>JAUTXW010001591.1:0-341696 GCA_030620095.1 Kuschelorhynchus macadamiae | reverse complement strand
CATTTTCTAAATTAACTTTATTGGTGTGACTGTATACCATTTTCTTATAACTATGCTCTGAAATTATTTAAATAATTATTCTATATATTACCTAACAAATAGCTGTTAAAATAAGTTTTAGCTGGCATTATCTATTATTTCAGTTTGCTAAAAGAAATATTATTGGTGAAGCTCACTGTAGAAGGATCGAATTTAAAGCGAGAATGGTTATTAGCAGAAAGTTAAATGCATGCAAAATTAATACATACATTAAGATATAAATTCTGGCTTATTTATAGGAAATAGATTTTTGAAAGCATTCATCACCTCTAATAAAATGCGATGCACCTTAACTGTCACTACAGTGTTGATGATGAAAGTTTTCCAAGACATAAGTTTAGGTAATCCCAAAGGAAGGCTTACGTTAGGCTTCCTCCACACGAATAAAATGTGCAGCTTTTTTGGCCAAGATCAAGTTTTAGTTAGGACGACATGTTATATATTTTTAAAAACTAAATGTTTATATTACATTTTTATCTCTCGACATTGACAAAGATTGGCCCAATATTGGTATAATAAAAAAAAAATCTATAACACAAGAGTATATCGCAACAACAAACCAAAATATTTTCTACAAATATGAAACACAAAACACAAACATTGATTGCCAAAAGATCCCCTATTAACTTAGCATGGGGGCAATTTTTCTTCTTATATAGCTTTTAGAAATATTTTTAAAATGACAAAACTCAAAATATATTGGAAAGAGGGAAAGAAGAGGAATTAGTAACATCAACATCACCGTTACTTTCAAATATCTAATTAAATCTTTAATTTTATTACTTTTGTACTTTCCTTATAATTTTAAAATGTGGCGTTCGTTTTTCATTTTCCATCTGCATATTTCTATAATATTTATCTCGGTAGTAAGAACACAAAAAATCAGTTAAACCCTCTGAATTGGTTATATTTTTCAATCTGGGATTCCAATCACATATTACGTATCTACTTAGGTTTAATAATTTAATCTTTGTCGGTAAATATAATAATCGTTAAAATCGGTTTTAAAAAAAATTAAAGGCAGCCGATCTCACTTACTAAATACTTACGAAAATATTTACGGACCACATATAAAATTTAACTGTTAAAATGTTAAAAGTTATTAAGCCTAAAATCATAGTAATTTTATTACTTTCTTTGAAAGACAAACAGGTATTTTTTCTGAAAAATTGTAAATTGCCAAAGTTGAACTGGTAAACACTATAATTTTAATAAATTTCAAATTTGAATTTAAAATACATTTTTAAATTATTTGCAAAACGATGCTACTTCGACATATTTGCCAACAATATCGCCCAAATTAAAAATGACATTAAAGAAGACTTAATTAAACTTTTAATATGGCTTGAGTCATACAAATCAACTTTAAATTTTATGTAAATATACTTTTATGTAAATATATTTGTACAGGGTGTCTGGTTATAATTTACTACAAGCTTAATTTTTTATAGAGATATTGTATAAAAAAGTCTTATGGTTTTCTCCGAACCCTCAGAACTTGCTAACAAATAAACAAATGACGATTGGAAAGTAAAAAAATGAACATCCCCTTTGTTACTTTACATGGAACACCTTGTATAATATTACTTCATTAAATGGGCATCTATGGACATCTTTTTGCTGATTATCTATAATCAGCAAGAAGAAGAAGAATAACAGAATTGACACCTTTATCTTTAAAGACAAAAAGAGAAATTTGACAAAAACCCTTGTTACAAAGAAACACAACATAAGTAAAATCATTACAAAGGAATAAACTGCCTCTTGTGAATTTTCTCGGTTGTCTCTAAAGTATCAAACTGGGTATTTTTATAATCAGCAAGATATACATTTACTGAAATAATATTATACAGGGTGTCTCATTTAAAATAATGTCCAAGCGTATTTCTTTACTTCCCAATTGTCATTTGTTTATTTGTTAGCAAATTCTGATGGTTCAAAGTACATGCTCACTTCTTTGCTTTCCAATTGTCATTTGTTTTTTTTTTAGCAAATCCAGACGGTTCAAAGAAAATCATAAAACTTTTGTATCCAATATTTTTTGATATCTCTAAAAGCTCAGCGTTTAGACCCCGTTTAAAATATAACCAAATACCCTCTATATTACTATGCAGAATGTCTCTGATATTGCGCAGGGTGATTCCTTAAGTATTTAAAAAAAAGTTAAATAAAAAAAGGTAATATAAACGTGTGGCCTAAAATGTTTCGTTTTCGAGATACAGAGTGTCAAAGTTTTTTTTTTTTTTTTCGGCATAAATTTCCAAATAAATCTAATTTCTGGATGAAAATTGGTATCTGGGATTTATTTGACATTAGAAATTTGAATTTGATTTTAATTTAGTTCTTACTTGTATCTGTATATCCTGAAAAATAATTCTTTAGATTTAGATTTTGAAAAAAATCCATCATTTTGCCATTCAATGTAACATGCATCGATTATTTCAAATCCAAATACGTCGAAAACGGTTGGTCCTAGCGACTTCTAATAAAAATACTTTTTTCACGTAAAAATGATTTAGCAATTAATTTTTTTTAACGAAAATGTAATACAAGGTCGAACAAAAATGTTACGAGCCCTTGAAAGTGAGAAAAGATGTGTAGATTGCGCCCCCTACAAGTAAGAGCTAAATTAAGATCAAATTCAAATTTCTAATGTCAAAAAACCCCCAGGTAACAATTTTCACCCAGAAATCGGAATTATTCAAATAAAAATAAAACTTTGACACCCTGTATCTTTTAGATAGACCACAGGTTTATATTAACTTTTTACTTAAAAAAATACTTGACGACTCACCCTGTGAAATATCGGACACTTATTCAGAAACACTCTGTATAGCAAATATTTGAACATAGTGTATCATTTCGAAATTTTATGTCGAAACCATAAACTATTTGACTTCTTTGAAAAGCATTTATTTTTTTTAATCTATTCAAAAAAATAATATATAATATCAACTTAGGGTTCAGTTCGCCCAACTATTTTAAAACATTCCAAAAACTACAAAATAAAACAAGAACATGTATTTATACATAACAATTTTTGGAATCAACAATAAATTTGTATAAACCGAATATATATTTATATAGAAAATAAAATTTCCAGTCTTATTTTTTTAAACAATTGATTTTTATGGACATAATACCGGACAATGTATTAATTTAAAATAACAACAATACAGTCTAATTTTGGAAAATCAATTTTAAACGATGGTATTTTAGTATATAATAGTTTAACCTAAAAATAAAAAATAATAATAAAAGATATGCGGGTTTTTAAAATGAAACTAAAAGCTCAACTTCTGAAATAATAATTGTTATATGTTCCTTCGATTTTTATTTCATGTAGTATATTTTTATATTTAATGTATATTTTTAGTCTTTTACAAAACTGTAA
This sequence comes from Kuschelorhynchus macadamiae, assembly GCA_030620095.1. NCBI lineage: Eukaryota > Metazoa > Arthropoda > Insecta > Coleoptera > Curculionidae > Kuschelorhynchus > Kuschelorhynchus macadamiae. The sequence goes on along the minus strand of JAUTXW010001591.1, from coordinate 338,263 downwards.
TTTGGTTTAACAATTTTGATTTGTTTTTCATCTCCTAAAATTATTTAGACTGGATATACATAATAAAAACATTGCTAGTTCTAATTAAATTTTTTTTATTTATATAAGAATCAAACCTGAAAAGAATCGATATATTTTCAAACACAAGATAACAATTTTGCCAAGTTTAGTTGTGGCAATAGCTGACGCAAATTAAATAAAACCTTGGCAAATATGCAGTTCGAGTTGATAAGAATTGTTTGAAGTTTTTGCTTAAATTATAAAAATATATTCTATTTGCTCAAACTATTAAATGGGTCCATAAAAGTTTTGTTATTCTGTAAACTGTCTTGATATACGGCTAGACACGTGTTTTTTTCTTCACACATCCATAGTGTGCTGTCAACAAAATCTCCTATTGAGATCATGTGATTTTGCAAGACGCACAAAATCTTGAATACTAGCGAATTTTAATTACAAAATAGCAACAGTTCCTGAAACATTCCAGGGTTTATGCAACTTTTTTTTTGGTTTTCTACGGAATAATACAAAATAAAATAAGTATAAGATTTAAAAATCCTAGCTTTTGACCCAATTTGATCATTCTGCCGAATCCAGCTTCATACAAGACGTCCCCAGAAACATTAGCCAAAAACCTTAATTCACAACGTTGCTACTTTTAATTTTTTCCAAAATTTGCTACACATACCCTTAAGTGATGCAGATATCGAAAAACTTACCACGGATGTTATGTTAATAGAACTTTTATATCCCTGTTACAAAATTTTAAAATCTAATACATTTCATGTCCGACAAATTAAAAATATTATAACAAAATGCCTGATCATTTAGTTAATAGCTCACATTACATTTTAAAATATGTATGGCACAATTTGACATAACATCACGGGTAGTTTTAGCCTCGTTTTTAATATGATGACGGGATTTGTAGGTTAAAACAAAAGACAAATCAACAAATTTCACATAACTTTTAAAACGTTGATGATGTATGTACGATTTTTTAAGTAATATCAGGCACATTACTTAAAAAGCAAGCATCTTAAAAAATGTAGATTCAGCAAAAATGCCGCAAAAATGTTTTAATAAAAAAACGATGATATTTTATTCTATTTCATTCGTTTTGTAGGTATAAATGAAGATCCTTAGATCAAATATTAGGACCTAAGACCATTCCTATGGAATGTATTCTATAATAAAGTACTTGGCATAGAATTGGAGGAGGGAGTGGTAGCTTAGGCATATGACCTGGCAATTCTAGTCGAAACAAAAACTCAAAATAAAGTGAGGGGCAAGACACAACATGCAGTTCGACAGGTTACCGAATGTCTCAGAAACATGGAAATCTCTGTTGCTACAACAAATACTGAAGCAGTGCTATTGAAGACGCGAAGAAGACAAAAAACTCTAGAGATAACCATAGAAGGCTCAGTCTTAAAAACAACACCGATAGTAAGATATTTGGGACTCACCCTCGATACTAACTTAGAAAGTTTAACAGAAAACTGACAACAAGTATAGCATCTGCCTACAGTCCCCTCCATTGCTATAGAGGAGTTGGCGTGCATGCCTTCTTTAGACCTGACAGTCAAGGAAAGAACCATGATATGGTGATTGGAAAGGAGTCCAAAATGGAGGCAAGAGAAATATTGATGAGGAGCTGGCAGAGCAGGTGGCAGCAATATGAAGGCTGGACACGATTGTTTATTAAGGATGTGGTAAATGGATAGAAAGGAATTGAGGAGAGATAAATTAAGAGACCACGCAGACGATTACAGGACATGGGATATTTGGGGTATATTTGAAGATTAGGAAGTTGGAAAGTGACGAGTACTGGTTTTGTGGAGGAGTTACGATGGAGCACAAACTTTTCCAGTGTAAAGACTTCGACGACATCATAGCGGATGCGAAGAGGAGGACATCATAAAGAAGAGAATCGAGGAAATTCTTTTAAAGAGTGAGACAAAGTGGAATGCTGCGACTGGCATGATGACGAAGATCATGAGGGCAAAAGACCCGGAGGAGAAACTACGGAACATATAGAGGAAAGGAATAAGAGAACCCCGAAGTAATGCCTGCGGCGGTGCGGGGACGAAGTAGGAAAACGGTTTTAGTAGGTCCGAGTCCCACACTACCAAGGCCGCCCGAACACCAATTGCCTGGATAAGCGAGGATTTCATAAACCCTACTATTTAAAAAATAAATAAAAAAAGATTAAATATTAAATGTATTATTTAATTTATTTATTAAATATTAAATTTATTTAATATTAATGAAGATCTGATCTGATAATTCGTTTTGTAGCAGCAGTAGTAGAGTCAAGATTCGGAGTTGTTTAATTTCGCCGGAGTAATATTTATATTTTCTTTTATTTTAGTTATTTTTTAAGTTTAAACAATAGAGGGGTTACAGTTTGCAACCATATTCACTAATAGTCTAGTTCATAAACTAAAATGGTGTTAATTCTTGCTGCTGCTAGTAAAAATATTGGATTCTAAACAAATGTAAAAAAAATTCAACCTCGCACATAAACAATTTCAAAGGTTTTTAACAAATTAAGATTAAAAAAAAGAGTTTAGTTTTTGCAAATAAATCAGAAACTATTTATTAACATTTGAGAATTAAAAAAGAGGTTCTTAAAGAGGAACAAATTTCCAATAAAAACTTTAATTTAATGTTGAAAATAAAACTCACAGCGAGAGCTAAACCATTACGATGCCCCAAAACAGACCGTAACAAAAAAAATAAACTATTAAATAATAATTTAAATATTCTAAAAATATGATATTATTTAGAAATTTGAAAGAACAATATCCCGCTGAAAAAAAATGTTGACTGATTTTTCATAAAATAAGCCTATTGTTAACTAACAATTTTTTTTAGAGTTTTCGTTTATATTTCAAGTCGGATAATTTTCAAACAAACGTCATTACATTTATTTCGCATCGTTGAGACTTTCACAATAAACCATATGAATGTTTAATGTAATGTAATCTATTAGTTGGGTTTATTTCATGAAAAATCCGTAATTTTTTTTTAGTCAGATATTGTTCCTTAAGTGTCGAGATAATACCATATCTTTTTTTAAATTATTATTTAATAGCATTTTTTTTTTTACTTGCTACAGCAGTTTGGGCCGTGCCGCGCGGAGCTCTATTTTCAAAATTAAATGAAAATTATTAATAATAGAAACTGAGTTCGGGAGTGGAGACTATTTATTGCAAATTTCTTCCTCTTTAAGAATCTTTTTTTAAAAATTCTTAAATGTTAAACTAAGCCCCATTTTTTTTAAATTTAATTTGTTAATAACTTTTGAAATTGTTTATATACGGGTTTGAAACTGTTGCACATTTTTCTAGACGTCATTCCGAATCCAATTAACCTCATTCACATTTTGAGTATGTGAATTGAGTACAAAAAAACTCGGTAAATTTCCTTCACTCGGAACTTCCCTTGTTATGATTATTGTTCCATTTGTTAGGAATAGTGAAGTGTGACCCAATTTAGTTCAGTACATAGTCACAGTATACTCGTATATGTGTTAAATATTCGGTATTTTCAAACATTTTTATTGGGCGCCATTTTGTTTCATCATATTGGATTCCTACCAATATTTGTTTCTTTCTACCTATGCCACAATTGACTTGTGGACATAATTTAAAATAAACTCAATAAGTAGTTGTTACATGATGTTGAATTCTTAACAGTTTATCTCATTTTCATATTTATTATGCAAAAATGAAAGTCAATTGAACAAGATTTTTTACGTTGATTTTTTAAACATTGTATTTGGCCGCCACTTTGTTCCGCCATCTTAAATTCGTACCACAAGTTTACCAGATTATAGGAATAATCTTACTTAATTCTTACCCAAAAATTGAAATTAATTTAATAAATAATATTTTCAGGTTGATTTATTAAATATTTTATTAGACCCCTATTTTGTTTTGTCATCTTGAATTCATATCAAAATCATACCAGTTCATTCCTATGTAATACTTGATTTTTGTGCAAAATTTGAGGTAAACTGGATAATTAGTTTTTTAGTAATAACTTTTTTAACATTGTTACGCAATATTCGATTTTTACCACAATATTACCAAGTCAACTCCATATGACTCTTAAGTTTTGTCTAACATTTGTAGGTAGTTTTTCTATGTCGCAAACTGACAGGCAGCCATTTTAGTCGGCCATCTTGAATTAGTACCACAATTTCATCAGTTGTCAGTTATAGGTTTAAGATGACGTATACAATAACAGAACAAATAACTTTTTGACAATTACAAAATGACAGTGACATAAGCAAAACATACTGGTGAACCCAAAGTTTTAATTTCCATGGCAATTAGATATAATCTAACTCTAAATTAATTTTTTATAGTAAATAATGGGTGTTAAAGTTTTCTAGATAAAAACTTTTTAATATTGTTATTTTGTTTCCGAATTCTTCTTTGAGATTTTTGCATAAAGCGCATTAACAAACTACTAAAACTTTTATTATGTTTAGTTCTGAGGACTTAACGAATTTTTGAAATCATCTAATAGTGCATTATTTATTTATTCCGAAAAATTGTAGATAATACTATTGTAGTAAGAGGCAAACGGTAGTATCATTTTATATCACTTTTATTGCACTTAGTCACTCATTAGCAATGGAGGTCAGAGTTGGTATGTGTAATAACAAAATGAGACCTTGCTAAAATGCGAACGGACTTTTTGCAATTTCGCGCGGCATATTACAACAAATAAATTTAATATAAATAAATCGACGGCCGGTGGGTAAAAACAAGCCCACTACTGTGCTATTTCTTACAACGAAATTAATTGTTAATAACATGGTTACGTGATTATGAACAAATTAAATGAAGAAAAAAATGTATACCAAGACTAAAATACACCGAGGTCGAAAAGAGTAGAGTAAATGTACACACAGATAATTATTTGCAAGAAAGTCTATTACAACAAAATTCTTGGTGAATTTTGCGGAGGGTTTGCAATTAGAGTGCCGACAGAAGGTATGAAATGTGTAACAAGAAAATTAAAAATTAAATATTTGTTATTTTTAAAACACTGCTTTTTTCTCTGAAATATGGTAAAGCCATTAACAGTACAAAAATCAAAAAAAAATGTAAAAATATTAAAGAGTATCTAAATGTTTAATGTAAACTATTAAAATTTTAATGACAAGGTGATGGAAATTTTTTAATGGGAAATTTTTATCTAGCAATGTTGGTTGAAACCGCTTTAAATTTCGAATAAAAAATTGATGTTAAACTTTACTTAAAAAAAAATCAAAAAATAAAAACAATTATAACAAATACATGAATAACCATAGAAAACCAAGCCATGAAAAAAAATAACAATCAGAAAGCTTAAATAAAATAAGCTGTTAACTTATAGCTGTAACATCGTTAGGTTAGTGTGTTCCTGATAGGAATGCTCTACAAATGTCTCAGGTTAGCACAGGATGTAATAATATCCATCATTAGTTGAAAATATTTTAAAACTAAAACACAATATTTCTTGTTAAACATATTTGAGTAAATAATATAATAAAAGCTGTAATAAATATCTACAAATGTTAATAAACAAACGGTCTATAGAAAATCTCAGAAAGAAGGAATTTAAAAGCCAAAAAGTGTCAATACCATATCTACTTTTTGGTTATCTGTAATGAAATTAATAAAAAAATAAGGTAGAGGAGCTGACCTTATCCATTATATAATATTTATAAAAAATTTGGTGGGAAAGAAATGCAAAAATGTACAAATAATTAATTACTTAATTACGTGTGAAAGTTTTGACTGTATTACTGCAGATTCTTTTAGAGGATTTTTTCCTATTATACAGCCTAAACCGAGTCCTAAACACCTAAAATTATTACTGTGAGTTTGGACCGTAACCTATCAAATTAGTCAAAGGCAAAAACTCCCATGAACGAATTTAATTGGCTCTCTAAGCATAGTTCGAATAAATCTTATTTTAATTACCATGTAATAATAAATCAGACAATATTTAATTATGCACCCCTGTAAAGCACGACCTCCTAGGTCCGCCTCTGTGCAGCTAGAATGTATTATTTTATTGTGTATAAAATATCCTGTGCAGACACACATAGACATACTGTAGGCATTATTACAAAAAAAAATGTCATGTTTATGTTAATATACCCATTGCTTAAAATAGAAAGCGCATGATTTTTTGTTTAAAGTAAATGTTTATGAAAATATAATTATTTCGTTGCGGCCAGTTGTTTATTGGAGAAATATATTAATACACCTTATCGATCTTTTATTATTGGGCGTTTCACGATTTGACCGACTACTCCGAATAAATGAAAAACATGTCTAGTGTATAACCTGAAAGCTTTATTTAACACTATGTATATATATATATATATATATATATATATATATATATATATATATATACCCATATAAATATTTGCAAAAGCGCAACGCCTTTGTTTTTTTACGAATCGGGGATTACCCATAATTCGTTTCGTTTTATCAGTTTTGCCTGAATAACCGAATTCAGTTGTAAAGAGAGCTCAAGTATTAGTAGCGAAAAAAGCATTTGGTAGTTTTTATTCAGTTGCGTTTTGCGTTGCAGAAATAGTACTGGCAAATTTGGGCAAAATGCAACAATTGCTCCAAAGAAATGCAAGATATACACCATCGAGAATGGAGTGGTATATTTTAATTTGCAAAAGAAATGAGAATGATTTCAATTATAATAACGAACTAGAATGTAAAATAATAGAAATAAATCGATGGCTATGACAATGATCAACCTTCAACTAGCCGACCAACTAGCGAAAGTGAAAAATCAGGTAATGATAGTATTTTTTTAAATTTTGTATTCATAATTAAATGTTTACTTCTAATTACCAGCCTTATTTTTTCGAGTAGTGTTGTAATTTGTATTTTATTTTGTGTTTAAAAATTCTGTTCAAAAATGTTCATAGAGGAAAAAATGTGGACAAAGTTAAAATATCGTGTAATATGGAGTCTAGGTTTTTGGGGAAGTATTTTATTTATTTTTCATGTCAAGCAAAATTGAAAAACGTTAACTGTTAACATTATTAATTTAAATATTATTGCAAGAAACCGACTGGATAATTGATCGAATATTTTTTTGTTTACAGATAAAATTTATAACATCATAATCCAAATAAGATGCATGAGAAAATTTTTGAAGATAAGGATGGAATAAAAGGAACCAGTTTGCAACTTCGATGGACGGTTGGACCAAAATTCATAACGAGTCATTGGCCTGTAGCAGCATTGTCACTCAAAATGGCGAATCATTTTTCGCGGATACAATACGAAACAACATATAATTTGCATACAACATCCTACCTAAAAATATTGGCAGTTAATGCAAAGGAGAGACCAAAAGGGAATTTGATGTAAACACAGGAAATATCTAGAAAATGCATTCAGAACTGGAAAAGGAAACAAAATTAATAAAATATGGCTGTTCGGCATATATTTTCAAATTATTATTATATTTAAAATATTAGAAATTTCCATAACAATCACTTATGGGCTGAGGAAAATCCACATGAAAAACAGTTTTCAATAAATTTACGGCTTGGGCTCGGGCTTGGGGTAATTGATGATCATTTAATCGGTCCATATTTCCTTCCACAACGACTAACAGGCCAATCTTACCTTAATTTCTTACACGAAGAGTTAAATGCTCTTCTTGAAGAAACTCCTCTACAGCTGAGACAAAAGTTATGATTTATGCATGATGGTGCATCAGTCCATTTTAGCATTAATATACATAATCACTTAGATACAGTATAGCTAAATCGTTGGATAGGAAGGGGAGGTACGGAAAATTGGCCTGCTCGATCGCCTGATTTAAATCCTCTAGATTTTTGCATTTAGGGTTTTCTTAAGTCATTAGTTTATTCCACTCCTGTGGAAAATGTTGATAACCCGAGGAATCGAATTATAGCCAGCTGTGAGACAATAAGAAATACACCAGGAATATTTGCGCGAATACGACAATCAATGAAGCGAAGAGTTGAATCTTGTGTCACGTCTTAGGTAAGTCATTTTCAACATTTTTTGTAGCTCTACGCCTTTTTAAAATTTTATTAGTGTTATTTTCTGTTATTGTTCTGGTTTAATATTATTGTGTTTACATAGTTCTTGATAATGTATTAAAGAAATGAAAAATTCGCATTAATATGTTTTTTTTTGCATAAAAACCGCGCCCCATATGAAAATAAGGTAACAGAGATTTTTGTCACAAATTGAACGAGGAATTCAAAAATGATTTTTAATTTGAAAGGTTTTAGTGGAGTACCATTTTTTTCTTTTAAAAAATTGAGATTATTACCCGTATGCGCGCCAATGATGAATACAAAATTCTTAATTGCATGTCAAAAAATGCGCAACAACTACCTCTTAAAACCCACCAAATTTCATTGGCATATCTCGACCGGTTTTAGAGCAATAAATAAATCGTAAGATTTTAACAAAAACTTTAACAACCCGTATCTCGGAAAACGAATCATTTGCGGACATACGTTTATATAGCAAACTGTCGTTATTTTTTCATGCAGAATCACCCCCTGAAGTTTGTCGCACTTATTTACTAACACCCTGTATATTTACTATGCTTTTTGTGTTGTTTCAGATTAATTTATTTTTAATATGTATGTTTTTATGTTTTTTCTGTATAAAAAATAAATATCCAAAATGAAATTTATCAGATATATATTAATAATCTTTAACAGGCGTATTCGAAGGAATATTTTCAAAGGACTTCGTTAAATTTTAACTAAAAATAATTCTCCGGTTAAGACAACTTAATGTAGAGTATAACTTCGTTGTTTTAGACACTTTAAATTTTCGGAAGTTACAAAAAGTTTGTGTGTCTGTGGGAACTCTGGACTGGACTCCCGACCTGCTGCCTATTGATAAGAGTTTCGGTAGCTGCAAAACTGCTTTCCAATTTCGTAAAATTCCTCAATTTTTACCTTTTCGACCTTGATGCCATTATTGATGACGAGAGCCCTGGGAATGACTAGTTAGTCTAAAGCGCTGATAATTGTATGCTAATATTATACACGTTTGGTGTCATTATAATTATGTATGTCAGACGATACAAAAATAATTTTGAAAGAATAGTTTTCGAAATCTTACGTTTAATACCAAGTATATCAGGTGGATAGTAGGAACATTATTTGGCTGGGTTTAATTGCATCCGAGAGATTGCTCAGCTGTTCTGGGACAACCAATTTATACAATTACCAAATGTTTACAACCATATTTATTATAACATAATAATACATATACGGGATTATTTTTTACTTTCTCTGATATGAATCATTACGAAGAAATTTAACGGACTGAGAGAGGCGTGGCAAAAAATATTGTTTGTGCTAGTCTAGAATTGGTGAAAAATTAAACGGTTTGTCGAAATTTAGAGTTTACTCCTCAAAATAAAGTCATACCGAGGATTAGCTCCAGGGGGCATGTCTATTATTCCAGTTTTCTTCTGTGTTGCTTTTTACAAGCACATTTCAAAAATAGATAACATTCTTTTGGTACTTTTGGCTTTTTGACAAAATTTGTACTTTACATATGTACCTGATGTTCATAACATAACATGTATTAGAAAATATATATGAACTGTCATGCAATTTGAACTGCGAAAGTAATTAATTATTTGAATTTTTTTCTCTTTCTCCTTTATTTCCTTTGAAACGAAGGGCAATTATTGATTTGCCGTATCAATTTGCTTATTTCCCTACTTCTATTTTCCAAAGATTTTTTGCCGAAATTTCTTCCCCGCTTCGAAAATTGTTCCGGTAAATTATTAACCTTGTTATATTCTGCTGGCTTGGCCATTAATTCATTTTAGGTAAGATGTTTAATGCATAGAAAATTTCCATTATTAGAGGTAAACTGAGTTTACTTAAAATAGACTAGTGCGTCACAAATAATGGCCTATTGATGTAGGTAGAAAACGGACCAATTAAGAAAATCGAATGCACCTATTTTAAGACTACCGAAGATCCCCAATTATCCGAAAATTAGAGCATTAGACATAGGTGACTAGTTTGTTACTAAGTGAAGTCAAAATACTAATCGGTGATTTAAAAACCTTTGTTGTTGTTGCGAGGACTAAACTAAGGCAACAAACATTTTTAAAAATTATAGTTTCCCAAAAGTATTTAATCGACATTTCAGGCAAATTAAAATTAAGAAAGATAACTTGTCTTCGCTGGGACTTGCTGGATTCGAGTACCAGCGAGGATTAACTTTTTTAATTTTAATTTGTCTGAAATGCCGATTAAATAATTTTGGGAAATTACAATAAAAAACACTTTCTCTTTCTTAGGAGTAGTGAAGTGTACGCCACCTTGGTATCAAATATACTTTTGATTTGTCTTTTTAAACATTTTTATTGGGCGCCATTTCGTTCCACCATATTGGATTCGTACCAATATTTTACTACTTATGCCTACGCCACACGTGATTTTTGGAAACAATTTAAAATAAATTGAATAAGTAGTTTTTACACTGATTATTTTTAAATCGCCATTTTTTTTTGTGAACAATTTGAAGTCAATTCAATAAGAAATCTATAATTTGATTTTTTAAACATTTTATTTGTCAATTCCAATTTTGAAGAAATTTCTCTATACATTTGATTTTTAATCTAATACATTTTTCTTAATATCATATTAAGTCGCTAATAATGCGTTTTTTTTTCAACATTTAACTAGGCCGCTATTTTGTCTGAGATGATTTCTTCGCAATACTTGATTTTTGAGCAAAATTTCAGGTAAATTGATAAAATAATAATTTTGTTGACATTCCACATGCCATATTGGATTTTTACCAAAATGTGAAGTCAATCGGATAAGTAGTTTTTGGGTTATGCCGCGTACAGGCACCATTTTGAATTCGTACCACATTTTTACTAGTTTATCTCTATATCACACCTAATGCTTGCACAAAATTTGAAATGAATCTAATAAGTAGTTTTTCAAGCTGATTTTTTTAATATCATATTAAGTCGCTAATAATGCGTTTTATTTTTCAACATTTAACTAGGCCGCTATTTTGTCTGAGATGATTTCTTCGCAATACTTGATTTTTGAGCAAAATTTCAGGTAAATTGATGAAATAATAATTTTGTTAACATTTCACATGCCATATTGGATTTTTACCAAAATGTGAAGTCAATCGGATAAGTAGTTTTTGGGTTATGCCGCGTACAGGCAGATCGAAAGACAGACGGGCGGAATTGAGAAAAGATGATTTATTGCATCTAGAGATCCAAAAACGTGAAAATATGTTCTGTAAAAACCTGGAAGGATGATTTTTTCATTACAATACTTCCCTTTTACGAGGAAAGTATAAATACAGATAATCAAAAAGCAAAATTTTTATGAATACGTATTCCTTACAGAACTGCCAGACTTAAAAATATTTAAGTCATTTATTCACTTAAATCATTTTAATAATTTCTATAATATATAATATTAATTATTATATATATTTCAATTGCTATTATTCACCCATTCATTCTTAATTAGATCTTTTTAACAGACTAATGTTCATATGTATATGAACTTTGCTAGATTCATTTGTTTTCATATCAAGAAACATAAAGACAGGTGCTCTGAAATACAAAAAATGCAAACACAATTCACTAGAACAAATATTACTAACAAACTAAGTTATTAAATTTCAAACTTAATCGTAGAGCCCAACTTGTGATCAATAAATACGAAACTCGAAGCAACAATCGGATTATTTTGTCGTTATACATTTCTAGGGCCTAAATAGAGTGTTTAAAACATTTTTTTGAGATCTGGGAATCACGACAGCAGTATTTGTTAAATGTGTTGCCCTGTTAACAACCGTCCACTTAATTTGACGATCGTATTTTCATTTTTGCATAACACTAGGACTAACTGAACCCCTGCACTTCGTTGCACTTACAAATCCAAATGGAGAAATGAAGATTGTATAAATAACAGTAACTAAAATAGATGCTACCAAAACACATAAATAATTTCTTTCGATAATTCTAAGACATAAAATTAACCATGTAAAAAGCACCGAAGATCAACCTTGGTCAACAATTGATAGAGTTGGCTCGTGACGATATATTACATTTACCATATCATCCAGAATACATTTTTTTACGAAATATGCTTGTACCTTGGTCAAGGGTTAGAAATTGTGAATATTTAGATTGACCCTACGTAGTGGTCCGATTGCCTAGATATATGACAAATTTCAACTTTATATATCTTCAAGTTGGTTTTCTTTTTCGAACATAATTGCCCGACAGTCACCAATACCGATATAAACGAGAATGACGACATCGGCAAAAAATTGTATCGGTCAATCTCTATCTAAAGTAAACATATATCTATAAATCAGTTAGTTAGGTATAAAGTTTAAAAAATTACCTACCCGAACCCAGATGCTATGAAAATGCATATCACAATATACCTCAGTTATAGTCTAACGATAGCGATTAAAAAAATTCTCTGTTAACAATTTCGTTACTATCGGGTGTTTTAAATACGTACTTACATACAACACTTACACACTACAACTTTTAAAAAGCTACCTCTTTACGATTCTTTAAAAATATAATTAATTTGTTTATCCTTATATCTATATGTATTCTATACTCGCTATTTTTTGAGTAATTTATGATGATAACTGTTTTAGTTAAATGTACGAGCGTGCAGTAGAGGTTTATTAAACTTTTATTGATTTTAGAGCGACATAGAACTAAATCTTTCACGGCTGGTCAACCAAGAAATCATGTTTCTTGGGATTAGACCATGTCAAAATGGAATCAAATCAATGACTCAAATACCAGCGAAACCGCCACAGAATACCGTAATCAACCTCTCTTCAAAAGCAGAACAATCCGTCCTCTCTAAAGTCCAAAATATCGCAATTACATCAAGAATCATACCCGTAGAAGAGATTTGTCCGTCGAAGTCACAATTAGAAGAGTTCCAGCAGAGCCAGCTGATATAATAAGGTATAAAACAGCAAAAGTCAAATCTATCAGTCGCGGAAAAGACGTTGATCAAGTTGTCTAAACGACAATACAGACATTTTGGTCCGCGGACAAAGGAAAAGCCATTGTCACGGATAAAACAGATTACGTGGAGAAGATAACTACTTTTAGGTGTCAACATACAGTAATCCAGACAAACCCAACGAACAAAACAAAACAACCTGCCAGCATAGAAGACAAAGACGTTAAGACCAATCAACTCTAGGATTCCCCGGTTTTAAAGAATACCTAAAAAAAAAGTTAATGTACCACTTCGACCGATTGTCAGTGCAATAGAATCTCCACCTACAAAATCGGTAAATATGTTTCAAATACTACAGAAATGAGAATGATTCCTTAGGACACACTGTATATAAAAAAAACCAGCACATTCCCATAGGTACCTAAATTTAAAATCACATCATCCGGCATACAAGCAATCGGGTATTAACTCTTTTCATAGAGCCCTCGAGATTTGTGACCAAAATTCGTTACAATCTGAAACAGAGAAATCTTTAAGAGGGAATGTATTTTGCACTGAAGATATTAGACGATCAATTAGAAAATATAATAGTCCTACTTCGCGACAGGTATCCTTATTAGATTTACCGATGGGAAGTATAGTTTTCCATTTTCACACGGAACCACAGACAAGACTGCAAGGTTACTTCGCCGGTCCAACATACGTATAATCTTCAACACACACAAGAAAACGGAGCAATATATGCAATCGCCATAGGACATTGTCCCTTTCGAAACAATAGGAGTATATGCAATTCCTTGTTCTCTACTAGGCTTAAGGAATATGAACGATGTGTTACCAAAAAAAAATTGTCAAAAAAGTCTAAACATATCCGGGCTCATTCAGTGTTTCGATTTCATGAAGTAAAGATCCCTGAAGACCTCTCGTGCAATCGATGGCGAAACGTCGATTGATTTTGACACTACCTAATCCGTTAATTTTAGAGCCACATTGATATAACATTTATAAGGGAACGTATAGTCATTTTGTGCGATAAACTGGTGCTTTTTTCTACTTGAATAACTTATAATAGTTATAAAAAGATTCAATTCAACATTTTTTTTATATTAACTTTATGACATTTCTTACAGCTTTTATACTAGTTGGATAAATCAATCGTTTAACTTCCTGACTTTAGCGATGTTAATGTTGCCTATACAAATACATGTAAGTTCGCCCAGTTAAATATGATCATAAAATTAATATAATCTTAATGCTAATCGAAATTACCCTCAAAATATTGATACTCAAATTGATATTAGTCCAGCTTGACATGTTATGGAGAGTATTAGGTATAAATCCGTATTTTCTAAAACATGCTCGCAACAAAGAAAACTAATTTTCAAAGAACCAAAAACCTAAAATTCCTTTCAATGCAATTAGTTAAAATCATAAAGTATAAACCTAATTATGTTTAAAGATTAACTTTTATTCTGGTTGAGAAGAATCAGTTATTTATGTTTATGTGTGTACTTATGGGTGCCCTTCACGCTAAGAAAGAAGAATAATTTACCACATCTCTTATCATTTCACTGTATCATTCGTCAATAAAACTTGGTAGCACGTATCTATCGTCACAAATATAGTGAGCTATATTCGAGCATGAGAACTGAACTAGAAGAAATTCGATGTCTTTTGGAAGAAATGTACAGTTATTATAGAGATATTCTTTTGCATACAGCAGCGGTGCGGGGAACTCAATCGTCATTTACAAGATGAGAATAAAATAATCACCCAAAGGGCAAATAAGATATTTGCTTTTAAACATAAGCTAAATAAGTTGTTACGAGAAACTGCAAAACAAAATATTAGGCAGTTTTCCAACACGTATTGAGGTAAAACAAGATGGTATTGACATATCTCCACAGAACTATGTGACCATGTCAAATTATTGAGCCTCATTATCCAAAGAATTTAAGAGCAGATTTCAAGATTTCAAACAAAAATCAAAAAGAGTCTGTTACTTTTTGAAAACTAGAAACAATGGGACATGATCATGCAAATTACCTTGATGAGTTTATTAACTTTAAAAACAATATACATTTGGAAGCTGTTTTCAAGGAAAAGGGAGGAAAGGAATGAAAATTTTGGAAATTGATACCCAACGACTACAAAACATTGAAAAACTATGCCCACTTTTGCTGACGTTGTATGCATCGATCTTTGCGAATCATCATATTCGATGAGTTATGTAAAACATGTTTACAGGAAGCTTGACGACGATGTAGCAATTACAAACCTGATATTCATACATTTTTTCTACGAATATTATTTGATCTGCGCCTGCGGCCTGCTCAAACTGGGGAACACACGGATATGGTCCGGGGAAAAAAAGGTTGCTTTAGAGGCTAGGGAGAGGACATTTTTTCGACATGTCAAGGGATATCCATTGCTTAAACGTATCCCATATCGCCCATCTCTAATAGGGACTAATATGAAGGCCTATTGTTTTATGTGATGTACAATTAGTTTTGTTTCTGCTTTTACTAAATAATTAGTAGTTGCTTAAAATAATTTTCACTTTATTGGTCGGGCTTGAAAAATAATATCTTTATTAGAATAAGTTTTTGAAAATTAGGTTACAAATATTTTTTATTATCAGTATCTCATGGGATTTTCCTTCATGCTGCAACAGTTTAGCTTAACATTGCTGTGGTATTGTTCAGAACTCTCCCTAAATCATACCAATGCCGTTTTATCACCTTTAAATCAATAAAAAACAGTGTGGCAAAAATTAAAATGTTTTAATCCTTTCTATATTTCTGTAACATCTTGCCAATGACAACTGCTTTTATAAATAATCGTAGATAGGCGTAATTAAGTGCAACAATATTAATCATTATTAAAAGTTTGTTAGTTGCATATGCTACGCGATGGCGTAAACTAAATTAATAAAATATATTTTCTCACAGGAAACTACGTTTTGATAAGTTAAATATGCTGTGTGAACTGTAACTATAGATGTCCCAGAAAAAAAAAGATATCATTTTGAATAATGTTTCTGTGTCTATTTGTTCAACGATAAAAGAAGAGAAGGCTGATTTTTTTAAATCATGTGAGTTGAATGTTCTTAGAAAATTAACAGTGCTTTTTACAATGTTTACTTTTACAAAGATAATTATTCGTTACTTGTAATACAATGGGAAACAAGCACTTATAAATCAATGGAAATATATTGCAGATAAAGAAATAAAATTACCCAAAGTTAGATAAAATGCATGCTAGCGAGCGCAACTCCTGCTTATTATATTTTGAATTGAAAAACAGATTAGAATATTTAGTTTTTTAGTTGCAGTTGCTTCGTGGTGCATCCCCCATACACGAAATTTTAAGCGATGTATGTCCCCAATAAGTAAAAAGTTTAATTATATCTGAATTATTCGCCTCAGCAATGTGTTAGAGATGATGGAAAACAATCAAAGGTATGTTGAATAAGAACGATGAAAATATAAGGCAGTGAGATATTAACCCATAGAGTAAAAGGCGCAATATATGGGAACAAATGCAAGGTTTGTTGTTTATACCCATATAATAATGTTTTAAAAAAATTATATAGATAAATCGAAAAACAAAGCGCGACATACTTAGGCTTTCATTGTTTTTGTGTAAGCCGTGCGATACGATATGAAATCCCTGATACCGGCTCTTTAGGCCAAAGTGTTAATAAGAAACAAAATTAAAACGTCCGTAGATTTATAAATAAGGAAGAAATTAACGGCCATTCGGACAAAATTTTCTGCCTATATATTTTTTTCTTTCTTAGACTCTCTTGGGTATAGGTTATCTCATTGAAAAATAAATCTATTATAGGTACGACATCGGTTAAATAAATATTATTTCGCTAAATGGATCAGGTAAGCAGATAGCACATTTAGAATTCGCATTAGAAGTTTGGCATATTCTCGCCCATCTTTTAGATCAACTAGCTCTATTCTAGTTTTGATGTTAATCAATAATATACATTTTTTAATTTGAAGATCTAAAACAAAGCAATTTTTTAACACTACAACGGAATATCCTTTTTCTGAATCGTATAAGGGATATAGTGTATTCTAGTTAGGACATATAGGTTATATAAATGTTAATTCGCTAAAAGGGTTAGATAAGGGGATTTAGCATTAGCATTACATATTTGACAAGTTATTCGTGGCAACGGAATACCTTTTGTCTGGATCGTATTAACCGTGTCGTGTGTTTTCGTACGTCATCGGTAGTAATTTTTAATTCGCTGAACGCATGTTAGCAGTTAGCATTCGCATTAGTGGTTTGGCAAGTTCTCGCCCATCTTTTAGATTGACTGACTCGTTTTTATTTAGTCATATATTTAATAATAACGCAAACTGTCTTCGCACCGGTAAAACAGCATTGGAATAGCTTATTTCTGGATCGTATTGGGCATAGCGTGTATTTTCGTACGTCATCAAATATATAAAGTTAATTCGCTAAACGGATGTTAGCAGTTAGCAAATTTACCATTCGCATTAAAGTTTTGACAAGTAATTCGCCCATCTTTTAAATTGACTTGCTCTTTTCTTTTTAATGCCTCTACGCGTTTTATATAACAGTATAAAAATGTTAATCTATATATCTAGAACACTAAGGGATTTTTTCTCCGCTTTCGCCAACAGCTTCCACTTGACCAATTTGTATATTTTTTTTTAAATTAGTGAAAAGACAGACGTGTTATCACTACTTGCTATTAATATTTATTATAGTTTTTACATAAAAAACAGGAAATATACAAATTATTTACAGCGCTGCTGCCGTGCCAGCGTTGCAGCCTGTGTCATTTTTGCTGCTCGGAAAGTCGAATCAGAGTTGCCACTTATGTAAAAGAACATCCAGTATGTGAAGTGAACATTTTTCATGTTTGTTATTTTAATAATAGAATATTTTGCTACTCCTACCCTCAAAGAGACCTTAATATCCATTTATGCTTAACGTATGTCAAAAGTAAATAACGAATAACCTTAAAATTATAAGATGGGTTTTGTGCCTGCTACATTGGTTAGTTTCATTCATTAATATCATAATCATTATTCGTTTTGTTTGGGCTTGGGTTCAATAGTTTCTAGTGAATTTGCATTTAAGAGAACAATCGGGAAGATTGACGCAATGTAAAATTACCGGGTTTAGATGGTATTATCACTATAAGGGAAATTCGTTGCCTCACGACGCGACAGTTTGACCATTGTTTCTATTTTATTAGTTTTGGAATTTTAGTTTCATCGGGCTGGGTTAGTTATGAATATTGCATAGGTGTTGATTTAAATGTTATATAATCCTACTATAATTTTACTACAAATAAAGAGCTTTGCGCAGAACCTAACATGTCCAGCATAGTTATGTAAAAAATGCATTTAATTTAGTACAGTATTCTCCATTTGTCTAAAATTTTAAAAAACTAATAAACGAAGACCTTAATATTTTTAATAGCCCAATATAAATAAAAACGATTTTTGCAAAAATAATTGGGAATGTTTAGTTTTCATCGAATATATTGGTTAAGTTCTGCAGTAAACCAACTTGGGACATGTTTAGTTTTGTTTTGTAAATTAAAAAATAAAATATATAATTTGTGAACTAAATAAAATTCTATGTCAGACAGGGATAAAACCAAGTGTCTTGGATAAAACACTACAGGCTATTGATCAAAGAAAGACATTAAACCAGAACAAAGTTCAGTGCATGTGCATGTCGCTCACCCACTTCACCTAGTTGTGTATTAGGGCCCACCCACTCCACCTGGCTTTTTATTGTTATGTCGCCGATTCGGACCAATAAAGGTGTTGGTCCGCGCTTCCTGCAAGATGTTTACGTGCTAATCATGCACTGAACATTGTTTTGGTTTAATGTCTTTCTTCGATAAATAGACTTTAATTAATCACGTTTTAGCCGACATGTTATAAACGTAATACCCGGCACAGGCAGTCATCTATTAGGCGCATAAAACAATATTATTATATTCATAGTTTAGGGCAATTTTCAAAGGTTAATATCCCAGCTATTTCTGTACATTTTCCAGGATCAAAAACTTATTCAGTTTTGACATGAAATAAAAATATCCTTATAAAAATAACAAGACTTGTTTTGTTTTAGCAAGAATAACTTTCAAATTTGTATAAAAAGACTTGTTCGGATCTGGTAAAAAATTGTGTTTTTTTTTCGTATTTTTTAATGCGACGTGTTGAGTTTTGATTCAAAGTCATCGAGGACTTGTTGAGTTTTATCATTTTTAGGTAAAAACTCAACTTTCATTATATGATGAATTGTTCAATTTTCAAACCCCCATATTTCTGTTATAAGTGATTTAAAAATACTTTTTTTTAGGCTCAGAGGCCGTTTCTTCCTCTACATGGGACTTTCTATTAAATTACTTATTTTGTTTTATTATACGACAAAAAATAAAAACTATCTAGCTGTGCACATTCATCAAAAACTTGTATGACCTCGAAACAAGAACCAGAGTATGGAGATTTTCTTTTTTTAGATCTTTTGTATATACTTAAGTTCAATATATGTAATTACTGTGTGGAGAATCGGGTATGCATACAGGGAGTGTCGAAATCGACGTAAGATAAAATTAAATTTTAAAAAACTGACCTTGAAGTTTTACTTTTCCAAGTGTTTGAGATACGTGTTCGTTTGTTTCACACGTAAGGTCGGACACTCAGATATTGAATAAAGGGTGCGCAGAAAATGTTATGAGGTTAAATCAAATTTGAAAAACTGGACCTTGAAGATTTTCTTTTCGAAGTGGTTGAGGTACTGTACGTCTATTGCACTCATTAGACTGGAGACTGTCATAGTACCCACAGTATATAAACCCACAGGGTTCTTCAAAAGCAAGTGGCGGTAGGATAATTACTATGGATGAAAAACCGATGTACTTAAAACAACCAAATAATGCATAAACAGATTTTCAAAAAGTACACTGATCGTTCTGTATCAATCCAAACGTTTTGTTTAATCGTAGGAATTAGAAAAAAAAATAAAACTACAAAACCGTGTACACTCAGTAAAAGTCAAAATGGTTGTGAAACAAAAACAAGAATACTAGAGTAGAGTAGAAGTTCTTCTTTTCTTAAGAGTTTGTAGATAATGTTATAAGATTAAACCAAAACTTAAAAAAGCTGGGCTGTTAACTTCTTTTGTGTTTCGTGTGTTTTATTCACTTTTTCTATTTTTGAACCAACTAAACCTAATCTACAGTGTCACTATGCCTGTCTCCAAAGAGCGCCACTATCAAAAACCCACAGCATGAAGCTCTTAAAGTATCACATTTATGATATCTAACTTTACCTTTTGAAAAACCCTGTATTTTCAAACAATGTGGCAGAGAGTATCTAGATTAGTGAGTAACAGACGTACATGTAGCTCAGACACCCGTCAAAAAAAAATCTTCAGGGTCCAGTTTTTTCAAATTTGATTTAAACTTATAACATTTTCTGCTCACCCTATCTGACTGTCTAATCTAGTGTTTGAAGCTGAAGTACACATATCTCAAACAAGCCCAAAAGAAAAATTTCATGGTCCGGTTTTTTAAATTTTTATTTTATCATAACTATTTCTACACACTCTGCATTAGATACCCGAGTTTTCCACACAGTGAATATAGGTATACATTGGTCCCAAGTGTTTTCAAACCACCTAAAAAGAAAAACTCCCCACTCTGGTTTATGTTCGCGGTCATGTACATTTTTGATGAATGTTACATTTATTTTTTCTTGTACAATAAAACAAATTGAAAGGTCTAATACACAGTCTCATGGACAGGAAGAAACTACCTCTTAGCTGTATTTTTTTAAAATCGGTTCATTAATATCGAAAATATGGAGTTTGGAAAATACGGTATTAATAGTTATTCGATGTAAGTGTTGACCAGTGGGGTAACAAAGCTCGCAAAGAAGTATTTACTTTGTAAATATCCACACCGTCAATTGGGATACAGAAGCAAATTTTAGAGTTATAGTTTTCAGGTGTAATTTTAAAATTCTAATAGCCGTTGAATTTTGACGGGGGTATCATTCGTAATTTATTAAATTTGCTCTAAACGTTAACAATCCCATTCAGTTCTGGTAATTTGAAATGAAATGTTACTATACAATTTTCCTATAGGATAATTACTTTCATTATGTCTTTTTTTTGCTTAACCTGTATATAGTATACAGACAAGGTTCGTTCAAGAAGTGTATTTATATATAGCAATTCTATTGCATTCTAAAATGTAGGAAACTACCAAAGTGCTGTTTACAATGTTAACATTAACATTTAAAAAAGTTGGGGATAATATTACAATTAAAAATTTTGAGTGAAATGGGTTGAATTTTTCCTCTCGATTTCTAGACAAATTATCTGTTGGTCAGCTTACTTTTCATTACCATTTAGATTCAAAACTTAAAGCTAAATATAACATTTCTGCAATAAAATAAGACGGGTGCAAGTTTTAAACGCAGTTTAAACGCCATTAAATACTATTATACTTAAATTTATTGACCAATCACCACAAACATCAATCCAAATTGAACACCTTAAAATAATGCTAGTTTTAAATATTGCTGATTTAAAACCGTTGGAGCGTAACCCGTTTTACTGCCACAAATGCTGCAAGCACCGATGACAAGTCTGCAAGATGTTTCAAGTGCTCGAGGATACCGAATATATTTCCAGCATTCGAATAATTCCATAATTAATATTTGAATTCACTAACCCAGTTGTATAAGGTATCTACTCTATCCGTTCAAATAAGAATTATTACAGCATAAACGTTATACTGTGACACACTGCCCATGGCAACACATATGCCCGTCACCAAAAGACATTATTCTTCCTATGAACCTGTAAGATAACGATGCCATAGCACTCTCAATATTCACTTAAAAGTACAGTTTTCAAGAAGTAGTTCAATTTCACTCTATTAGCATAAGCCTTCTCCTAGAAAAGAGATAAAGTTAAATAAAATATAACTGGTGACCATCGATTTATAATTTTGTGATCATGTATGCGAGTTATGCGTCACCATGTGTCAACTTTTAACCCATACTGGACAATTTTTTACTTCTAGATTATTCTGATGAGACTTAAAATGTCCGTTTTTACATTTTTTCGGATACACAACTTTTAGTTTTTAATTTAGTTTATTAGTTATAGCAATTAAATAAAATGTAATTTAACACATGAACTGTCCAAGTTTTTTGTTATAAAATCCTTTTTTAGAGATACAAATCAGCAGCCATGTTTCGACCAATTTACGAATATCAAAACAACAATGTATTTAATATTTTGATAAAAACTGCATTTTTCTAGTAAACATTTTAAATTGTTTGAATATAAACTAGAAACAACCAAATTATTAGCATATTTTATTTTACACACTGCTACGGAAAAACCGGATATTTTGATCTCCTTTGCATGCGCAGTCGGGTAATAAAAAACATGGTTGCAGCTAGATCAAGACTCAAGGGAAAGGGCAGGTTTGTTGAAGAAACAATCGTAACAAGGAAAAAATGTCATTTTTTGGATAGTATAGGGATCAGGACAGTTATTCTTACGCCAAACCAACACAACGGTTTTTTTCTATAATCCGTATTAACTTCACTGGTTTAGTTCATGACTATTGGAACTAAATACTTTTGTTTAATAATTTGTATATTACAAATTAAGTGCGACGGAAACATAAGTTTTTATTTATAATTCTTCTATTTACAAATGTAGACGGTGTATAACTTTTAATCCACTTAACGATCTAACAGTTTAAAAAAACTTCTAAATTTAAAAAATGGGCAGTTCATTTCATCACTTACTCTTAAAGTTTCAATCGAAAACTTCGAGCTTTTTAATCGCTTTCGTAACACTAGTAAAACCCGATATCTATAGCTTTCATTGAACAAACATTCAACTTTTTCAACGAGAAATTAAAAAACTAGCATTCTTGTAATCTAGTCTAGAGCAACATCTATAGGGATGCACGATAGGATCCGATATTCCAGGATATCGATACTTTTGTCTCCGATACTCAATGTTTTGTATCGCTAATTTTAAAGCGATGCGTGCTATGTATAGAGAAACATACACCTTGTAACAAAAGTAAGGAAACGGCGAAATATCTCAGGTACCGCTTACCTGAATTTAATGAAAATATGTGCACTTAGGTATGAAATTATGCCGTATCCAATAGAGAGTTCCGCACTGCTGCCAAGTTTACCATTTTTGTGTTTTAAAAGAAAAAAAAAATGTAATCGAATACCCTATATTAATTATATTGCTCTTTCAAAATCTGCCTAAAATTTTCAATAATTTTTATTATGAGAACTTTTTATGAAATTCAAGAGTTTTTGCAAAAATAAGGGTCTAATATCCATAAGTTAATGTATTACCTTTTATTAAAATACCTGCACACAAAAGGTTACCTGATATGTTTGACAATGTCACTTTGGTTGATTTACATGTTTAACTGAAACCCAAAGAATTGAAATTTTAATTATACTGGGTTATGGGCATAGAATGCGAAACCTGCAAGATGTTCGTAACATTTTTAACGAGATATCCTAACAGAAATCCAATAACTAAATGTGCCGTAAGTAAAATTAACAAACAATTTCGTGAAAGGTAAAAGATGTTGTATGTTCTGGTAGATCTAAAGGCGCAACAGATGGTGATAAGGCTCTGAATGGTTCAAACAGTTTAGAAGAAAATCCGCACCTTTCTACCAGAATATAAGGGAAGGAAAATGACTTCTTACACATATCTATAATCCGAGTTCTAAAAACCGAAAAGTTTCATCGATATAAAATAACTTTGGTGCAAGAACTCTGAGGATGATTACGATAGGAGCTTGGAATTTTGTGAAATCATTATGAACGTTGCAATACCAATCTAAATTTTGTCAATTAAATTATTTTTTCTGATGAAGCAACTTTTTTTGAACGGAAAAGTTAACAGGCATAATTGTCAATATTGGGCCAAGGAAAATCCACATTGGATATGTGAAAATCATACCTACTTTCCCCAAAAGATAAATGTTTGATATGGTATAAATAAATAAAGGGTGCAAAAATAATCGGTGCCCTTCTTCAGGGAAGACATATTAACTGGAGAAAGATATTTGAATTTTTTAAGGACCAGGTATTGCAGAACTATATTAAGTATTTAAACTTGACTTTTTTAGGTAATGGTGCACCAGATGATGAAATATGGTTTCAGCAGGATGGTGCTCCACGGCATTTTGTTTTTTTTTGGAAGATGGATTGGACGTAGGGGTACAATACAGTAGCCACCTCGGTCTCCGGACTTGACGCTCCCCGTCTACTTTTTGTGGGGACACCTTAAAAATGTGGTGTTTAAAACTAAGCCCAATGACCTCGAGTATTTAAAGGAGCATTTAATTTATCGAATGTAGACGAATCGAGGAGGCTGGCGTTATTTTTAATGTTTTTCCACAGTAATTGGCCTACTGTCAGGAAGTAAATCGAGAACATTTTAAACATCTTAGTTTCATTAATTTATTGTTTGCTGGATTAGGTATTTCTTTTTTGTATTGTATTGTTTCCGTTGTCTTTTACAACCTACTTTTAAAGGTGAGACGGTGTTTTCTCTTGCTAGTATTTTGGTAGCAAGATGAGAAATTATTGTGCTTTCCGGTCTGCCAGAACATACAGCATCTTTTACCTTTCCAGTTTCACATTTTTTGTGAATTTTGCTTACGGTAGATTTAGTTATCGGTTCTCTGTTAGGATATTTGTCATTAAAAATGTTAAAAACATATTGCAGGTTTCGCATTCTATCCCCATAACCCAGTATAATTAAAATTTCAATTCTTTAGGTTTAATTTAAACGATACTTTTGTAAACCGACAAAATTCATTGTCAAACATATCAGGTAACCTTTTGTGTGCAGGAATCTGGTATCTTAATAAAAGGTAATACATTAAATTATGGATATTAGACCCTTATTTTCGCAAAAACTGTTGACTTTCATAAAAAGTGCCCTTAATAAAAAGTATTGAGAATTTTATGCAGATTTTAATAAGTAATATAAGCTGGTCCATAAAAAAAATTATTTTCCTTTTATAACACAGAAAACTGTAAACTTGGCAGCAATACGGATTCCGCATAATTTCATACCTACAAGTGTACATATTTTCATTAAATTCAGGTAAGTTGTTACACGCTGTATGACTATATAGACTGCATTTGATCCGGAATATTTTTTAGCTTCTTTATTAATAGTGACGTCATCTAGCGTAAAAGCGTATAATCCCAATTCTGCCTGGGTAATAAAAAATCTCGTAAAATTAGGTTACAGATCAAAGATTTCTATAAGAGTTACATTTGTGCAGAAGTGTGAAACTACCATTATGGTTGATAGGGATAAGAGTGGATGGGGAATTAACAGCAGCGTTGACAACGACAATTAAACTGATGTACGGGAATATCTCGAATTATTTAACAATAAAAAGTAAAAAAGTAGATTGGATAAAGACAAAAGGTGGGTATATATAAAATACAAGTTGAAAATTTGTGCACCGTCGCGTCGTGTAGAAAAGTTTATATGCTTGCAAAAACATTTCCAGAATTAATTCTAAATTCTAATTTATGAAAAATAAAAATAAACTTCTCTTGGCATTCTTATCTTATACCAAAAGAATATCTTCTGCTAGCTTCCTTTAAAATCAAGGAGATTCCATTATTTAAAAATTCTTGAAAATAATAAACAGTCTTCCTAGGCACAAATTTCAACTCATTTTTATTTAGAAAATTATAATACTACGAATCGAAAATGTATCGGTATTTCGAGTATTGATTTTTTTTAATACAATTTTTTCCTGTACCGATACTTTAATCACCGAACGGATCGATACTTACGTAGGGATCCCTATTAGGGATGCAAGAGAGGATCCGATATTCTAGGATATCGATACTTTGGCTCCAATACTCCATATTTTGAATCGATAGTTTTAACACGATATATACTATGTATCGATACATATGAGTGAATATCAATACCATTCGAATAGGGATATTTTTTAGCTCCTATATTAGTAGTGGCGTCATCTAGCGTAAAAGCGTACAATTCAAATTCTGGCGGGGTAATAAAAAATCTCGTAGTATTAAATTACAGGTGTGCAGAATAGAATAAGCAAAAAGTAAATTGGATATAAATAAACGGTAAGCATATATGAAATACAAATTAAAAATTCTAAATCCCAGTTTATAAAAAATAAAAAAAACTATTTTTGGTATTCTTATCTTATACTAAATGAATATATTATGAAAAGAAAACGTACCGATATTTCGAGTATCGGTTTTTTTTCTAAAGATTTTGTCCGGTACCGATACTTTAATCACCTATCTGGATTGATCCGAAATATTAATACTTGCGAGCGGATCGTACATCTCTAAACAACTTTACTGCTGAACACAGTGATGCCAGGTGGGCAATGCAAGAAGTAGCCTAGAAATCCCCTAGTTTATGCATTTCCCTAAGAAATAGGTAATTCCTCAAGAACAAATAAACATAGCTTCTTCAGACACTTTATTTTTGAAATCCAGTAACTCAACACAAAATAAAATACAGAATATTTTATGTACAGTTGGCGACAGATAAATCCGTACGGCTTAGTGGCTTCATTGTAAATTGTACTTCATACTCCTTTATTTACCTGAATTACCTTTCAAATTTGACAGTTATAACATCATCGTTATTTGATGATTATTGATTTTTGATGTCAGTTTTACTTTGTTAAGTGCAAAATATTAGCACAAAATATGCCACATTTAAGTGTTGCTACAAAAACTGCAATAATTACAATAATAGACCAAGACTGGTCTCTCGGGAGAGTTGTCAATTATTTTGGTATAGATAAGAGCACTATGCAGAGGATATGCGGGATATAGGATAGAGTTTCCAGCTTCAAATAGGACAGTTCAGCGTCGTGCAGTATAATGTTCCAACTTAAGAAATAGAGCAGCTCCCCAAAACCTTTCTTAAAACCCAAAGATAAAGAACAAAGTGTCGGGTTTGCTTTGGAATATCTGCCGTACATTTTTGGGGAAAGATAATATTTTCTGATGAAAAAGTATTTCAGTCTTCGTATAATAATAAATAATTCGTACAATGGCGGATTCCCGTGTCTACCAACCGCCAAATTCTCAGTACGATCCAAATTACATCTAAAACAAGCAAACTAGTGGCTGCTTTTCAGTCAACGTTTCAGCTTGGATAAGCGCCCCGGGCCCAGGTATATGTTGGAACATTGATGGTATCTTAAATAGCCAATATTTTAAGATTTTAGAACATATGCTGCTTCCATCGGCAAATATATGCAAATATATGCCCTGTTCATACGGCTCGGTTAGTCAAGGATTGGTTAGCTAGAAACAATATTAGCTATCTACCCTGGTGTTCTATAAGTCCAAATTTGAATCCCACAGAAAACATTTGGAGATATATAGTCAAGAAAAATATGTGAGAC
Organism: Kuschelorhynchus macadamiae; assembly: GCA_030620095.1. NCBI lineage: Eukaryota > Metazoa > Arthropoda > Insecta > Coleoptera > Curculionidae > Kuschelorhynchus > Kuschelorhynchus macadamiae. The sequence continues at coordinate 310,709 of JAUTXW010001591.1, read as the reverse complement.
AAATTTCCCACCGGAAAATGAAATTGAGTTGTGGGAGAAGATAGAAGAATTTGGGAAGACATTATCCCAGATTATACCTATAATCTGATTTCATCTATGCCCAGAAGGCTTGCTTTAGTTTTAAATTCTAACGGCGACGCACCAATTAAATATTAATCCTTTTTACAAATCTGTTACTCTGTTTCTCTTAATTTATAATATATTGCTGTTACGTTTACCACTACTTTAGTTATTGTTGATATAATATGTTTATCATTTTTTAATGTATTTCTCTAAGTTGATAATTATTTTACTGTTACGTTTAACATATCTTTAGTTACTGCTGATTTTAAAGAGTTTGTCGTTTTTAACGTGTTTATTGTTGTTTTACTTTTGATATTCTGCAGTTATTGTTATTATAAAATATTTTTTGAGATGGTTTTTTTATTTCCGTAAAGTTGAACGTAATCTAATTTTTTGGTATTAGTGAATTTAATATATATCTTTGAAACTAACCTAATATAAAACAAATCCTTCAATCATATATGCCTTTAAAACTACTCAATCCGTATGGATATAATCTAGTTAACAGATAAAAATAAAACTCCGTATTACCAAAATATCATAAAATGAGGTTATACTAATTTGACAGCGTACGAATTTATCCGACGCCAACTGTACATGACTTTCAATTATCCGTTCGTCGGGCGCAACTAATCTAAGAGATACAAACTAAGTAAATTTGGGAATAATTTTGGATTCCGAATGGATCGGCAACCCCGCGTTAATCTATCTTCCTCTTCTGACGTAAGATATCGGCAGCCATGTGTGTGTTGAACTTGCGTATGTATGTACTGAGTAGCGCCATATTTAATCTCCTAGATTCATTGCGATTGATCCCGCATTTTTTTTTGTATCTTTTGTTATCATCTGCACAATTATATCCTTTATGAAGAATTTAAAATATCCTATAAGTACAATTCTATCCCAATATTTAAATAATTAGTACTTTTTTTCGTAGTTAATCTAATAGATTCATTGTGCCTTTTTATGTATATATACCATTCAGTGGTGTGAAGTAATTGCTTTATATTGTAATATATCAGGCAAATGGAACTTTTCAGTATTTTTGAATAAAGTAATACCAAATGGGGTTGCAAGTAAGCTTTTCGTCAAACCATAGAAAACGGTGTGTACTGCACCTTATGTAGAAAATAAAATAATCACAGTACTCGATTTTTTTTATATTACATTATTTGCATGTTCCTGTTTATTTCTGTTTCTTCAAAGTGGGTATCTATTGATACGAATCTATTAGATTCATTGCGCCTCGACGCGTGATTTTCCGATTGCGCCCGACGAAGAGTTATATTTTAACACCCATAGTTAAGAATCTTAACTACAAAAGATAAAAGAAAACTTTAAACTAGCATTCTTGTAATAGAGTCTAGATCAACAACTAAACTATACTGCTGAACACAATGTTACCAGGTGGGGAGTGCAAAAATTAGCAGATGTGGCCCGGAAAAATCTGTAGAATTTCCCTAGCAAATAGCAATTTTTCAAGAACAAATAAACATAGTTTCTTCAATAAAATACAAACTATTTTATGTACAGGATTCTCATTTGTATATCAACACCTATAGTTAGAGTTTTAACTAGATACAAGACAATGATCAATTTTCTCGGTTCTCTTTTTCAAGATAAAGGTATCAAACAACGTTACAATATTCTTTAAACTAAGTTGATGTTGCAACATTTTTTAAATGTTAGGTGCACTTTTTTACACGAAAGCAAAAGAAAAGCCTGACCTGGGCTAACTAAAAACGCATTGTTGTATGTAATCATGTTTTAAATATAGGACTGCGTTTCTAGTTAGACCAGCTTACACATTTTTTGAAAGATACCTATACTTCAGACATCCGTAGTTATACCAAACTATTTATATGTGTGAGTGGAAGAACATAAATTACTTTCTGGTATGTTATTATTAATGATAAGAAGCCAATTTTTGAAATAGCTTTTACACATGTAAGAAAATCCCTAAATATCCGATAGAATTCTAAAAAAAATGGCATCATTGGCTGGACAAGAGAAAATCGTTTGAGACGACAGCCATTGAAAATGTATCGATTTGTATTGGCTTCCGTCAACACTTTTTTGCAGAGCGTATAATACGGAATTGAAATGGATAATGCTCCTTTCTCGGTACGGCATCAAAACAAGCGATAAAAACAAACAGTGAGACCGCCAGGCAGCAAAAATTAATGAGTTTCTGGAAAACACATTTATTGATGATTGGCTTTGTTCTATTATCAGAAGCATAATAACTAACTTTATAGTCTTTAAAAGATAAGTGCTGCACATCACATAATTATCGTTACAAGCGAATTTTTCAACTTTGATACCATGTGATTCCTAAAATACTGAACGGGTTTAGAAAAATAGTCAGATTTCGAAAGGTCTTTTCATCGTTTTTTGAATCATTGTTAACAACTTGCCTCCCCATTTTGTAAGAAGACAACGTTGATATTTTTTGAACGTAACATTTCATAGATATTGACCATGCCCAGAAATGTTTTAGGATTTTGCAAAAAGCTACTATTGTTTTCCAAAAAAATATTTTTTCGAAAAATTTTAATTTTCTGTTTCTACTCTAATTGGCTCTATTTTATAAGGTGCATTAATCAAGATAGTCTTTGCTAACTTCTATCCCTCTCATCCTGAAATAAAGAACTCGCCCTGAAAACATGTACGATGGTTTATTTAGGAACTTAAATTAACAACAAAATCTCTTTGTTAACTCTAATGATTCATGTGAAAAATGAGAACAAATACTCTGGAGTGCATCAAACAAATATATATTGGTAGATATTGATGAAACCTTGTTTTAAGTTTACTTTACTTTTTACGTTTTACTTCAATCCTCTGGCCTTAATTCTAACGGCCCCTTCGTGTATTGGACGTTTCCATAGTACCTAACTTATCCGTTTAAAATCAAAAGTACCAGTTAAAAGAAGATTTAAAATAAACATCGTGTTACCTATCAAAAGAAGATCATTGATTGTTACTGTCAAATTAACAATATTGTTGATACTTTGTTGTATTCAAAATCCGTTTTCTTCAAAAAATACAAAAATCAGCTTGGCCACTCAATAAACCTCTAAATTATTAATACGTGTGTATCAAATATTAAACAACTTCATTAAAAAATATCACGGCTACGCCAAAGGGAGATGGAAAATGCTTTAAGGTAAGAAGATATATTTTTTCCGAATGTGTAAAGCATTCTTTCATAGGTTGAGAGGTTTGGGACATTCTCTCTAAGAAATAGCAACTCTTTGACACCAGCCACATGTCTGTTTCCAGACTCTTAAGCAAGTACGCGATATCTGGAAGGATGGCATATCGTCGTAGAACAACACGACCCAGGTTGACCAGCTGTAGAGATGAGCAGCGTATGTTTTTGTATTTTTAAAAGTTTCCTGCATGACCATACAGCGTCGGCTCCACGAGTGCAATTTACATGCTCGAAGACGAGCAGCGTGCCCTATACTCCTACGGACCATCAACATTGGGGACTAGCAGAATGGGCTAGGTGCATGTATGTGGATGAGGCTAGATTTAACCTGTATAATTCTGATGGACATATTTCAGAGAGATAGAGGGGAACGATTCAGAGAAGACCAAATGGAAGCGTTCACATTTTTCACGTGAATCATTATAGTGGACAAAGAACTGATTTTGTTGTTGATTTAAGTTCCTAAATGAACCACTGTATGTACATGTTTTCAGGGAGAGTTCTTTGTTTCAGGAGGAGAGGGATAGAAGTTAGCAAACACTAACTTGACTAATGAGCGTTATAAAATAGAGAAAATTAAAATGTTTGTAAAAATTTTTTTTTTCAAAACCATAGATAGTGTACAAAATCTCAAAAATGTTCCGAGGCATGGTCAATATCTATGAAATGTTATGTGCAAAACATATCAGCGTGGTATTCCTACAAAATGGGGAGGCAGAGAATTTTTTTTCAAAATGCGCAACTTTTTGTTTTGCCCTGTATTATAGCCCCCGGTTAAAATTTAAGAAGTTGTTTACCAATTACTCAAAAGACGATGAAATAAGTTTCTAAAAGCCAATAAATTAAATTTGACCTTCGGACAGAAAAATAAACGAAATAAACTGGTACACAGAAAAATATTATAAACATGGCTGCTGATCACTAATGTAATTTTTGCACCCATAAAGGTTAATTTCGTTAATTAATCTGTTATAGACAAATGAGGTGAACTGTAACTTAGGGCGATATTATAAAAAATATAAGTGCTAAGCTTCACTGCTTACTGCAGATTGGTATTCTCTATTTTACAATTTACATTAAGAACAAAATGAGTGCTATGGCATTCGTATCATAGAAACTATACACATATGGCCCCAGGAACTCGGAAAGAATACTTACCTTGTTGGTGGAACTAGCGTAGTTGTACGGCCTGGAACTCTTGGTGGCGACAGCTTCACCAGATGCTTTCGCTGGGGTCTTCGTCGACGCGTTCGTTGGAACGTCCACAGTAGTTGTGTTGGGTTTTGTGACCTAAAAATATTCATAAAATTAGAAGCGATTGGTACTTCTAGGCTAGCGTGAACCTAACTTTTAAAATTATCCTATGTGAAGTTCTTATTCACGTGATATTATTGGGTAAAAAAAAATAGAATTGAATTGTTGTGGGGTTTTTATTACATGTTAAAGCTGTTTTTCTCTTGATTGCACTATAATCTCTAAAAATCCAAACATCATCGGTTATAACTAACCTAGCCGAAGACACATTTGAAGATACCCATCTTTCTGTCATAACTAATATTTAAGTAAAAAATTTTATCTAATTTTAGACATCACAAACAATAGCAGTCATGATCTAAAATTTGAACATAATCAGTAAATTCGGATGTCTCTCTAAACCGATCAACGAGCAATATTAGATAATACTGCAGGAATTTTAAAATACACCAAGACACTAAAAAAAGTGTAGATAGTACCGTAAAGTAGATACGTACACACTCACTACTCACCAGATCTGAATTCTACATACAACAATGTATACGGCAATAATTTTGCCAAACGAATGCTGCGTCCTTTACATTTTAAAAAGAAAAAATAGTAATTGGCTCACGTGACAATGGTTTAAATACACTATGATCACCAATAAACAGTACCGCACACATTTTTACTTACATTTTATACATAAAATAAATATTCTAATTTAATCTTATGGTACCTAATAATTTGTTTGGCCTCCCTTACTTTAAATACGCAACTCCAAGCGATCTTCGAAATTTTCCAAGGTGTACGAAAACACCGTTGGATATAACATTCTAAAAATCCTTTTATATAATATTAGATCAGGGATTTTAAAGGGGGCTCTTTCGCTAAAGATATTAGTTTCTAACAATAGAGTGTAGTATGTTGACAAAATGGTTCGTAATTAACGCAATCCGAACCTCAGCAGTCTGGCTTCACGTCCCGTCTTGATGAAAACACTGTTGACGACAGCGTAAGTGCCTACCTGCACAAAAACGTATTAGGTGTTAAATAAGGCAACAGACCTCCTTTATCTGTAATAAAATTTGTCCCTATAATGCCTTGCCGATTGTCTACACCACACATCGCTCTTTCATCAAGGTGAGTTACTTCCTAGTCACATAGCTTGAAAGTGCTACGTGAGATTCACTAGAGAAGCAAAAAATTCTTTTTAATCCCATCAATCTTCACTTTGCTACAAAACATATGTGCAATAAAATACGCGTTTTCTTTTATATGACTTAATTTACAAAATAGAAACACGCGCCAATACCCTTAATCATTTTACGAAATATCTCTCTTTCAATACCCAATACCTAATTTGTGCGTAAACTGCCCTTCACATGCTACTTGTTGGGGATTGAATAATCGGTGGCATTACTCTACCGTTGCTTTCTTTCGTGCTTACTTTTTTTTTCGTTCAAAAGCAACACGAAAAGTTTGCATTTTTTCATGACTAACAATATTACACTTGAAGAAGGAATTATGCCATATTTTTTCTCAAATTTCGTTTTAACTCATATTATGCTTGGTTATATTCATTAAAACAAATTTTGATCGTTTGTAAGCGTTGTTTCCTGAAAAGCAAAACTAGATATCAAACGAACAGTTGAAGAATTGAGCTTGAATATATTGTAAATTTGTTTATTTGTGGTCATAGTGTAATGAATATAAAGCAGGGGTGGTGCTCAAACTTTTTTCTCACGTACCACTCATGTGTATTACAGATCAGTCGCATACCTCCAAGCTATTAAACATTTCGTTAGTATAGAGCTGGAGCCTATGTCTCAGAAAATATATATCTACTTTTATACCACTTTGAGAATTTCTGTGTGATACGCGTACCACAGTTTGAGATCCCCTGCATAAAGAATATCTTGTAAGAATCCCGTGGGCAATCTACAAGCCAGTTAAGATTTCAGTATAAGTATGAAAAAAAAACATGATTGCTATCTAAAACGGTCGTATCTAATGACTTTCGATCTGAAGGTTTCTTTTCCTATGACAGCTTAATATGCGTGTTGTATTTTGGGTTTCTATGTAATTTGGCGGTTAATTAATAAAGTAATTATTAATAAAAAAAAATATTTTTTAAAAACAATTTGATACAGTGCTACTTTTTAAAACCCGATATATAGGGTAACTTCTTTACTTAAAGAGATAGCATATAATTCCAAAGCCGAATTTATATCGGATGGTTCAATTTAAAAAAATACCTAAAAAAATGTGCAGCGTGATATTTTTTCAAATTCCAACTATCGTTTTTTTAGTGGAATTCGATACATCTACTCTAAACAATAAATCATTATCACCTAAAATTTTTTTTAGACCTGACCTAAGTGGTTGGTCTAATTAAGAAAAAAATATGTAAAAAAAATTGAAGGGTAGCCAAATTAGGAACAAATTACAAAAATGTTATTTTTTTACAACGGAGCCGGGCGTTTTTTTACGGGAATTCGATAAAATTTTGCTTTCCTAAATAATAAATTAAGAGTCTTTTCTTCATTAAAACAGCCATTTTCAAGTCATTGTAAACAAAAGTTGATGTTGGGGTTATCAATAAACGTCGAATCAGTTGTATTGTTGTGTCAGAAAGCAGCAAACTAATCCTCAAGAGAGAATCTAATTATTTTTTTACACGTTAGTGGTTTAAGTTTACATGACCTACAGGAAATGTTGTTCCAACAGTTCGAAAAAGATCTCGGAATGTTACAATGGAGGAAAATGTTGTTCTCTAAAGAGAACAAAATCTGTATTAAAGTAGGAAATGTTGTTCCAACAGTTCGAAAAAAAAATGGAGGAAAATGTTCTCTAAAAAGAACAGAATCTGTATAAAAATAGAGTGAATAATATTATAAGTTTCCGTCTTTCAGTGTCGGTTTAGATGATTATAAAGTTAAAAGGTTTATAATAACAAAAGACACAAATATATAAATCTTTAAAAAAACTAGCTTTTTGTAAAGAGATCATCCATTTTTTAATAAATAATTGTATTTATATGGAAAACCATACTCACAATTACGGTGGCTTTTATATGTCACAAAAACGTTAATTTTTAGTACAATAAAGATTAGAGGACACGAATAGGTACAGGATAAACAAACAAGTACATTTATAGACAAGGGTATCGGTAGGAATACGATAGCCAACAGAATTTCGGTAAAATCTGATAAGAATATAATTAGCTTACATTTGTTTTACTTTTTCAATTAGATTATAATATGTCATTCTTAGTCCATCAATATTTGTTCTTTTATTAATGGAATTATGTTCCTTTTTTATTTCAATCATTTCTTAGATCAGGGTTTTTTTAATATTATTACGACTCTCTAAAATCTTTGAGTTTTCGAAATTACTTTTATAATAAACCCTAAGGAAGAATATATATTATTTAAAACGTAGGCTTATTGAAAAAATGTTTTTTTTTTTTACTTAAATCCTACCAACCCATTAAAACAAGAAACTCTACAATATTAAGGATCATTATCATTAAAAAATTAGTTCTCCAAAAAGTTTAAAATCCGCATAAATCAATAAATACGCAAGATGTAGGCTGGCTCTCAGGCGAAAGTATGAAGAACATTATACGCCTATAGTGCCATCCTTATAAAATGATTAGTTTACAAGAATTGCACGATGACGACTGCGATAGTATTTTTGCAACTTGTATTTTTCATAGTGTTGAAGCTATTTTTTATACAGAAAAAATTATAGATATTGGTCTGATACGAAACCTTATTGTGGTGAAGATAAAAAATAAACAAAATAATTCAAAGGTTAACGTTTAAAATTTAACTGATAAGAAATATTTAGAACTATTACACAGTTTTTATGATGAAAGATATTCCTTATAATTCCAGCAAAATGGTCCACCGTCCGATTTTACATTTGGACAATACCTTGGTGATCACTTCCTGCAAAGTCGATCGGAAGAGGAGGACCGGTCGGGTGGCCTCCGAGGTCGCCCGATATTACACCGTTAGACTACTTTCTGTGAGGTTTTTAAAATCTAAAGTTAATATTATTGTACCCGCTTCTACTGATAATTTGGAAATGTCCATACAACGACAGATCAACAACATAATACCTGAAATGTTGGCAAATGTAAATATTGCAGGAAACAAGGACATCAACTTGGACATGTAATGAAGCGTAATGTTTAATTTATTAAACTAAAACAAGTTTCTCTTAGTTTCTTTTAAAATTATTATTATTACAATTCTTAATATTATTGTTTCTAACGCGTACCGTTTTATTGAAAAAAAAATATTTATGTAATAATTTGTAGTATAAAATTTTTGACGCTAATGGCGTGAAAAATGCCTACTTTAATAAAGAAATTGCACTCATCATTTATTGTTTAGAATAATATGTATACCACCAAAAAATTGCTAGATTCCATTTTAAAACATTAAATTTTTGTCATTTGAGCCTAATCCGGTAAGGATATACAATTTTTCGGGTATTTTTCTTAATTAGACCAACCACTATAAATTCGCTTTTGGAATTGTATCTATTTCTTTAAGTAAAGAAGTAAGCCTATTTTAAAAGACCAGTAAAAAGAGTAATTTTAAAAGAACATCTCTTAGATAATCTTTCAACCTATAAAAAAACAGTAAATAATGGAGATAATAGGCCAAAAATGATATAAATAATTAAAATAATGTAAATTATTTGTGGAATTCGTTTTAAGTCAACTATGTTTCTTGTTTAAAGTTTGTTACCTGTTACCAAGTTGGCTGTGACTTATTATTAAGATCAATAATTTCCAGAAATGGGGATTTTCGCTAAGAGGTTATTTTCAGAGAATTCACCAGTTATTATTTTAAGAGGGCAATCAAATTATCCAAAATCGTAAGTACACAAAATACATTTAATTACCTCCAAGCTTTCGGGAACGGTCTGGAGAGTTGATCGCATGGCTGTCGACATGACGAGTCGACCGGGCCGGGTTAGATGTTAGAGGAGCGGTCGCGCCCAGCACTTCACATTACCTAAAATGAAAAAAAACACTTAATTAAGGATTTACCAATATATTTAAAAAGCTTTATCGACTTAACTAAATTACGCATATTTTCCATACGCTTGATGTATACAGAGTGTTTCATTTAAACCGCAAACGCCGTTTTTTAGAGAATTAACGGGAATATGAAAATTTATTAAAAGAGTTCGTACTGTAAAACTTCATTCAAATTCCCTGACTTTTCCAGGTTTTCCCTGACTTTCGAATAATTTTTCTGGACTAATTTTATTAATATTATTTAAGATTAATTTCTTGATTCGCAACTTGCCAGATTGCTCTCCGTGTGTGGCTTTATAAATTTATAAATATAATAAATAAATGTTTACCTCTTTAAAAAAACCTTCTAATGCAACCTGGCTTGCACTAGAAGACCCTTGAAAGTACTACTGGTACCACGAGATGACCTTTTCTTTCAAGCTAACCCCTTACCCCTCCCTCTCCCGCCACATAGCGGCCATTTCGCTAATAATCTACTGACTAACGGGATAGAATGCAGGACAACTAGGCATAACACGTTCATAGCGTCTGCTCTCTTTCTAGCGGGATCGTTAATTTCCACCCTGAGCGGTTGAGTCTCCCGCATCCCCCCGAAATAAAGCAGCTAATCCGAACACGTGGAACCACTTATGTTAAAAACACAGAGGTCTGCCTTCGACGAGGCCATTGGAAAGACTGTATTATTATATTGCAAAATTTAAACCAATAGGTATGATTTTAACAATTCTACAGTAATAATTTCGCAAAAGGACTGTTTCTACTCGAATAGATTTTTTTGTTTTCCTTTATTATTACCTAGTACCTCTCTAATAAGCAAGTAAAGCTTGGATCATGTAACAAGATTTAGATTTAGTCATAATTTAAGCAATAATTGTCTACGTTTGTGACTTGTATAAACCAATCGATATACTTATTCTTATGAGTAAAATTGATACTAATACATAGGTGATAAAAATCCGACATACGACAAACCGATATATTCTATAGAAAATAAGAAAGATGAAGTTGTCAGAGAAATTCAGTGTTTCGATCGCGTGAAGTAAAGTTCCCTGAAGATGTGTCGTGCAATCGAATGAGAAACGTCGAAAAGTGATTCCATTTTGACACGGTCTAATCCCAAAAACCATGATTTCTTAGTTGACCACGGCCGTGAAAGCTTTCGTTCTATACCTTTTTAATTGAGTTAATTGTAATTATTAAGTGCTAAACCAAATTCGACGCCGTCATTAGTATACGCGCCGCGACGGCAGGAGAAAAGAGAAAACATTGTAGAAAGTTTAAAAGTCTAACTTTTAAATCAACGTCTAGGTCTTAAACTTTTGTTATTTGCAACAAATTGATTTTTATTTTGGTTTTTACAGATATAGCTCGTTTTTAGTAGAAAATGATTTTTTTCTTGATAGCATTTTTTTGTTTCTACTTTTTTGTAACTAATTTTTATCATTTCAAAAAAATGCCCCAAAACTAAAAGAAGACGGTATATCTCAGAAACCAATACACCAATCAATTCGATGCAAATAATCAAAAAGTCTTAGACACAGACGTATACTAGAATTTAGGGTTTTTTCCAGCATCGATATTGTTTTAGCACTTAATAATATTTACAATTAACTAAATTAAAAAGTTATTCTGTATCAAATTTGTGATTATCGAAAAATTAACATTGATTTAAATAAAACTTCCTGTAACCAGTAATCAAGTTGATGCATATAACAAAAATCTATTAGAAATAGACGTATTTTTGAAATCTAGAAGTTCTTGGAAATGTTTTGTTTTTCTTTAATTCCCGAGAAAACGGCGTTTGGAGTTTTAAGTGAAACACCCTATATACCAATAATATTAATATAATGATTCATTCGCAAATTCACATTTACTAATACAACATTGTATTTACTTTTTGTATATGATTATAACCAATTCATCGTTTTTATGTTACTGTTATGCGTTATTCTAGCGCATTCACCATAAATGATAAAACTAAATTATCAGGTTGTAAAACGCCAAGCAAATTTAATCTTTTAATTATTTATTATATTAAATGAGATTGAAATTATCAAAGAGATTGTACTGGTTCTTAGACTACAACAAAAACAAAACATTAACTAAAATAGGTCGCCGAAACTATAAAAACAGTGCGAGCGATGTCCTATTAACTGATTCTAAAAATATACAAGGTGTAACAACCCGTGCTACGTGAATAACACACCTGTTTATAAAGTTTCGAAAATATTTTTGCGAATATCAAAATAGCCTATTAATTATGGAAAGATGAAGAAAGGGCGGCATATATACAGGGTCTCTATCGTAGACCACTATTGCTATCTAATAAACAGGACGGGATACGACGTTGGTTAAATTAGAGAAAAAGTGTCCTTAATGGAGGACGTTAATAATCCGTTTACAGATTTTTAATCTTCTTCTTTGTTCCTGAAATACCTGGGATTTCGCAAAAATTGCCCAAAATTATTTTATTAAATATCTCAAAAAGTTTGTACTTTAGGAAAATGTTTTATACAACACTTACTTACTTTAATGTTCTCTACAAAACGGCGCCCTCAGATTTTCAATCCCGACGTTTCGTCTGCCGGCCACCACCATCAATTTTTTTTTAAATACGGACCGACATTGTTTATTTCATTTTTACCGACGTTTCGTACTGTTATATTCATGTTTCCTTTTTCTAGTACGGCTCTGGATTTTCACTGAAAGAATGGGCTTCTTCATAAATATCTTTGTTTAATAATGTGGGTCCCGGAAAATACCATTAAATTTTTTTGCGCTTCATCACAAACAAAATTACAATCAAATATATACAATATATATAATATTAAAATGGTTTGAGTTTTAAAATTAATTACTTACAGTAAGGCGGCTGTGAAAAAACAGTTGAATTGATAATGCGCATTGTTATAACTGAGCAACCCTCAAATAATACATTTGTCAAATTATTTTAATTTGGTGATAATTATTGGTCTGTTGTTGAATAATTGAAATAATATGGATTATTCAAATGACAAGAAAGTAGATATGCTGTTTGTTTATGAGAGATCCATGTGTGACCCAGATAATGCAGCTCAATTGTACCATCATATGTATCCCAAAAGAGCCGTTCCCACTGTTCGCATTTTCCGTAGACTAGAAAGAAATTTACGACAACATGGATCTTTTCAGAAAAAGCAAAGCCATACTCCAACTAACAGCCCAAGGAGGAGTTGGTGAAATAAATGTATTAGGTATGCCCTCTTTGGTGTAAACATTGTCGCCTTTTAATTTAAATATTGTTTCAGCCTTCGTAAATCATAAAATCATGACAATCAAGAGGTATCCCTGCGAGAAATTGAGAAAGAAACCGGTGTTAACAAAGATCGTCCAAAAAGATTATACGTCGGCACAAAAGGCGAATTTTCCGTATATGGATTCTCCGAAAATATAGGCTTGATTCTGATATTTGCAAGAAAATATTGCGGTCAGACGAGAGCCGATTTTGTAATAATGGGTGGTTTAACCGTAATATTCATTACCGCTGGACACAAGGAAACCAACATTTTTTTAGAGACGGCGTTTCAAGAAAGGTTCGGGATTAACGTTTGTTGGGGAATTTTGGATTCTAAAGTTGTGGGTCCCTACTTCTTTGAGGATCATTTAACTGATGACATGTACTTGAATTTTTCGACAAATGACTTCCCAGAAATGTTAGATAACCTGCCCTTGGCTGTGCATAGAAATTTTGAGTTTTTTCACCAGGATGGTGCTCCAGCGCATCGTTACCGTCGCTGTACCCGATTCCTTGTTAATTTTAAACCTAACCACTGGATTGGTAAAAACGGTTCTATTATTTGGCCACCTCGTTCCCCGGACCTAACTCCAATGGAGTTTTCCATATGGGGATACACAAAGGACTTGGTATATTTAACGACTTCAGACGAATTCAGTTGGCATGTGATAAAATAACACCAAGAGTGCTTAAAAACATTCAGAAGACAGTTATCAAAAATGCTAGAGAGTGTTTAAGAAATAACGGCGGACATTTCCAACATTTCTAATCGTTACTTGTTATTTTATACCATGAGTAATTAATTTTAAAACTTTTAATATATAGTAGGTATTTAATTGTAATTTCGTTTGTGATAAACCGTAAAAAAAATTTAATTGTATTTTCCGGGATCCACATTATTAAATAAAGATATTTATGAAGAAACCCATTCTTTCAGTGAACATCCAGAGCCGTACTAGAAAAAGGAAACATGAAAATGAATATAACAGTACGAAACGTCGATAAAAATCTTCTTGGAGTATGTTGATGTATTAACTATAAATTGTTCTTTAAGAAAATGAAATAAAAAATGCAGGTCCGGATTTAAAAAAAAATGATGTTGGTGGCCGGTAGACGACACTTCGGATTGAAAATCTGAGGGCGCCATTTTGTAGAAAACATTAAAATAAGTAAGTGTTGTATAAAACTTTTTTCTAAAGTACAAACTGTTTGAGATATTTAATAAACAAAGAAAAAATTAAGAATCCGTAAAAGTATTATTACGTCCTCCAGAAGGGAAACTTTTTTTCTAATTTAACCAACATCGTATCTCTTGCCGTTTATGAGATAGCAATAGTGGTATACCCTAAAATAGACACCCTGTATATACTTGAAAAAAATCTGTCCTTCGGGATCTTGAATATGTATAACAATAAATACAATTTTATCCGTTCAGACTATTAGAATTTCACACGCCTATGGTTTATGTTTTGTAAACAGCAATGTGTAAACAAACTCACTAACTCCTGTGTATTTAATCCAAGTTTTTTTTAATACTTCAAGTTTTAGAGATATTATTTTTACACAGTTTGGACCTGGTAAAAATGCACTAAAAATATATTTTTAACATACCAAACAATAAAAATAAAACTGACCCAACACACAAGCTGGCAGATTACTGCGTTTTAATGGACTAATGGAATTCTTAATAAAAAACTGTAAATTAGAAGAATGTAAAACTAAAACACTATTCAAAAAAAAGTTGTAAAACATCGGAACGGTATTATCTGGACTAATTAATTGGTAACAAAATAACAATTAAGACACCGCCTGAACATCTGTTGGACTTCAGCCGGCGTTATTATGATGTGCTTAGCGGGGGCATAAAATGTTAATACAGTCTAGATTTAGAGTCAAATAAAAATAAATAAACAAATAAATCAAGTGTTTTCATGATGTGGGGGAACAGATTTTGACGAAATATTTTATTGGAGTAAATAAACTATCTTAGGAAAAACACGACAGACACTGTGACGGGTATTAAAGAGTTAAAAAGGGAGGTAATTATGGGACGCGTGGATTGATATACAGGATGTCCAGCCCTCATTGAAAATAAAATTCCCCCACTTTTCTAGGTTTTCCAGAGAGATTTTGGTGACATACATGAAATTCAAAAAATAATTATGTAACGGGCTTGTAGAATAAACATTGGGCAATTAAAGATTTATCCTGTAAATTTTCAACCAAGTATTCTTCATTCACCAAAAATCCTCAATCATATAATAATGCAATCTGTTCTAATTCTGAGAACAGATTGCAAATTTCAAAAATCTCGTTTCTGAGATTTTTTTAAGATTCCAATTTTTCCCTGGACATGACACATACTTTTTTTATATTCGAGGTCAACGTTACCTGGCTTGAATGCCACTTATAATATTATAAGCCTCAAATAGTTCTAATGTTTTTGATAGCCTTTTTACCTGCCTTTACCCGTAACTTCCCTCATTATGAATCCTTCCTGTTATTAGAAATAGTAAAGTGTGATCCAATTTAGTTCCGCACCTTGTTGCCTCCATTTTGTTTTACCATATTCGTATCAAAATTTTATCAGTATATCTCTATATCGCCCTTAATACTTGCACAAAATTTGCAATCAACCTAATAAGTATTTTTTCAGACTGCTTTTTTTAATATTTTATTAGGTCGTCATTATAATTTATTATCTTGGATTGGTACCAAAATGTTAGCAGTTCAGATATATCAACAGACAGACCTACGGAATTGAGAAAACATGTATAGGGACGCTAAAACGTGAAGATATGTAAAAACCCGAGGGAGATTTTTTTCACGACTACAAACATTCGATTTGGCCGCTATTTTGTTTATTCATCTTGAATTCGTACCACAAATTTACCAGTTGATTTTTACATAACACTTGACGTGTGTGCAAAATTTGAAGTAAATTGGATAATCAGTGTTTAGTAATAATTTTTTTTAAATTTCACTAGGCCGCCATTTTTTTTCGACATATTGGATTTTTACCAAAGTATTACCAGGTCATCACCAGATGATCCTTAATTTTTGATCAAAATTTGAAGTTATTCGGGCAGTAGCTTTTTAGTTATGGCGAACAGACCGACCGACCGACGGAATTGAGAAAACATATTTTTCGGCATCTATGAATCCTGAAAAGTGAAATCTACAAAATCTCGCAGGGTGATTTTTTCACAATTACAATACTTCCCTTTTGTGAGAGAAGTAGATAAGTCCATTTGGTAATCGTAGCTCATCCCTTAACGATTTTATATGACTCACACGTTGGCTTTCTTCTTTTTTACGGCATGATCAATGAATGCATTTTTGTAAACTGATTAAAATATAAATGGCCCTTTCTTTACTTTCTCTAATCGACAGTTATTAGACATTATTAACACTGATAACTTATTTGATGAAAGTGAAAACACCATGAATTTAAATTGCCTATCATTTTACGAAAAAGCAAGTTACTTTTATAAAACCTCGTAAATTTGAATGGTCACGGGACAAAACATCTGAGGAGCCCTTCAGTTCTGAAGAAAAAAAGTATAAATCAAACCACTTTCTCCATAAATTTAATAATAAATGATCTATATTAGCATAATATAAAATGACTAAGTGTTTGTCCGTTATTTTAAGAAAATATGGCAGCCCTAAGTCAGATGCGATAGATATAACAATTTGTGAAATCACAGGCTCGCTGAAAAGCAAAGACGCGGAAATTTTGTGTAGTCCTGAACAAGTGCATAAGCCGCCACGTATTTAAACATCTGCGAATTTATCGTTTAGTTCTGCTTTTTTCGTTATATTATCAAATTTAACGTTTCTGTTTCAAGCTATTTTGTCCCATTTCAGGGATATAGCCTAGCAATTTATAGATTCATCTGTTCTGTTGTTTACTAAAAATCAGTAAAAGGGAAACTATAATGGGTCTTACGAGTTTAATTTAAATGTAAAAAAATATTTTAGAACAAAATTAAATTAAAACTCCCAGCCTATGGTAAAGCCCATTACGTTGAAAGGTATAAACTTATCCACGACAGACAATACAACTTCCGCCATCAAAGATCTTCTTACCTTCGTAACCCACAACTCCATCGAATGCCACGGAAAAGCCCAAATTATTGCCCTCGACATATCCAAACCATCTGATCAGGACGCACTTTTTCACAAACTTCCTGCTCTTCCTGGTCTTCCTCCAAAACAGAAACAGAAGTGTTTGGCGGCCATTCATCAAATTTTCACCAAATCAACGGTGGCGTTCCACAGGGTTCAGTGTTGGCACTTACGCTATTCCTCCTGCACATCAATAATCTGCTTTTTTCTACCACCAATCCTATTCACAGCTATGCTGACGATATTACACTCCACTCCAACACACAACTTTCCAAACCTGTCACCAAAACTGAAATTGATGATAGGCGTAGAGTAATGACTTTATTCTTAATCGAGAACCTCATTAAAATAGCAGAATGAAGAGCAAAGAACCGTGTTCAGCTTAACGCCACTAAGACACGGTCATGTTAACTATCTCACAAATTATCTCCCAATACCCACAACATTCAAATGAATAATCAAATGTTTGAAGCCAAAGATTCCTTTAGCCTAGTTGATATCACTTTTCAAAAATATCTTCGCTTGCGTGATCACATTATCTCCAATACCACAGCAGCCGTGAAGAAACCGGGTTTCTTTTTCCACTTCGCAAATCTGACCCAGCCTTCAGTATGCTCGCACACATGGGGAGCAGTCTCTCTTTCAATCTTAAATTTCCCTGATTCTATCCAAAGAAGAGCTATTTACCTGATCGATCCAAAATCACAAGAAAGCTTGTATCCCTAGAGCATCGTCGAACTGTGGCAGATCTGTCTCTGTTTTACAGACACTATCACGGATTCTGATCTGATGAATGAAACCCATTATGCCCTCTTTAGTCATTCCTGCCAGTGAGACACGAGCAACTGCAAAGACCATGGACCTCCCACTTTGTTCGTTCCTTTATTCCCAGAGTTTCCCGATTATGGAATGTGTGCTAGCAGCAAATGTAAGTAACTTTTCCCTGTCTTCCCTTAAAGCAACCACGGTACATAGTACTTATGCCTTCGAGATCTGCTCATAGAGGGGCTCATAGATAAAAATACACTGTCTGAGTACTGTCCAAAAATTAAACAGAGAAACACAATAGTAAAAAAACAGGCAAAAATCAATCAAACAAAAAAAATTCTATTTCTGATTGAAATAAAAAAAACAAACCTAACTAATCAGTGGCGCTGCCAGAAATTACGCTTGAGGGGGGGGCACCAGAACAATACTACATTTTAGTATATTAAATTTATTAAAACAAACAACCCAAAAAAAACTATCTAAAGAAACAAATAAAAAAAAATTCTATGAGAGCCTAAAAATGATTCGGTCTAAAATTTCGAAAATAGAAAGACCACCTCTAGTTCTAGAAAAGTGTATTATCGCACGTTTTTAATTACCAACCGCCGCGCCGATAGGTTTTGAAATACTATAAAGCCGTTGTATTTAATATGGCCTCGAAGGGGGCGGGCCCCGCAACCCCCCTGGCTGTGCCACTGCAACTAACGATTGCCACATGAAATATCATAAAAGAAATTATATCATTTCTAGTCGTATCTATAAAAATGGGACATTACTGTTTTAAATTAACAAATCTCAAATTACGTTATTATCTATACATTCCAATTTATGGACATAACTTAATCTTCCTTTGTCTAAATCAGAGAGGCGTCAAGCTAAATACTACTCATGTTTCACACAACAGGATATAATATCTCAAAATCCCCCACATATTCTTTGAATTAAATGAAAAAATCAATAAAACGAATGTAGGGTGAAGCGAAAGAACAATGTATGTACATACAGAATTTAAACTGGACAGCGATTTAAAAATTTAATCAATCTCTTGTTAAAGAGGGGTTAAATCCCACCTAAATCTATTAAACAGGTTTTTTATATATACAAGGTGTTCCTAAATATCGTGTAAATATTAAATGGGTTTTAGCAAAATTCGTAAGTATATAAAGACCATATTTTGACAGTATTCAACAGTTTTTATTCAAACCAAGGGCGTAGGTATGGATAACCATCTCCGACTTTTTTAATAAAAAAAATGGTACGCCGCTGATTTTTTAAAAAATGCTAGCTTCATATTTAGAAAAAGTAAAAATACACATAAATGCCTCTTAGTATTTTAGGCTACAAGTCGTTTTCGGGAAAAAATAATCAAATTCTGTTTTGATGCATGCACCCTTCTGGTCCAATTTTAATCAGTCAGAATTGCTCAAAACTAGAAAAGTGATTCCTTGGATCATTTTAAGAAATATATGTCCGCAAATGCCCTATTTTTGAGACACTGGGTGTTAAAATTTTAAAAAAATCATTTTCTCTTTAACACCCCGTATTTTCAAAAAGAGGATTTATATGATATTTATATGAATGTGATTCCCGCAATTGAACAAATATTACATAATGTACGAACTAGTGAAATCAAGGCAATTGATAACTGTAAAACAATTATTAAACAGATTTTTGATAATCCCAACTCAGAAGTATGTTCGTAAACAATGTAAGCTACATTTTCATCAATCACCAGAATCGAAGGCGGCAGTCGTTTTAGAATATATTAGCTTCAAAAGTGCCACAAAGTGAGAGAATGTATTTCGCAACTGAATAATCATGGACAGAATAATACGGAAATGGTTAGTAGTCAACTGCAACTGCTTTATTCAAATTTAAACGAAATGAAACTTTGAGGCTTACGGGATGGTAAAATTAAATGGAGACGTGGAGACCTTCAAAGCGTATTTGGGAGAGCTAATGAATGAAGATCAACTTTTTGACGAAATCGGGATATTAAATAACCTATTAACTACTGAAAAACTCATGGAGCCGAACAATGATAAGAAGAATAGTGAAGCTCAATATGTTCAACTCTTCAAGAGCTTGGGAGCAGAGACTTCTAACTTAATTAATTTGCAATTATTATGTGACTTTGTGTTCTGTCTCCCTGGTGCCTGGTGCAGGTACTGAACGATTATTTCTCATAATTAATAATTACTCGAGTTCAGAGAAGTCTCATACAGATGTATACAAATTTCGACAAAACGAAATGTTTCATTTTCTTCATATTGAGTTCGAAAAAATATGGTTGGAACATAACACCAAAATCTGAAGAAGATTTTGTACCAATCCAAGCACTTCAACGGAAAATTCCTAATAGAATTTGAATAAATTAATTTCTTAATGTTTAATCAAAAAATTTTAATTACATCTAATGTTTAAACTTTAACATTTCATTTAACCTAGATTTTTTTTACAAAATGGTTAATTCCCAACAAACTTTTTTCTCCAAAAAAAAATTATTGTCACTGTAGGTATACAAGATGTCTCAAGCCAGTTAATTTTGGACCGAAATAGCAAGTCAAATACACCAGACTTTTGTTTATACCATGTTCGTAGGAAACCATGGAACAGAATACCAAGACGAATTTTCCGAAAATTTGCTCACTAAGACTGAATATTTCTAAAATTAATGCATATTTTCAATTCAAAACAATCGACCCTTAATATACTACACATTATTATACAACGAAAATGTAAAACTAAGCACTACAATCTGAAAATATGTTTTTTTGGACTATTAAAGGAAAAAATTTCTATTACCAGGAAATTCCCTCGTTAACGAATTTTTCCTTTTATTAGGATTAGTGAAGGGTGACCCAATTTAGTTCCGCACATAGTCATTTAGTAATACATATACTGTCTTTTCAAACGTTTTATTGGGCGCCATTTTGTTCCACTAAATTGGATTCGTACCAATATTTTACCAGTTTCAAGTATGCCAGTTATGCCACACTTGATTTTTGGGCATAATTTAAAATAAACTGAATAGTAGTAGTTTTTACACAGATTCTTTTAAAACCATCATTTTGTTGCGTTATGTTGAATTCCTATCAGTTTATCTCTATATCACATTTGATTTTTCTGCAAGAATTAAAGTTAATTAAATAAGATTTTTTTACGTTGAATTACCCACAACTTTACCAGTTTATCTCTATATCACACATGAAAAATTTGAAGTAGTTTTTTTCAGATTCTTTAAATATTTGCCGCCATTTTGTTTTGCTATCTTGAATTCATACTAAAAGGTTACCAGTTCATTCCTATGTAACACTTGATTTTTGTATATAATTTGAGATAATTTCTTAATATTTCACTAAACCGACATCTTGTTCCGCTATATTGATTTTAGACCAAAATATTAACAGGTCTAACGGATATGAACTTTAATTTTTAACCAAAATTGGAAATCAATCGGGTAAGTAGTTTTTTAGCTATGTCGTGATCTGACCAGGCAGATAGACAGACTGTCACACAGAGGGGCCAATCAATATAGAAGATGGAAAAAATTATAAAAAAATAAGTAAGTAATTATCCATTATTTTCATTAAAATAATAAAGTCGACAAGTAGGCGCTGGACGCCCGATTAATTGTTATCAGTTGTTTTTATTTGGGACTCGTTTTGAGAGGTCTAAAACTTGTATCAAAATCTTCAGTTTATTATTAAATTAAGATTTAACACTTTGACAGTTGTGTAGTTGTGCTTATAGTTTGAAGTTGTAATTATTATTATAATGGCTAAAAGTGGTACGGATAAGGAAGCAAAAATCATGATTTTTTACTATTTAATAGTAAGGCTAAAGACGTGACGATTTTTTTCTAGTTAACAAGATCCTCTTAATTTTTTTAAAAATAATTTTAAAATCTTGAAATTTGGTTTGTGCCAAAATTTGCCAAAGCTTAGAAATGTGGATTTTATTATTAATTTAAAGTTTCTTTTTATAATACAGAAAAATTAGGTCCCCGTTTTTGTCCCCTTTTTAATATTTTCAAGTTTTTAAACAAGTCATAATTAAGTAAAGTGAGTAGGAATTAGATTCGGTTTTGTTAAAACTAATCACTTCTTTTTTGTTTTTAAACCGATTTTAATTGTGAAACCAAAAAGGCTTAAACACTGTAAAATCTGGCTGGCAATATTTCTTGTAACCATTCATATCAGTTCAGTGTTTTATAAGTTGGCGAACTCTGAAAGTTCTGCATGGTCTAAAACCTAAAACGCAGCCATCTGATATCATAAATATTTCCCAGTAATACACAGGCTATGTCAAAAAATGTTAATTTTGCTCAAGAGTAAAATACTTCTTTTTGACAATACTTGAGCACAATTTTTAATTTTATTTATTTTGTTTCCATAACAATTTTCGAAAATGTAAAAAAATTAAGGTAATCTACTCATGAAAAAAACTAATATTTTTTGACAAACATGATTAGGAATTTTGGATATCTGATGGTTCCGTTTTCGATGTTAGACCATGCAGAATTTTGTATAAATAATATCTGTTTTTTGTAAAATTAATAATAAAAAAAGTTTCACATATGCTGCGAACTTCAGTAGACACACAGTATAAAAATATTCGAAGTTCTTAGTTGTGAACATTTATAAAAATAATCGTTATTCCGTAAATTAGTTCTTAACCTTCTTCACCTCAATCTTTTTTCCCTTGTTGAATAATTGGTTAAAAAAGCAAAAAATGTTTTATTTTCAGATTTTTGTAAATTGTATTAAGTTTATTTTTCAACACCCTATATAATAATTTGCCAATATAATACGTTATTAAATTTCAATAACATTTACAAGCCATGTTTTTCTCACTTTAAAGAAAATTGAGCTTACCTGCTGAAATACTTTGTATAACTCCCATATATATATATATATATATATATATATATATATATATATATATATATATATATATATATATATATATATATATATATATATATATATATATATATATATATATATAAATCAATAATCTTAGCCATCTTTCAAAAAATTGTTTAGTGTGATTTTGATACACCCTGTAAAAATGCTTCTGAAGTTTATCATAACCCTCCATTTTATGTATTATAACTTGTCTTCTAATATTAAATAAATTTCGTGTGGTTTCCGTTGTTGCGGTTTATATAAATAATATTTTATAACCTTGTATGTAAATGGCCTAGAGTGCAGGGAATTGAGAAAACATGTTTTTTTGGCATCTAGGGACCCTAAAACGTCAAGATCTGTATTTTTTCGCGATTACAAACATTTTATTAGCCGCCATTTTGAATTCGTACCAAAATTTTATCAGTTCATCGAGGTATCAAACTTAATTCTCGCACAAAACGTGCATTCAATTTAATAAGAAGTTTTTCAAACAGATTTTTTATATAATTTAAAATAAAAACATGTTGGTCGGAAAAGCTAATAAATCAACTTTATTCCTGCTCTATTTTTTCCATCCAATGGACGGAATTTCATTGCCTTCACGGACCGTAAATATCGCCATTCACGTGCAAAGAGGGAAACTAAAAATGACAATTCGGAAATAGAACGTGAAATAAATTTCTGCATTCATGTTTCTGCGACGGTCTCGCTTCTTCTTCGTTTCCTTTATCCGGTAAAGTCAAGGATAAAAGGGGAGAATGAAGGGCTCTTAAAAAATCTTTTTTCGAACACGGATAGCCTTAGAAAAATACAGGATTTTATTACAACCTTCTCTTGACTTTATTATATTCCCTATAATAATAAATACGTACCAAATGGGAATTTTGTACGTAAAATACATTATAGTGTTCTAATAAAACAAATAAACTAAGTTTTGTTAGACTAGTATCACGTAACCACGAGAAACGAAAAGACACACGTCCACAAATTAAAAACTTGCCGTCGAATTTATTTGTTTCAGGTAAATAAAAAATTTTTTGCCATCTTTTTCGCACAAGTTCATTAGCTGGTGCCTAAAATCTCCCTTCTTAAATCAGGTACCTTCGGATATTTCGATGTTCCTGACCAGAGTAGTCTAAACATGGGTACATAAAAGCCTGCTGGATTTTGTCCAAGGGGGTAGAGGACAAAAACAAATAAAACTTCTTTTTTTAATAGTCTTATTAGAATAATACATATGTGATATACAATATTTGCATTATCCACGGGAGAGTAAGCACCTCCCCTTGCCCCTTCGCGCGTCTATGCTACCAAAATCAAAGCAATAACATTTTTGCCGTAGCAACGAACACAACCAAATGGAACTGAATCTTATCATTACCACTCAAATATGTTTTCACTCCTTGAAATTATAAATTAGTTTTCTGCCCCATTAAATATTTTAAAGAATTTGAATTTTAAACACTAATAATAATCATCCGCCTAAAGCTGCATCCATTTTGTTTGTTATTACGAACACACGGATGCAAAACAATCTATATCGCCTAAATTGACATGTACATCGGTCCGGAAAAATCCAAATTGTTGTCAAAAGTAAATTTTCATCCCCAAGTACAGACAACTGTTACAAATTAAGGTTTTAAAAGAAATGCTATTCATATCTAGAATACTTAAATTATTATTAAATCAACTTCCAACTATTCTAAATGCAACATTCGGCAACCATCTAACAGTGATGGCTTTGTATTTACATTTTTAAGACGATTTTAAGGATGATGCCCGCATTTGCGAAGATATATTAAAAAATTCTAAATAACACTGTTATTTCCAACTGGCTTACAGATTTCAGTCCATAATGAAACACATATTGGAATATACGTTAAGCATGAATGTCCAAATTTTAAATTAGTAATCACTGGATAGCAGGCTTTTTGCTTCCCTCGTAAAAGGGAAGTATTGCAATCGTAAAAAAATCACCATCTGAGATATTTCCAGAACTTTGCGTTTCGGGGTAACTAAATGCCTAAAATGTTTTCTCAATTCCGTTGGTCTGTCTGTCTGTCTGTTCGCAAAGCAAGG
The DNA here is from genome assembly GCA_030620095.1 of Kuschelorhynchus macadamiae. Classification (NCBI taxonomy): domain Eukaryota; kingdom Metazoa; phylum Arthropoda; class Insecta; order Coleoptera; family Curculionidae; genus Kuschelorhynchus; species Kuschelorhynchus macadamiae. The sequence continues at coordinate 285,969 of JAUTXW010001591.1, read as the reverse complement.
TAAAAAACTACTTACCCGATTGACTTCAAATTTTCGTCAAAAATTAAGGGCATATGGGGGTGACCTGGTAAAATTTTGGTAAAAATCCAGTATGGCAAAACAAAATGGCGGCCTAGCGAATTGTTAAAAAAACTATTACAAAAAAACTACTCATCTAATTTACCTCAAATTTTGCACAAAAATCAAGTATTATTTAGGAATCAATTGGCAAAATTTTGGTACGAATCCAAGATGGCGGCTTAGTAAATTATTTAAAAATTCAGCCTGAAAAACTACTTAGAGACCTGATTTCAATTTTGTGCTATAGATAATTATGATATGTAGATGAATTATTAAAACTATGGAACTTATTCAACATGGCGGAACAAAATGACGGCTAAATAAAATAGTTTTCATCTGGAAAAAATCGCCCTCTCAGTTTTTACATATCTTCACGTTTTAGAGACTCTAGATGCCTAAAAAGATGTTTTATCAATTCCATCGATCCGTCTATCGGTTTGTCTGTCTTCAATTCAGGGCATATCTTAAAAACTACTAAACTACGCGATTGACTTCAAATGTTGGGCAAAAACTAAGGGTCATATGGGGATAACCTGGTAACATTTTGGTAAAAATCCAGTAGACAAAACAATATGGCGGCCTAGTGAAATGTTAAAACAATTATTACTAAAAAACTGCTTATTCAATGTATCTCAATTTTTGCACAAAAATCAAGTATTATGTACGAATCAGCTGGTAAAATTTTGGTACTGGTTGTGGAATAAAGACTCTTTATTCGAACGCGAGAAGGAAAGCTTCGAAAATGCCAAATGTGATTTTGGCGAAACGTCAGCAAAACTGTTCTTTTCAGAACGACAGTAGTGAACAGATGTATATCCGGAATGAAAACACATCGTATTTTTCCATCCGTGAAGGACTAAGAATCAACATGCATGGAGGATGGCCAAACAAAATGGCGGCATAATAAAATATTGCCATTTTGTTCCGCCATGTTGGCTTGGTACCAAAATTTTACCAGCTAGTTAGCATTTTATTTTTGAGCAAAATTTGAAGTAAATTGGATAAGTGGTCTTAATTAATATTTTTTTTATATTTCATTAGGCCGAAACAAAATTCGCCACATTGGATTTTTACCAAAATTTTACCAGCTCATCCCCATATGACCTTTATTTTTTAACTAAAATTTGAAGTGAATTGGATAAGTAGTTTTTTAGCTATGCCGCGATCTAATGAGCCTGAAACGTAAAGATCTGAAAAAATCTCGGAGGGTGATTTTTTCACGATTACAATATTTCCCTTTTACGAGAGAAGTAAAAATAGTGGGTTGAAGAATCTCCTGTATTCTTTAATTGATCGGTACCCAACTCTTTTTTTGTCGTAGATTTGTATATCTGTGCTCCAATTTTATTTTTTTAGGTCACTTGATAAGCGTGGTATTTAAATGTTTGCGATCTTTACCTACAGATACTGATTTTCAATTCGATCTGCATAAGTCTCTAATTTTGTCATGTGAATGAAATCTTGAGTGAAAATTCATAACAACTTGCATTCCTAAAAAACCTCAGATTTTCAAGCAGACTGCACAACTTACATAATCTATCTGCCATGTTGGTGCCGTCATTTTTGAATCTTTAAATGATGGCTAACCTTAATAATTTGCCGATACAGTAAATTGACAAAATTCATCGGCTATGTTGACGCCGCCATTTTAAATACATAAGTGTTAACTAAAAATATATAATGTGTAGTTTTTAGTGGCGGCTCGCGGGTTAAAAAGTAAGTGAAGTGCAACTGAAGCAAGAAAATATCGCAATATTTTTTTTCCAGAATTTTTTTATATGTGGAGGGGGTAGATTATTTTTTTTCGACTTACCTAAATTTTGTATACTAAATCAATTCTCCCATCCTTCATAGCAGCAAATTTATTTATAACATCCTCATAAGTGGATGAGTTGCCCTAATCTCCTCCAGAAATTTCTTTTGAATTGAGATATTTGCCAAGAGAAGTAAGTCTTTCTTGAGATATTGTATTTCTTAAATAAGTTTTTACACACAGAAAAACTTCTTTCCACTGAAGCACTTGTCGACGGTATGGTCAAAACAAGGGAAAACAATTTATATGCTTCGGTAAAAATATATTTATTTTTATTAATTTTTTTCACTTGCTCGTGCAGCGATATATTCCAATTACTCTCATGGGCAAAAATAAGACCAAGCTCATTTTTAAGTCGTTGACTTTTTGAAAATATTTCCCCATATAACTGTAAGTAAGTAATAAGTAAGTCAAGTAAAATATTTATTCGAAATGTACAGTTTATTTTTTACCAATTAGGTGAATAAATAAATGTAAAAACTAAAATTTTAAGAGATATATAATAAATATAGTTAGATGTTTGCTTGTTTATTTTTCCTGGTGAATTAGCACTTCACCTATTTCACCTGAATAGCCGACACTGGTAGTTTTAAATACATCTACTGATCGGATCACAGATAACAATACTGGCCCGTCTTATTGGACCGCCATCTTGAATTTTTTATATACTTAACATACTAAACTGTCATATTGTATTGTCATTAAAACTGGGTATTTGTGCTAAATTTGAACTTAATCGATTATCTAGAAGTAGGTGTAAAATTCAGTACAAAATTTGAACCAGATAAACATACAGGGGAGTGAAGCTAATGAAACCGTGTTAAAATCGATCTAGTAATACCTACTCTGTACACACTTAAATATCATAACGATTTTCATTTACCGTTTCGTAAACTGTTACGATTATATATTTATTTATAAGAGTTGAGTAAATTACCTGTTTTAAAGGCAATTAGTAGCCTTGTTAGTTGATTAATTAAACGTCTCCGTTTTGTAACTGGGCAGGTTAATTTGCAGGAAGAGCGATCCAAATTAATGTTTTCGGATCGTGCCGAAAAATATTTTCGTACAGAAAAGTGTTACATTTATAACGATAAATATTTAAGAAGTTTTTTCTGGTAGTTTTGTTATTGTTGCACAACTATAACTGGGATGCACTCTTGCCTGGTTCTTGACCAGATATCTAAATATACTTATTCGAAAATGACCATAATTTCAAGAGAGCAAATAAAAATTAATCATTAATTTGACAAAATCCAATTCTCGGTCATAGTAATTTAATTTTAATTGTCTTAACTTTAATTTGATACTCGTGGTGGAATTTAAAAATGCTGCACAAAATGGCCTCTCAGTTTCATATCAAATTTTTGTGAAATCTGAGTGATCTGGTGATACTTGCGAGAATAGTGCGACCTTTCACTCATTAAAATCCGTTTTGCCTTATATATATATATATATATATATATATATATATATATATATATATATATATATATATATATATATATATATATATATATATATATATATATATATATATATATATATATATATATATATATATATATATATATAATAATATATAATATATTTTGTTTGGCCATCCTCCATGCATAATTATATGATATGACCTTTAATTTTTGAGGTCAATCAGATAAGTAGTTTTTTAGCTATGACACTAACAGACAGACCGTCGGAATTGAGAAAATAGGTTTTTCGGCATATAGGGACCCTGAAACGAAAACATCTAAAAAAAATGTCAGAGAGTGATTTTTTTCACGATTTTAATACTTCCCTTTACGATGCAAGTAAAAAACCATCTAAAAACTATTGTTTATTTCTATATTGCCCAGTAAACATTAATTCTAATCATTTTGGGAGCGCGGTGGTGCTTCATTAGATGTTCAACAGGCAGATAATTTCTAATATTTTTACAAAACGAAAAGTGCGTTTGGTATTTAAAATTATTAAAATTAGAAAACGTTTCATACCCTTGGGTTATGTTTTAATGGTTTTTATTATAACAGGTGCCTCGGCTTACTTCAGTAATAATAAATATTAAAACTCGGTCTAACCACATGCTCTCATCTATCTACAACTTTTTTTATACAGGTTTTTTCTACTGTCGCTTTCTACACGCTTAATGACCGACTCATCACCGGTCAATTTCTCAACAGGTTCTACAAACATATTGTGCATTAGCGAAAATTACTTTCGTTAAAAATTAAACAAACACAGCCATGAACAGGCTTCCTTTCAAAAATATCGAAAACGCGATTTTATCTGCATGTATCATTTATGAGTTTAAGTAATTAATTTGCTTTGGTTTCCTGATTGTTACGTCGGTTTATAAGTAACTACGAAATCACATTATATTATGACACATTATCTAATTGCTTATTATTATTATTCAAACTGCACCGCACAGGGTGTGCCTCATATCGTTTTTCGACATCGTTAAGTTCTAATTTAAGTAGTAATATTCGATAAAAATAGCTCATGAGTTGTTCCTTTGTAAACAATAATTATGGATATTAAAATAAAATACTGATTCAGAAAATTACTAAAATATTCCCAACGCACCGGCGATTTTAACAAAATTGTGATAGAGTCAATGATTATTTATTAGTTACTCATTTGAAATACTGTTTTCGTTCTACCGCCTTGAAATATCAAATTGTATGACAAGTTTTTGAGAGTAGCACTTTCCACACTGCGTTCCACACAATTGAAGCTATGAGTAGTGACGGGAATTGTCGCATGAAAGTAATTTGGTGTAAAGTTCCCGTGTGTGTTGCCAAAAATGGGAAAGTAGTGGAATAGTTGCTATAAAAATGTTTCTCTTTTGGTTTTTAAAAGTGAGAACGACAACAAGAGAAATTTCGCATTGTACAGCTTTTCTGTATAAATTTTAGGCTAATCATGAGCCATAATACAGAAAATGGTTAAAGAAATTACTCAATAACTACTAATATTAAAAAAGAAAAGCATCCAGTTAGTTTTTTCACGTTTTTTTTTTAATGATTTGTTCCTCAAGATCATTATATTTGTTATGAAGTTTGTAAATAAACATTTACACAGAATTTAAATTTGATAAAATTATAATAATTATATTACTACCTCACAACGCAGTTTCCATTTTATTCAAAAATAAAAAGGTAAAAAATAAAATTTTGATATATATCTTGATATCATAACATAAATATCGTGACGTTTTATATAGCGGGATTTATACACAGTAGTGAACACCTTGTATAAATCCTTATCTCGGAAGTCCTTCATACTAGCGTCTTGAAAAAAAAAATATAAAAACAAAAGTGGCCCAGAGCAATTGACTGAAATTTTATTTAGAATTTTATTTTAAATAGAATTTAGAAGCAAGGCGGCGCAGTTGCAAGGAGAACAATGCATTTCAAAAAGGCCCAGAACTATTATATCTCAAGAAAGACTTACTTCTCTTGGCAATATTTCAGTTCAAAAGAAATTTCTGGAGGAGATTAGGGCAACTCATCCACTTTATGAGGATGTTATAAATACATTTGCTGGTATGAAGGATAGAAGAACTGATTTAGTATACAAAATTTAGGTAAGTCGAAAAAAAATATTCTACCTCCTCCACATATAAAAAAATTCCGGAAAAAAAAATTATTGCGATATTTTCTTGCTTCAGTTGCACTTCACTTACTTTTTCACCCGCGAGCCGCTACTGAAAACTACACATTATATATTTTTAGTTAACACTTGTGTATTTAAAATGGCGGCGTCAACATAGCCGATGAATTTTGTCAATTTACTGTATCGGCAAATTATGAAGGTTAGCCATCATTTAAAAATTCAAAAATGACGGCACCAACATGGCTGATAGATTATGTAAGTTGTGCAGTCTGCTTGAAAATCTGAGGTTATTTAGAAATGCAAGTTGTTATGAATTGGCCGCAAGGCGGCGCAGTTGCAAGGAGGACAATTCATTTCAAAAAGGCCCAGAACTATTATTTCCTCATTGGGAATATGAGTTAATTCATATCTCTTTAGTTCTAAACTTATTGAAATATCACCCTTAATAAGAATGGGAAATGCTGTTGATTTATGACAGATTTAAATTAAGGAGCAAGGAGAGACAAAATAGCACCACTAACAGAAGAGTTGGTTAAATTAAAGGAAAATGCTACATTATATATGGAACTTTCTAAATTTGACACAAAATATAGTACCTTGAGTAATAAATTGCATTCCATGTATAGAGATCAATTAAAAAAAGTTCGACAAAAAAGTAATGATGATTATATTTTTAACTCTCAAAATAAGTCTAGGGCTATGTGGTAAATAATTAGCAACAGGATATTTTGATATTTCAGAATAATCACAAACTTGATGATCTGACTTTTACTAGCAAAGCTCTATCGCTATAGGATTCGTGATAAATCGTTTAATATTAGTACCTCATATCTAACCAATCTGACCAGTATGTCACTATTAAAAACAATCAATAATACAAGGCATTCCTCAGGGATCCATCTTGGACCCCTTACTTTCTATAATATTTTCTAACGATCTTATATTATACCTTCAAAAAGCAGCAACTGACATCTTCCAGTATGCTACGCGGATGACACAAATATTCTAATAGTAAGGCCAGATATAATATCTTTAAAAACTACTGCTGAAAATATTTACAACTATATATATATATATATATATATATATATATATATATATATATATATATATATATATATATACTAACCTGGTCTCAAAAAAACAACTTAATTCTAAATAAAAATAAGACACAATTTATACTTTTTTCCTCTAGTAGATGGCAAGTTGATGAAGGTTTTGCATTGTTTCATGGTGCACCAGATTAAATGAGCCCCTCAGACAGTGTTAGATTGTTAGACCTAAACTTTGACAGCACACTTCAGTGGCATGCCCATATTCACAACCTTTGTGGTAGGTTGTGCAATTCCTGCTATATCTTAAGATTTCTAAAAAATCATTGCAGTCAAAGTATTTTACTGACCTTTTACTATGCCAATTTTCAATCACATTTGCGCTAAGGCATCTTAAATTGGGGCACTAGTACATATATTAAATGTGTTCCTGTTACAAAAGTACACAATATAAACTATGGTCTCATGTAGAGTCATTTAAGCCCGCTTTCCACAATCTCAAACTCTTGACTATTTTTGACTTATATATCTTGAAGGTTGTATGTACATATGCTTATAAAAACAGATCTACTCTTCAGTTAAATCGATCTGCTCATCATTATAACACAAGCATGAGGGAATTGCTAATAGTCACAGGTCGTCATTATATCAAAAAAATGTTATATTTAATGCATGCAAGTTTTTTAATGTGTTGGATAATAATGTTAAGCGGTCTGTGACATTGAATATTTTTACATCCAAGTTAAAAACACTTTTACATGAAATTAACTGTTATTCCACCAAGACTTTTTTACATAAACTCAATTTTATATTGTTTTACTAGTCATTTAAATTATTTTCAGACTTTTTCTTCAATTATTGTATGACTTTTGTAATAATTTTCAATTGAGGAAATAAATGATTGATTGATTGAACACCTTATCCAAACTGAACGAGCTCAGGCTTATTTAAGAGGGAATTTCAAACTGTTTTAGGATTTGGATCAAGTGACACCTAGTTTCAGAAATTGGTCAGATGCTGCTGTTTCTAACAATTAGTTTTTTCCAATTTTCGTAAAATGTTTTAACAGAAGGTTATAATTATCTAATGCTAGTTATAAAGAGTATTAAAAGACCGAAGTTCTAGCAAAATCTTTATTAGTTTTCAAACTATTGTCAATAAGTGAATTAATAGGTATTTTTCGGACGAAACGATTAATATCGAGGAGTGAAATTAAAATCTCCAGGGGCATCCAAAACCCTTTCTAATCAGGAAAGAGGCACAAAAAATAACAACTGCAAAAAAAAAATAATGTCTTTTGTATTACAGTAATTTTGGTTCTGCTTGTTGTTAATTGTGTCTCGTAATTTGCCAATTCAACCACAATTTAGCAAACTGCTTAATATATTGGGGGCACAGCCCCTTACCTCTTTGTAACGCTCTTAAAAATCTCGATTCTGCTGAATCACATGATATCAGTGGTGTTACAGATCGATATGGGCCTCTGAGAGAAACCTCTTTAGTCTAGCAAACGAGCCAAAAGATCAGCCAAATACAAGATAAGGCAGTTGACATTAAAAATGCATCAAATTTTTAAGGTCTTATTTTTTGACAAAGAATAACTGGAACAAAAATATGTTGTTTTTTTAATTAAGTTTATCAGAAAGTCTACAGTTTTTCTATAAAAAAAACAAACTTTTTTTAAACAGAACAAAAAATAATATATGAAAAAAAAATTTGACTTTAATTAATCAGACAAACAGACTATGAAAACAGTATTAGTTTTGAAAACTGGGCAGATTATTATATACAGCTTTATTAAATTACTTAAAATTAACAAGAATGCAATATGATTTGCTAATTTGGCTGTTCCCTTCCACACATTAAGCAGTTGGTTATATTGAATTAGCAAATTACAAGACACAATTAACAACAAGTAACAAAAGTACTGTAATACAAAAAAACGTGACTTTTTTTTTGGCAGTTGGTATTTTTTGTGTCTTTTTCTTGAACAGAAAGGGTCTAGGGATGCCCCTGAAGACTTTTAACTTAATTTCGTTATTAATGATTTTGTCCAAAAAAAACCTATTGATTAACGTATTTGGCAATAGCTTAAAACCTAATAAAGATAAGGATGAGCAGTCTTTTATTAATCTATAAAACTAGCATAAGAGAAGTATAAAAGGAAAACAAATTCTTGGGTATTGTGTTACAGAAAAGGGCACTAAGATATTTGTATAAAGCTAATGTTCACGACTCTTGTAAACCATTATTTGTGTGTCAAAAAATGTTTATGCTACCATGTATTTTCATCCTTGAGACCTCATGCCTTATGCACAAAAAAATTTAAAAATGAAATTAATTCTTCCCCAGTTAGAGTTGCTCGTCGTTTCCACATTATTCCACTGCCTATTCCGCTCTCTCCTCAAGCAAAAAAGTCAATAATATATAATAGCAAAGCCATTTTGTACCATTTGCCATTGGGCATCAGGCATATACAGAGCAATTGCTTTTTTAAAAACAAAGTTGTCACTTTTTGATTGATAAGCCCTTTTATATTGTGTCGGACTTTTTTAAGAACATTTTAATTAAAACACCTTTTATTTATGCATAATTTTATACTTTGATTTAAACCTTATTTATAATTTGTTTTAATTGTTGACTTATTTGTAACTTTTATTTTTTTAATTTAAGTTAGTGTTAGTTTAACTTGGCTAGCATACATTTGTGTCAATTGACATTTATTTTTTTATGTTATTTTAAATTATTTGTAGTAGTTCCCATTATTTAAATATTTATTATCTGAAAATGTATTATGTATTAACTGAAAACTTGCTTTCTCGTGTCCTATTTTATTTTAGTGTACATTTATTTAAAGCAAGAATTATTTATTGATACTGGCCTTTTAATATTATTGTGTACATTTTTTTTTTCAGTTTTGTAGGGGTGATATGACAATAAGTTTAGAACCAATTTGATAGGAAATTAACTCAGCGTTTTCCAATGAGTTAATAAAAGTTATTTCTAGTTCTGGGAGTTTTTGTAGAATTTTTGAAATTTATTGTTCACTCTAGCAACTGTGCCTTCTTGTGGTCAATTTATAAACTTAAAAAAATTTTCAGTCAATTGCTCCTAGCCACTTTTGTTATATTTTTTTTTAAATGCTAACATAAAGGACCACTGAGATATGGAAGCCTGTATATCAGTGGATATACATCCCTGCGCCCTGTCTAGTAATTTGTCATTTTTCAACCAGATTTTATTTGCTTGGTCAGTCAAATCAGTGCCCAATATGGAAGGTCTGCCGTCAGTTTTCCATTTTCTTCGTAAAAAAAATATGGTCAATAAATGACGCTGATTTCAGATATAAGTGATTTAACCCACTGGTTGTTTAAAAATATCTATAAAATATGCTTTAATAAAAAATTGTATACTAGGAGGCCCATATACGCAGATGAATACCATAGATTTAGGTAGTTTGTAAACAGAAATTTGACTATTTAAGTTTTATTTGGTGTAGATAAGCATACTATTGTTCTTTCATAATTAGTGTTATTATGTTCTTATAATGAAAAGTAAAGTAAATAAACCTAAAGAGACAAAGCTGACTCTACAGCACTCTGAATATCTCAGACCTGCCACAAAGAATACCATAGCTTAGATAGAGAGCACACCACGAGTTACACAATTTTTGAGATTTTGAATCATATTGATATTTTTAGATATTCTTTTTGGTTAAGTGAATAGTGTATACCTTCCATATTAATTTAGTGTCTAGATACATACCAAGAGATTTCAAAACAAATCAAATAAATTTTATTAGGATAATAAATCAAAAAAAAAAAGTTACAATCCTAAAAGGAAACATTACACCTTATGCTGGTATTCACTGAAAAAATATACTAAACATAAGTCAGGACAAGTAGAAACTTAACAGTAGACAGTAACTATTAGTAATAATGTCAAATAAAGTACATGGGTATACAATATATAGTTTCACATTTAAAAAGTAGACAAGCAGAAACTCAATAGTAGACCATAACTAATAAATAATAGACAATAACTGTAAGTAAAAGTGTCAAATAAAATACTTATATACAACATATATTTTTGCAAATAAAGAAAAATAGGCTTCTTGCTACTTTGCAGTTCAAGAAGCATCTTGAGGAGTTTCCCTCCAAAACTCTCAACCAAAGCAGAATTTTCTAGTGGCAGGACATACTCATCGAGAAATATCGCACCAACTGATTGGAAGGAGCAATCTAACTTAGTGTTATTAGATTTAGGAGTATAAAACATATTAATATGTCTTAAGTTTAATTTATTAAATTCTGACCTTCTAAAGAAAATATCAAACAAATAAAGTGGTCTTGCATTAAATTAAATAAAAGTTTGCATGTCAGCAGAGCATATCTAAATTCAATTTTTAGAATTGACTTAGCATTCTGTTCCCTTCTATTGATGTTGAATGCAAAACGGAGGCAGCAATTTTGGAGAATATGAATTCTACCCTTAAGAGTTTTACTTGAAAACAACAAATAAACAATACAACAATAATCTTAATGACACAAAACTAACGCATTCACTAGGTTCCATTTTGTAGTACTTGGAAGAGAGAACTCAAATTTATAAAGACACTTAAGTTTAGAGAAAGCAATACCAATCTTTTTTATCACAAGAATCTCAAAGGTAATCTCATTGTCCAAAAACAAACCCAAGTTTCTTATACTACTAACAAATGGCAGGTTGACATTGTTTATAAGCAGGTTAGTTTTAGTACTGTCATTAGTTTTTCTGTTAGCTGCTGCACCACCTATACACATCGCTACAGATTTGTTAGGGTTTATACAGAGACTGTTGGAGTTGGACCATTCAATTACCCGTGCCAGGCTGGAATTAAGTTGGAATATTGCAGTATCAGGCATTACAGGATCACAGGTAATATACAGTTGTGTGTCATCAGCATACTGGTGTAATTTGCAAGATCACACACAGACACAAAGTATCAAAAGTATCAAAAAGAGTTCAAACTGAAATGGGTCAGTAAATGTTTAAGTATTTTGGAAAATTATTCTGAGCAATACAAAGGTTTATAATTTTGGTTTCGGGTATATAATAACCTCTCTAATAATTATTTTTAAAATCTTAACATAAATGCTAAAGTGATCTTTACTATGATTGCTTTTTAAGTGGGTAATGATATTTCTAATGTCAATAAAAGTAACCCCCTAGAAATGAAAAATTCTTTTGAATGATGTGTTAGAAGGATACAGAGCACTTTTCGGTATGTATATATATATATATATATATATATATATATATATATATATATATATATATATATATACATATATATATATATTAAAATCAAAACTTGTAAATTTATAAATAATAATAATAATAATAAAAAATCCATTTGTTTTTATATATTTTTAAATCATTTACTTTTTAATATTTACTATTAAAAGTATTATTGTTTTAACAAATTAAGAACGATTAAGCTGCATAAAATGTAGGTATGTATTTAGTGGAGTTCGAAGACTACATTTACCTAAAGCTCTGCCCAAATAAAAGAGATAAGTTCCTATACTATTGTAGTTCAATTTCTAAATCTTAAATCGTCAAAAAGTGTTAGCTAAGTGCCTTTCTATTTTTTGCCACCAAGAACATGGAAATAAATAGAAATACACACAGGGCAGTTTTTGACCTGTCAAATCCAGTTAGACATTAATTTTTATATTTTAACCAGTTCAAATAACAAATTGCAATACTTGTTGGCATTATTAATTAAAAATTAATATGTTAATATTTAAAATGTACATATTTATTTTAAGTAATATATATATTTTGACTATACATTGTGACAAAAAATATATATTGTTGATTATACATAATTTAATTTAGCCATATCAAATGCTAAATTGATTTTATTAGTTAAAATTTACACATAAATTTAAATTTTTTAACATGGAATTTCTGAGACACTAGAATTATAGGCCATAAGTTGAAAAATAATTTTTTGATACCTGTTAGACCAAAAGCCTAAGATACCCTGTTTTATTTATGCATTTTTTGATAGATTTCCTTTTGGGATCTCAGATATCCTTTGCATCTCTTTGGATCTCCCAGGATATGCCCTGAATCTTCCCATATATATCCTCAGATTTTCCCCAAACCTCCTCAGATTTCCATGGATCTCTGCCAGATCTCTTTCCCTCAGGACATAAAATATCCCCAGTGAATACCCCCTCGGTTGCAATAATTATCAAAAATATATTTTTTGGACTCCCTATATTTCATAAAATAAGAGTCTCTGAAAAAAAATGTTTACACTTGATATTACATTTTATAAATATTTGTAAAACAATAAATTTAAAGATATCCTAAAATATTGTGTCATTAATTAGGTGTTGCTATTGTTAGCTATTAAATCATACAGTTGGTGACAGAGGAGGGCATACAATATAGGCAAAAAGCCATTTCCTACCCTATGAAAATGGTTGGGTAATCTCTTTTTCTTTTGTCAAAGTTCTCTTGATTATTTAAATTATTATGGCCTTTTTTACATAAATTTAATATAAAATCCACCATCCATCATCAAAAATTTAAAGTGTTGAACCACCTAAAATTATTCTGCCACAAAACCTTCCCATAAGAGCCAATAGACAAGAAAAATTCGATGACAATTAAAAACCTTATGGAAACCAAAAGCAGTGCTTTTATATGAGTGTGACAAAGATATTAAAAGAATTCTAGACAGAGAATAGAAAAAATGCACAAGCCGAAATATGTTGTAATACTGATTATAATCGGCATGCTGCCAAGTCACAATATGGGTTATTATAGCAATAATTGTTATGTACTTAAATAAATTACAAAAATTTCCTGAAAGATTTTTAGTTGACAGACTGAAACATTAAATTAAATTGTTTAAATTTTTTGCCCTAATATTCTAAACTTAGTCCATATGTAAGGCTTAAATTTTGTAAAGATAAAAACAAAACTTATTAAAGTTAGCAAATTTAATAACACTAAAATTACAATCAATAGTAACTCGGCTGTATGATTGTTTTCTTGTTTAACATTAAGCCGCACTTCTTTGTGAAAAACCTCGCAAAAAACATTTTTAAAAAATGTAAGCATTTGTGTTACATGACTTAAAAAAAAATAGCCGCATTACTAAACCAATTTTTTACAAAGAACTAATGCATTTTTTTTTGGGACAAAAAATGTTAGTCTTTTGAGAATTGTTTTAAGTCACTTTAAATTAAGTTTAAACTGTTTATGGACATCTGATGCAAGACAAAAGCACTTTTAAGGGGTATGTAATTTTAAGAACATAGTAATTTATTATTGCCTACCCTGTTTCAAAAGGCACTGCCCACCACCAGGTGGCAATAGGTGTATAATTATATATGTTACTGTATTTAGAATTAAATTAAAAGAAATAGTTACAATTAGAAGTGTTATTACTATAAATCATTAAATTAGTATTAATAAAAAACATATTTTACACAACTAAGTTAATAGGGGGCATGGAAATGAACTATCATTGATAGATTTTGAAACATTAGATGGAACAGTTTAGTAACTATTTTCTTAAAAGATTGTATTCAAAAAGTGTTAATTTATTTAGAAATTTATGATTTAAATGATGCCATTAAAAGACTGACTACTGCCGATGACTACCTTTTGCTGCTTATGACTGCCGATTAGTGCCACTGACTGCCTTAGTGAAACAATCCTCGACTGATATCAAAGAATCACAACAGATAATAATAGAAATGAATAGGATGATAGAGTATGTTATATATTGAGCATACCTAGAAAAATCAGGTATAAAAGCACAAAAACATAAACGCTAAGTAAATCCAATACCTATTTTATATTCAGTAAATCCTATTACCAATATAAAAGGAATAAAAAACTGAAGCAAAATCCTAACCAAGTTAACCATAACACACGTTTTACAATAAAAATAAACAAATGTGCTTCCAACTGATAAGTTCTCTTATACAGAAAATAAACAAAATTGTCAAGGTCAGAAAATTTCTTTAAAATTGGAACAGATGAGTTTCATGTGTAAAAGTTAAAAAAAAACAAAGAACACACAACAAAAGAATTGAGTTGTCATTTTCCAATAATACCATTTATAATGGTTATTAAAATAGTAATTATCTAAAAGATATAGTTAAATATATTCTGCTTGAAAATTAATGACCTTAAGTTTAAGTCGTGTGAAGAAACCACGACGTTCGATGACTCATTATCTGATATGTCTTTAAGTAGGAATACCTGCACAGATTTTGTACAGGTAGACTGATTAGGTTTTAAGAAACCGTTGCTTATTTTATTGTATAATTAGTTTGCACTTGTACTGTTAGGGTATATTAATAGACACACAAATAAATAACAACTTCCGAAATTGCTAAAGACAATAAAAAGTCCCGTAAACCTGTATAAATAATTATAAAAAGAAAAACGTTCCTAATAAGGTAAACGGTTTTGCTAAAAGATACCGAGTTGACCTCTAGAAGACTATCAAACGGACTTAAGAAAATTTGAAATTTCACATTCAGAGGGCACAGATAAACTAACTATTGCAATCGGGTGCAAGACCGATAAGTTTCGGGTTTCCTCTTGTGCTAATTTAGTCAATTTTAGATATTTCTCTATATATTTACGGGCCAAGTGAAAGCTGTGACAGGAGCACACTTCTCGTCAAAAATTTTGCTTTTGTCCAGTTGAGTCTTCATTAAACACAAAACTAATTATACACTTATGTTCAAAAATTGGTGAACTCACCCATAAAACAGTCCTTTTCACTATATTTTGCCTAAAAATTAACACACACCTCAAAAAAGCATACTTTCAGAGTTTCACAAGATGGCTGGGCGAACTGAACTTTACGACGTTGCCGGTTTGTCGATTCGTGGCGGCGTACCGAATGTCAAAAGACCTTTAAAAACAATAACAAATTGAGTTTTTAATTAAAAACGGATAATACAGAAACGATGTCAAATAAAATAATATTTCTGCTATTGCCTAACTACGCCTAAACTTTTGTGGCAAAAATGAATAGTAAGAGGGCAATCTTAGCTTGTTAATTAAAACAAACAGTTTTACATATATTTGACTTTTTAATGATTTATTGCTTATGAATCATCAATATTAGCAGGTTTAAAGTTATAATTAAACAAGACCTGCACCTATAATTTTTTATAAATGTAACTTAGATTTACCTAATTATAGATAAAGAGGCTTGTCGAGGAATTTTAGTTTATGGGTCGATCAGGTTAAAAAGGGAAATTTAATTTCATAGCAAAAGAAAACATTAAAAAGTTCCATTTTTGCAAAATAGAAAATTGTCCATATTTTTAAATTTCAGACTGTGCTTCAAATCTTTAATCTCATTTTCTCAGTCAAATTATTAAGAGAAATTTAAGATCTGTAAGGGAAGTACCTACTTAGGTAATTGCTATTAATTTACGTTAGGTCCTTTATAATTTACAAATAATTTTAGAAAAAGTATCTTATTGCCAGTTAAATATTTTTTTCACAGTTTTAATTTTTTGAGTGAAAAATTCCTATAGAATGTGTTATTAAATATTTTCGTTTAGTACCAAGTAAGTAAGTACCTATACTTAATTTTCGAAAAATACCAATAATAATGAGGGTCAACACCATAGAAGCAAACTAGATAGACAATTTGTTACACTTGACAATACCGTAAAGTAGAAAATTAAATTGGAATAAACTACGCACTACGGCAGAACGTTTCTCATATGAATCCTCTGAATTGCTTCCCGTGCCGTAAGTCTTACCCTGTTCCAAATCAATGACGTCATTGACAAGGTGACTTAACCGGCTGAGCGACTGCGTAAACTGAAAAAAGATTTTTTCTTTGGATCCAAAAAATTATTTGAATTCAATAAAATAAAGAGTACGGGACATGGGATATGGTTGATGTAATAAAGGAATAAAGGCATTAATTTTAAGTCTAAAATAGACATGAAAATTAGATTGATCGTGATTATCTATTTAAAAGTTATTCAAATTTTGAACCAACCTCATATAATTTAAGGAAACTATTCTACTCTGGCGCATTCGCCTTATTTAACTTAGGGCCGTTTAGTGTTTTGCGGGTTGACTATCAATCAGCTTAAGTATCTTAATTTTCGGCCTCGCATTGAGAGAGGGATGGGCACCAACGCAAGGGGCCCTTGATAAAATTAAGGTGTAATGGTACCCAAAAGAAACCATGTATTATGAATAGGATCCTCCCCCTGGCTACGTGCCTTGCTCGTAATTTTGAAATATGACAATCATTTTTCAAAAAAAAAATCAAATTCTGGAAGTTTGATTCTTTATGGTTTGAAAATTGCTCCTGAGCACGCCTTACTGTGTATACAGGGTGTCCCACCGAGAACTAGATCGATCGTTTATGAAAAATCTATAATTGGCAGAAATCTGAAAATTTGGCTGTACTATTATCGATGGGCGCCATTCAGCTAAAATAATTTAAAGCTGGCTGACACTTCCGGTTATACCGGAAGTAGATGTCAATTTGGGGATAGGGGTTCATCCAGCTAAAATATTTTCAAGATGACGGCACTTCCAGTTATACCGGAATTAGAGGTCAACTTGCTTATTTCAAACGGAATACCCTGTAGGTATATTATTTTATCTTTGGATTCTACGCGATTCTAGACCTATTTTATGTATAATATCCTATACCTATCTCTCACCGTTTTTGACATTTTTTTATATTTTGTGTCAAAAATAACGTTTGCAGGCCGAAAAATATCTGCCAATTTTTCCTATACGGAAGACTTTATTATTTCAGCTGGGTAAGTTTCTTTTCAGACAAAAATCTATTTAGCGGATTTTGCGTGCAATTTTGATAATTATTACTACAAAGGGTGTTCAAAAAATAAAAATAAATATTTAATCAAAAATACTATCAAAAATAATTTTATGATCTCGCCTTATTTAGCAATTAAAAACTAAAGTAACTTTGTATAAGGTTGTCTATTCCGAATTTTTTTAGTTTCCGAAATTATTGCCAATTAAACAATTTTCTGTTGCAAATAATATGCTATTACCACAGCAGATAAAACAAACGACAAAATATCTAGTTGGCGGAAACGTTACGCGCCCAGTGTGACAGATCGGGCGATTTATGGCAAATTGGGCTATTTTCAGAATAAAATTGCACCTATTTTTTTTGCAAAAATCCCAAATTTAGGGGATTTTTGAAATTGTGACCCATAATTTGGACGATTTTTAATCTATAGAAAAAATTTCAAAGTCGAAATAAATACATTAATAATTGCGTATGCGAATTAAAATCAAATGATCCGAAGTAGGAAATTCAAAGAAATTATAAATCTTTGTAACGATATTTAATACTTATTAAAATGAAAAATAAATAATTTTATATACATATATTTCTTATCAATTCATTAATCCCAATTCATGCATTAATGTGGTGAATTATATTGGGAGGTCAATAACAAATTTAAAAATAGGCATACTTAAAATAAAAATAAATATCTTACCTTTAAATTGAGCTTTAAATTCTCTTGAAGTTTAGTCTATCTTGGCTCAACTGCTCAACAAAATTTATAAGCCCTCGAAAAACCCCTAGATTTTCAGACAAAGCCGTTTTATCATGGCCACGTAGTGCCAGCTCGAATGCCCTACAAAATTTTACACAATCTATAATTTTGTTTAAAATTTAACGATTTTAGGAAACATTTTCATTAAAATCTCTAAGGGATTTTCTATAAGCTGAGTCTAGATGAGTGCGAATATCAACCCTTCCGACCGTAGCATAGTTCACCGAACATTTCATGTGAAACAAACAAACATAACAGTAAAATGAGTTAGAGACTTCACAACCACATATCCAGTTAGCTAAATCGTACATACTTTTGCGAAAGTTTCGATGAACCTCTTTATTTTTGTCTTTACTAGTTTGTCGTATACTAAGTTCTGCCAAATTGCGAGCAATTACCTTAAATTCGGTTATTTTCTCAAAATTAAGTTC
Source organism: Kuschelorhynchus macadamiae (assembly GCA_030620095.1). NCBI lineage: Eukaryota > Metazoa > Arthropoda > Insecta > Coleoptera > Curculionidae > Kuschelorhynchus > Kuschelorhynchus macadamiae. The sequence continues at coordinate 267,398 of JAUTXW010001591.1, read as the reverse complement.
GTTAGCAATCTTTAGTTATTTCATTTTTTGCACTACCGATATTTTATTTCATCTACATTCACAACTCAAACATAGACCACCTTCAAATTGGTTGTTTTTGCAAAATTAAGTTCGTAAGCACTTTTTAGTTGTTTATTTTTGTGCACTAGTCACTACCAACATTTTATTTCCTGTATATTTCCGACTCACACATGGATCATAAAAATAAAAAAAATATATATTATAGAAAACAGTATATAAATCAATTTTCATCGACTAAAAACGTCCGAAACAATATCGAATTAGAATATCGACCCCGCGACCACTGAACAATTGAACTTCCGCATGCCGACGTGATGCCGCGACCGGTCGATGGAATTATGAGAAGAGGCCGGCTGATGACCCAAATCGCGATTTCATTTTCCATTTGCTATCACGTTCGGCTGCCGCTCGTTAGCTGTGAACTATTCGGGTTCTTTCGTCAAGCTTTAAGGTAATCAGAGCAATTCGGACTGCCCAGCCTAGGTCTAGCGTATGTTATTATGCCTAAGGAACGCAACGAGACCATTCGAACCGCCGAGCGCGCCTGATAGTGTAGCGTATTTAACTTTTCCCAAGGTTCGCGTTTTATTACAACTATTAGGAGAGACTGTCAAACGAATAATTTATTTTCTCAAATATTTTTGGGGGTTATTGACCAAATGACCCTATGGAAGAGCCGCCACTGTGTAAAATAATATTTTGCATGTTCCATATAGTAAAAGGATTTTTAAAATTCGCGTCATGTGATTTACATGACGGTTGCGGCAGTGAAAAACTTAGGGGCAAGTGGCAGCTAATAGCTCAAACAAAATGTTTGAAACCAAAAATTATTTTATAAGATTTTATTCTTTCCCTAAGTGACAAACGTCTCCGTTGATTTTCCTGGGTGTTACGATTACCATATTGCTAATAAATTGAAACACTGTACGTTCGGTCCTTGCCTCGCAACGCCATTTTAGTTTAAAAGCCTAGAAGCAGTGACGGCGGCCTGTTTAGAATATTTCTTTCCGTTTAAAGGCAAATTTTCCTAGGCGAGCAGTGCGCGGTTATAAAATTTTGAACTATGGAAAAATCTAGATGACTAAAAGATGTAAAGTTAATAATTAAAATTAATAAATAAAAGTAATAAAAGTATTTTTAGATTCCTTGGATACATTAAGTTTTTTTAAAATTTAATATTAACTGGAAATAAGTTACATTTAATATATAATAGGTGTGCAAAGTAACCCAAGTAAGAATTATTAAAAATACATTTCATAAGCATGTCATAGCAAATGCATTTTAACTGTGAATTACGGTTGTAACGACAATATCTTTTATTGGTACGTGTAACATGAATGATATCAAATATATTTTTAAAACTATTAACTTATCATTTAATACTTCTCTTTATACAGTACCTATCTCATCACTATAGTAAAAAAAATTAACATGCGATACATTTGCTATTCGATATCCGCAAAAACAGAAATCTCACACTGTTACAAAAATCATAGACAATTATTATACAATTAAAAATAACAAAAACTATTAAAAGATAATAAGATTAAAGAACACTAAATTTAAAAAGAAGCTATTTCTTTGGTAAATGTTCAAACTGACGTTCTTGAACTCCCAGACATTTTTCGCATCGCAAAAGTTCTTCATGGTTTCGAAACTCGTTCCCGACTGGCTGCATACAATGGTTGTCACTGAAGTGTTATAAACTCGATTTTTTATTGTACTTAGAATAAAAAAGAGTACAGTTAGATCAGCGGATAGGGGTGGACCGCCATTATGTTGACATGACATGACAATGTTCATTTTTCAAAATTGCGCAGTATTTTTAAACTGCCTGCACCTAAAATCAGTTATCATATTGTATAGCTCGAACGATTCAGAAATAGCAAACCTCGATAAAAATGTAGTGCCACAAAGCCATCATTTCTTATTGCACAATAAACATTGAATTGCCAGGATTGCTGAAAATGTTGCGCTCTGTGAATACATGTAAATATAAGTCACTTAGTGGGAATTATGCCGATTAAAATCATACTTTTTTGTAAATTTAGCTTCGTCTGTCCCAATGATATTGTCTTAAGGCAGACTCATACGACTAGCGTATTTCACAAATACACAAATAATTGTGAATGTATTTGGCAAGTATCCAAGATGCTCGATCACACTACTTGTGTATTTGACAAACATTTAAACGAATTTACACATCACCTCTTGACATGTTTCATATTTACCGACAACCGATGGCAAATAAACAAGAGACGATTATTTGTTAAGTACACCAGCCGTTCGAGTCATCTTTAAGACGAAATTGTTTCGTTCCGCCCAAGTTAAAATAAAGTCACAGAATGGGAATCTTCTTGGACAATCAGTTTCCTTTAGATGATGAACTGTGGAAATATATATGGATGAAATTTATGATTACGTAATATCATGTGAATTGTTGGATAATCCTGGCTCTAAGGCAGCTTGTCTTATCAATATTATTAGAGATGCAGCAAAAGATCCCAAAATATAACAGTGAAATTTCTCTAGCACTTGTTTTGTTTTAGCTCCGTCATGGCCAACTCACATTGACTGAACGTATAAGGCGTAGCAAATTATTTGCATAGAAAAATGTTTAATTGCCAATAATTTCGGAAAATAAAAATATTCGGGATAGACAACCTTACAAAGTTACATTTTATTATTTGTATGCAAAGAAGACCAGATATTATAATGGGTGGTTTCCATTTGAAAAAAAAATAGAAAAATATCTTCTCTAGTAAAAAACGTTTGTAATTAACACTTATAGTTATCGAGATAAAGTGTGTCATTAGTTTAACGTTTTACTATTGTCAAAAAAAATTACTTTTATTTGACAGTGGACATACTAGTCATTTAACTTTCAAGCTGACAGTTTAAGACACTTTAAGTCCAGACGAGATAGAATCCTGATCTCATCTCGTTTCGATCAAAATTTCGAGATCGAGACGAAACAAGATTAGCCAAAGTCAAGACGATATGTCAGCGTTAATCCCGTCTCGTGTCGTCTCGCAGCATTACTATTAACTATGATAAATATGATTATACCAAGTGATGGATAACAAATACGACCTATTTTAAAGGTCATTATCTTTTCTCGTTGTGAATATATCAAGACATGTATAGCAAATAGTCTCATAATAACGAGGTTTAATTCTTTAACGTAGTAAGCTGACGTTGAAACAATTGAACATCTTGATATCACAACATTATTGCATCTGTAAAATCACTTACGCAATGCGTTTGTAGGTAAAATTCAGTTGGAAAAAATTCCACACCTATAAACATTCTGCATATTAAAACAACAAACCTGCCTACACAATCTCTTTCGACTCTATCCTGTTTAGATTGCATTCTATTAAACTTCTAACACCTACGAACGGGCCGTAATACAAATCCTGTTTATTGAGGCAAATGGAAACTAAAACATACAAATTTCATTGCGAAATCGGAATCACTGAAATTGCCCTCCGGACGACAGAGAACGAGCGTGGGCAGAGAACGAGATATACTACGCCAAATGGAATATTTTCTCGTAGTTTGTAGGTTAAGACAAAAGGTCCGTCAGCTCTGATAGCACTTTAGAGACAAAATACAAAAGTTGTAGTGTAGTACATACCATCATTTTTTTTTGATATAAGGAACTATATACAGGGTGTCCGGGAAAATGTGGGAGATCTCTCGGACTCAGATAGAACATTAAAAAATAAGATGACAAGTTCCCATAAATTTTTTTCCTAGCGGCCCTCCCTACGGAGATACGGCCCCCTAAAGGACCCCACTGGAAATCGGTTTTTCTAGAATAACTTTTAAACGACTCAATATAATTTAACGAAAATTTAATATGATAAACAGTAGTAAGGACCTCTCAAAATGCTTCCCTTAAAACATAATTAGCTTGTTTAGTTTACCAGGGACGGACTAGATTGTACATTTTAACGCTCTAATTTTGAACACCCTGTATGATAAGGAGTTAAAAAAAATAAATTTGGATACCTTGAACATTAAGCTAAAGAAAAGGTGCTCTTGTTCATTGTCGATAAAATGAACCGTTTTCGAGAAAAAAAAATAATAAAAGAATACAACTTTGGGAGTATTAAATATGTTTTGATCCTGAACAACCTAATACGCTAAATAGAAAAAAGTCAATTAAAAACTTCATAAGTGGGTTCAACATGTGCTCCGTGATTTGTGATGCACTCGCGGGCACGACGAATAGAGGACTGCTGTACTCGCCACAACAACCCAGCATTGTTCCTTATCATATCGCAATGAAACGTGATTCTCTGTAAAAGTTCCTCCCTAGTAGCAACCGGAGAGGAATACACCAAGGTTTTGAGATGACCCCGCAGGTAGAAATCCATTGGCGTTAGGTCGGGAGACCGTGGAGGCCAGGCAATGGGACCTCCTCTGCCTATCCAACGGTTTCCATAGACGTTATTTAGGTGGTCCCGTACAGCAACGCTAAAATGGGGTGGGGCTCCATCATGCATAAAATGCATCCTTTGGCGGGTTTCAAGTGGCAAATGCTCTATTGAATCTAGAAAAGCGTTCTGAAGGAACTCTAAATAAAGTTCACCATTCAATCGTGCCGGTAATACGCATGGTCCAATGAAAAAATTGCCGATTATTCCTGCCCAAACATTAATGGATTGAAACTGATGTTGATGATGATGAACGACAGTGGCATGAGGGTTTTCATCAGCCCATACATGCGAGTTATGTAAATTTACAATACCATCTTTGGTAAATCCTGCTTCATCGGTAAAAAGAATAATGCTAATGAAGTTTGGGTTTGTTCGTTGTTGATCTAACAACCAGTTTGCGAACTGGATTCTTCGAGGAAAATCTTCAGGAAGTAGTTGATGCACTTTTTGCAGATGATAAGGGTATAACAACTGTTCTTTAAGTACTTCAGCAACTGTACTTTTTAACACATGAAGCTGCGCGGCTAATATTCGAGTGCTTATTGAGGGAGTATCAGCTACAGTATCCAAAATATCTTCCTCCAATTGCACCGTACGTACTGTTCTCCTCACACCAGCATCAGTACTCCTTTTCCCAAAACTTCCTAAAAATAATTAATGAACGTCAATAATGTTACCTTATTAATTGAGAATTGCCCACCAGTTTCTCTTAGACGTTGGTCAATTCGCTGAAATGTTTTCTCATTTGGAATATTGCGATTAGGATATCTTTCTCCATACAACCTTCTTGCTTCATAAGCATTGCAAGATGCAAGTCCGTACATAAGATGCATATCTGCATACTCACTAAATGTGTATCCCATTATCGAATTAAATTTACCAAGGTATTCAAAATTTAATAAATTAATATCGAAGTAGGTACAAAAAGATCAACGTGTCAAGAAGATTTCAAATGCACACGTCAATGCGAGATTATTTATTTCGTACCATAGTAACGTTTGTAAAAAAGTGCATTCTTTAATACTGATAAATAAACAATAATAAAACATTAATACTTTTATTATTTTTTTTCTCGAAAACGGTTCATTTTATCGACAATGAACAAGAGTACCTTTTCTTTAGCTTAATGTTCAAGGTATCCAAATTTATTTTTTTTAACTCATTATCATACAGGGTGTTAAAAATTTGAGCGTCCCTGGTAAACTAAACAAGCTAATTATGTTTTAAGGGAGTATTTTGAGAGGTCCTTACTACTGTCTATCATATTAAATTTTCGTTAAATTATATTGAGTCGTTTAAAAGTTATTCTAGAAAAACCGATTTCCAGTGGGGTTCTTTAGGGGGCCGTATCTCCCTAGGGAGGGCCGCTAGGAAAAAAATTTATGGGAACTTGTCATCTTATTTTTTAATGTTCTATCTGAGTCCGAGAGATCTCCCACATTTTCCCGGACACCCGGTATATCCTCATTCTGTTTAATAGTTATGGAAATATTTAAAGTTGACATTTTTAAAACTCTAGCAAAGTAGCGATAGATGAGTATAATCAAATGTGATAAAGTATAAAAAACTGTATGCCTTGTATGTAATAGGGCACAATCGACAGTACCTTCATCTTACTAGTCCTCAGGGTCGTAGCTGGGTGGAGGACGGGACGACAAATTTATTTTGCCCGATTTAGAAAATTGTCTTTCTTTTATGCTTAAAAAAAGAACGTCTTGAGATTCAAATGGAGACTAACCAAATGTTGCACCTTTTAAAAAATCATGGTTCTTGGGATAAACCAGGATATTTACTTCTAGGCTAGCTTTTTTTAGTCGGCCTGTGTTTACTGAACCGTATCCCGGTGTAACGATCGGTTTCCATGTATGATGTATCTCTGTTAAAATTGTTAGGATGTTTATAAATTTTTCTCTAATTTTCCATTTATAGAATACCGAGACCAATGCAAGGACTTTGTATTCATTTACATTTATGACATGTCCAGTAGAATGTTCGTTTTAGATACAGCAGATTGTAAAATTTGTCCCTTTCTAATACATCGTTCATGTTTCTTGAGCCTAGTAGATATGGTTGGTCCAGTTTCTCCAATATAGATATCACCACAGTAACAAGAAATTACATATAATCCTACCGTTTGGAAAGGATTGATGATGGCAAACATTGTCAAGTTTTTTTGTGTGTTAAGAAATCCTTGTCAAATTACAATTACTACCCGACGTTTCGCCTTAGATTTTAAGAGGCATTTTCAGGGATCTTTACTCCACGAGATCTGAAAACTAAATGAGCTCGGAAAGACTCAGGCGGGCATTTATACCCGACTTGTGCTCACCCAACCGTGACCCTGTGTTAAGATCAGTTTCCACGGGTCGCCATTGATCCCTTATTATTATTCTTTGGCGGAGTTGGATTACTATATTTTTTAATTGAACGCGTAATATCTTCAGTGCAACAACCATTCCCTCTCAGAGCTTCGGTAAGTTTCGATGTTTCCGATGTTAGAGAATCTTCATGAAAAATCGAAATGGCTCTAAATACTAGTGAGTTAATGGGTAACTTGATAATATGACCTTGTTGATTAAGATGTGGTCCTGAAATATGAGGATATTATCTTGTCCATGAGGCCAAACAACAAAAGTATCATCTAGATATCTGAACAAGTGTTTTGGTTTTAGTGGAGCGGATGTTGAAGCAATATCCTCAAAGGCTTCTATAAAGATATTCACTACCACAGGTAATAGAGGAGATCCCATAGCTGCCCCTGAGGTTTGTTCATAAAAATTTCTGTCAAAATTAAATAAGTAGGTGTAAGACGAGCTTCCACTAGGTCTATTAATTTCTTATCAAGATTATTATGACCCAATATATCTGATATAATGAAAATTGAGTCGTTGACAAAAACATTTGTGTATAGTGATTCTACATCGAAATTGACCAAAATATCTTCGGGATCCAACTGGATTGTCTTAAGTTTTTCCACAAAATGTATAGAATTTATAAAAAATCTGTTTTTCCAATAAATGAACTAAAAAAATTTGAAAATTATGTACCTAGTTTGTATATGGGCGAGTCTATTGCACCGACGATCGGTAGAAGTGGTGTTTCTTGGGAAGACCGTAGAACCTGGGAATCTTTGAGCTGCTTGGTTTTAATTATTTCTTTTCCGCTGGTGGTAGTCTGGATGCGTTAATCAGAATGGTAATGCGTCTTTCTATTCTACTTGTATGGTTTGCCTGCACAACTTTATAGGTGTTGTTGTCCAAAAGTTGAGGAACCTTTTCCACGTATTCCGTTCTGTCCATGACGACTGTGGCCTTGCCTTTATCTGCTGGAAGGATCAGGATATTTGATCGCCATTTAAGGTCTTCACCTCTATGCTACTTATAGCTATTGAGAAATCAGAAGATTTCGGATGATCTGTTGGTAACCACAAATGTCGATTTTGCTCCTCTTGGTGACTTTGGTGTGGTTTTGTTGTATTAAGTTTTGACTGTAGTTGTACTTGTCTTTCAACTAGTTGATTGTAGTGATGAAGACCTTAAGTCAGAAACACGTGTTTATAGTTAGCCAAATGTCAATGTGCTTTGGCAGTTTCTCAAAAAAATCCTTTCTCTGCTATGTAATAATTCTTGCCGCGTTAATCTTTTTCTACTTTAGATTTAATTATTAAGAACATTCGAAAGAAAACCGATTTTGTTAATGGGCAATCCTATTGCACTGACGATAAGTCAAAGTGGTACATTAACCTTCTGTATTTTACGTAGTCCGTAGAACCGCGGGAAAGGGGATGGTTTCTTCGTATAAAGAAAACTAACGCATACAAACAGAAACCTAAATGAAACTTCACATATTATCCGGCACAAAAGTGGTCAGTTATTAATTATTTGGTTTACAAAGCCCTCGCAATTTGTGACCAAAATTCTTTACACTCGGAAACAGAGAAACTGACCTAAGCTTTAAGAGCGAATATATACCTATTGCACTGAGGATATTTGATGATCAACTAGAAAATATGATAACCCTACTCCACGAAATAAAACTAATAAGATACGTTAGGAATTGTAGTTCTTCCATTTATAAACGGAACCACATACAAGATTGCAAGGCTACTTAGTCGGCCCAACATATGGACAATCTTAAACACACAAGAAAATCCTGTGATGATGTCTATATTGGAGAAACTGAACGATCCTTATCAACTAGGTTTAAAGCAACATGAACGATGTATTAGAAAGAAACAAACTGTACAATCTGCGGTGTCTGAATACCAACATTCTACTGGACATGTCATAAATGTAAAAGCAACCAAAGTTTTTAATTCCCCGTAAATTGGCGCTTCGTTTAAGTCATTTAGAAGCTACGAGATATTAAAAGTGCATTAATACGTTTGTCGAAAAATGCAAAAATTAAATCGATTTTACATAAAAATTAACTGTTACAACGAAGTAAATGTTGAAAATATTGACCATCAACCTTCATACAGTGATACAGATTATCTTCAAAGTTGTGTTACCTCAGGACATACTTTTACGAATCGTCGTCGATGGCATTTTGAAGCAAATCTCAAAACATCTGTCAAAGTTGCGGGAAGAAAAAAGGACCAACAAGGCAATTTCCAAAAATACAAGCCCATACGTTTTATTTTTGGTGGTTTTGTGTATGTACCTCGTACCTCACTGTTTAAAAGAAAAAGGTAAACTAATCTGAAAAACACACATTATGCATTGCACAGTCACTCATGTTTTCCTAGAATTGTAAGCAACGAAAGTAGTCTGCATTGAGTTCTTGCACTAATTGAATCTTATACGGATGGAACTTTTTTAACTTTCGCTGAACACTTGTACGAGTGATGCCCCTTGCAACAGCCAATTGCCTGGTACTCAGCGTATTGTCTATTGCAGCTTGGTCGAACACTGCTACCTCCATCGTTTTATTTCCTACCGGATTTTCTGCTTGCCTCTTCTTATTTTGAACAGAACTAGTTCCCCGAAATTTCGCCACCAAGCCACGTACAGTTTTACCCGACCTATGTTTACCAGCATGCTGCTATTAAATTGTAGTGCGCATCTGGTCCCACGTTCGTTATTTCTAAAATAAAGTTCAATCATTTTCAGTCGATCTGAATGAGGGTACAGCATGACGTAATTGAAATATTTAACTTTCAAGCACTTCAAATTCAAGCAAGTTCAAAGCACAACCTAGAAATAATTTCTGTGCAAGTTGGCGTGAATTCATGTAAGTAAGATGGGGACCCTCTACATTAGAAAGAGAAACCACAGAACTGTTAAATAAAACTTTTGCAGATAAATTGATTGAAAATCAAGAATTTTTGAGGTGGCCACCGACGAGTTCAGACCTTAACTCTTTTGACTACTACTTTTGGGATTTTTTTTAAGACCGGTTGTGTCTTAATATGCCTCCAAATGGTCAGGCTTTATTTAAAATTAGAAACTTAATTCAAATACTTATTAAAGCAGAATCATGGCAGAATATTTTGTATTATTTATCTTAGCATGGTCTTTACTTTAACCATAAATATATTTAATAAACCACCCAAAGTTAATTATTTTTAAAGCATTAAAACTGTAACAATTTTACACTTTAAATAGCCGTATTAAAAAAATAGTATTTTAATTTGATCACGTCGATGTGTGCCATCGAAATTTGAAACGTCAACGTCTTGGCAGATAAAGTGGTTTAAGAAGCCAGATCAAAATTTCGTGCAAGCATATAAAAAATCGACCTCACGGTACCTAAAGTTAAAAGACAGTTTTTGTTCCTTTAGAGCAGCCATGTCAAACTCAAAGTCACTGGTGGGCCAAAAGCATGAAGACCATCGGCTAGGTGGGCCGCAAAACCTTATCTTAAAGAAGACAAAATACTGAAAATCTTAAGAAAAAGTATTATTATAGGACAAGTCTGTTTATTAAATTTTCAATAAAAAGGACATTACAAAAAACTATAAACATTAAATTCTTTTACCAGATATTTGACATCTTTTGTCTTTAATTAAGTTGTTTATTTGTGGCACGAATTTATCGGCGGAAATAACTTTTAAAACTACGTCCAAGTGTGCGTCCATCAATCGCGATCTTGCGGAATATTTGTTTCCTATCATCAAAGAAAATAGTTGTTCACACTTATAGGCACTTCCAAACATTGACAGGATTTTACAGGCAAATTTTCTCATTTCTTGGTATTGAACAGGCAAGTACTTATAAAATTCGAATGTATCAACACTATCAAATTTTTGTTTTAAATAGGTCTGACACTGAATCTCAATTACATCCATTTACAAGTGAGGGGGAACTTTATCAATATCGATAGTGAAAAGACCAGTAAATAGAGAAAAATTGTTTTTTTGGGTCTTAAAATCCTGAAAACGCTTCTCAAATTCTGCCAGAAGGCTTCTCATTTTCTCTGAATATATTTTGTATATTGGGACACTTGTGCTTTCCTGATATGCCTTACAAGTCAGAAAATGTGACAGATTATCCTCTGCTAACTGTTTTTCCCACAACATCATCTTACACTTAAAAGCTTTCACATGATCATGCATATCTGTAATAACTTGACGTGGTCCCTGCAATTTCGTATTTAAGTCCGACAAGTGTTTTGTGATATCTACCATAAATGAAAGATCTTGTAAAAAAGGTACAACGCATAATAAGCTGACATCTTCTCCTTTTGTTTCCATGAAAACGCGTATTTCTTCTTTGAGTTTCCAAAACCCGTCGAGTACCAGAACACGAAAGCCATCGCAGCTCTGCATAATATGGTAAATCAGTGTACTCACTTTCTAAATCACGTAAAAATGCAGAAAACTGTCGCTGATTAAGGCCTCGTGGCCTTATGAAGTTTATAATTTTTTTCACTGACTTTAAAACACTTTCCAACTTGATCACTTTTGAGCATAAAACTTCTTGGTGGATTATACAATGAATATGATGAAAATCTGGTTTGTCACTGCCCGTTTCTTTAATCTTTGGCTGTAATATTTTAACGAAGCCATTTTTTACTACAGTCATTGAAGGAGCTCCGTCTGTTGCAACGGAACACAGTTTTGACAAATCTAAATTGTACTTTTTCTAGTCCATAAACAGCATTGAAAAAATCCTTCCCAGTTGTTGTATTATGCAATGGTACTAATTCCGGTAATTCTTCATACACATTGATATCTGTATCAACCGCACGAAGAAAAACAGCGAGTTACATCACACCACACACAACCGTACTTTCATCACAGGCAATAGAAAATGCAATGAAAAAGTCTGATTTTGTTTTCATCTGATCACTTATATTGGCAGCCAACTCACTAACTCTTTCAGCGACGGTATTCCGGGACAAGGATATATTTTGAAATGCCTTCACGTTCTCGGGACTTACAAGTTCCGCGGCCTTTACAAGGCACTCTTTTATAAATTCACCTTCAACAAATTGTTTTGAGTGTTTAGCGATCAATTCCGTCAGTACGCAGCTCTCTTGAGGGACATATTCATTTTCTTACTTTGGACGTGTAAACATAAGTTGCTGATCTTTCAACCGTGATTTTAACTTATTCGACTTTTCGTTTCTGACCATGCCTGTATACTTGTCAAACATAGTTTTATGAATATCATATTGACGTTTTATATTATATAATTTTGAGACACCGATTGTTCTATTCCAAATCAAACAAATAATTTTTTCTGTCACTTCACAGCAACAAAACTCTAATTCCCACTTTTCTTAAAGATATGAAGCACATCTACAAGTTTCCTCTTACTTCCACTTGGTTTTGAAAGAGACATGTTAAAAACTGTATCCGAAATAAATTATAATAAGTACTGTTAAGTGTTGTAACAATAAGTGCGCAACTCAACTCGAAACTCTATCGCAACTAACTCATAACTGACTAAACACTGAACGACTGAACTCACTCGAACACGGCTTATATACGGATTGTGATTTCTCGAGTTCTTTCCAGAATGTTCAGATAGCGTCATCTGTGTTTTTGCACGATAGAATTTCATGGAACAAGCCAGATAACGTTTGGCTTTACGTTTTAGGTTGAGTATGTGTAGTTCATCCTCCTAAACATAGATGGCACTGTGTACATTTTATTATACTAATCGTTGTTGCAGCGGCGCGCGCTTTCAAAAACGGTTTTCAACTTGTTCGCGGGCCGCATTATCTGGCTGTTTTCAAAACTGATTTGGGCCGCAGAAAATTGCTCACTGGGCCGCATGCGGCCCGCGAACCGCATGTTTGACATGGCTGCTCTAGAGGGAGTAAAATTAGTTTTTCAAAATCTCTACAAATTACAAAAAAACGTTTTTCGGTTTCCCGGCTTTTTTTGAATATCTGTGGAAATTTTAGGAAGTTTTTAAAAAATTCTCAACCGCATGTTAATAACCTTTAAATTGTCTTAATTTATTCTAGTGGTATCTCATATAGCTTTCGAGATCCTGCTAATGCGGCTTGAATACTGGACACCCTCTACAACCAAGTAAAAGTTTTTCACGATATCTATGAACTTTAAGCGTCAATTGCGGTTTGCAATACACAAAATTCTCATGGATTTCTGACGAAGACGCTCAATTTATTGATAATAAGGAACGATATTTATTTAGAATTAATATCCATGTCTGACCTTTTTTAGGCTTTGGCTTATTTTCATAGCCCCAGATTCGTGCGATGCATGCACCCACAAATTCCAGTGGGTTGCTTCAGCACCGTAGCGACCCTATACTCGGCGCCTATGTGCAGTACTGTAATACAGTATCGATGCCACACTAGGTATAATTTAAAATTAATTCAATAAGTTCTTTTTTCATTGACACACACCGCCCTTTTGTTACGTCATGTTGAATTCGTACCAGTTTATCCTTATCACATTTAATATGTCTGCAAAATATAATATCAATTGAATAAGATTTTCTTTACGTTGATTTTTTTAAAATTTAATTTGACCACCATTTTGTTTCGCCATCTTGAATTAGTACCACAACGTTACCAGTTTTTCACTAATATTACACTTAATGCATGCACAAAATTTGAAATGAATCTAATAAGTTTATCAAAATGTTACCAGTTCATTTCTATATAACACTCGATTTTTGTGCAAAATTTGAGGTAAATTGGATAATTAGTTTTTTTAGTAATAATTTTTTAACGTTTAACTAGGTCGCCATCTTGTACTGGCATATTGGATTTTTACTAAAATATTACTAGATCATGCCCATGCCCATATGACCTTTAGTCTTGGATTCATACCAACATTTTACCAGTTGTTTCCTACATAGTAATTGTACTTGATTTTGTGCAAAATTTGAGCATCTAAGGACCCTGAAACGTAAAGGTCTTAAACATTTTGGAAGGTGACTTGTTTACGATTACAATACTTTGCTTTTACGGAGTAAATAAACGATTTCAAAATTAAAATATTTTTGTGTCAGTTTTATTTCTTCCCCTATATATGATCCTAGTCCTAGAGGTGTTCCTTACAACACCAGGTATCAGGCTCTATCTTCTTTCATTTTTGTAAGTTCATTTTTCTGTACATCGTCGTTTTATAAGAACTCAAAAAAATAATATAATGCATTCACATTGGAATTCCTGTTCAAGACTATAACAAAGCAAAATTATAAACTTACTTAAAAATATCTCTTTATTTGTCAATTAGTTGACGTAAGTGAGAGTATCATATTGAGTTTTCCACGTAGGCAACTGACGATAGAATTTACGTCATTATTCCAATTCTGTCAACAGAAAGTTTACGTACATTTATTTAATTTGTTCTACGAACTGTCTTTTCTCCTAGACGAACTGATAAATATATATCTGTTTTATGTCAGAGGCAGCGAGGTAGTTCATTTGATTCTTCATTGGAGACGCGTAAAGGGGTGATTCGAAATTGGTGTTTTCATGAATTTCCGTGCACCTTGTTTTGTATGTTATCGTTATCCGATTGTTTTTTTGATTAGCCCAAGTTAGGTCTTTTTTCTTGACTTGTAATACGAATTCTATCACACAATTTGTATCTCCACCGCATGCAGAAGTCAAAACATACAAAATTACGTGAAGGGAAATTCACGAAAGCATATACATATAGTTACCCTGATAATTTGAGAAGATCAGAGACGAATTAAAATATGTTTATAGGAATTGGTGCCGGGCTCAGTATAGTAGCCAGCTATACTCTTGGATTTCTGTGACATAGGGTAATCAAGAATTTCTGCCCAATTTCGTATAGCCGGCATAAATTGAAATATCAGTTTTAAAATACCGATATATTAACCTTAATCGGTAGATGATAAAAGGTTTTTTATTTTAGGTTATTTATCAAATCTAAAAAATAAGTTTTTCCAAAAACCAAAATTTTATTGTTTTTTTTTGGAAGAAATAATATTCCCTCCAATAAAACAACATATTAAATGGTTATTCTTTTTAAGGTGCCGTCTTACGGATATCTGTTTCCATTGTTAGACCTCTTTCTTTTTAAAGTCTTCGTTGAACTTCCCCGTTGTTAAATCTTTCAACGTAAATTATGTTTAGTATCCTTCTACAAAGCCACATCACAAAAGGTAAATATGTAACACCTTAAGATTCTAATTTTGAGAGCTTTGTTTATTATCATGCTAGCCTCTTTTATACAAATCCATAAACAGGTCGGTATGAATAAACCTAACAACAAGCCTGGTATTCTCTGTGTATGAAACTGTCGTATAACAATTTCGTCTTAGAGAAAAATGAAACAATGAAACAATATTACAATTTCTCGCCGATATCATGGAATGTTCTATGGGAAGACGTTGAATTGCATATCAAGAACTATTTTTTTAAAAAACTTCAGAAATACACTCTTTGTAAATTATATTTATCATCACAGACGACTTGTGTGATAAATATAGAATGGGGATAATTACTTATGCGATTAGGATTAATACAGTGGCGGCTATTCAGTTGAAGTAGGTAAAGTGCTACTTCACCAGGAAAAATAAAAAAACAAACATCTAACTATATTTATTATATACCTCTTAAAATTTTAATTTTTACATTCATTTATTCACCTAATGGTAAAAAATAAACTGTACATCTCGAATAAATATTCTATTTGACCGTTGGCGGCATGTCTTTTTATAACTTTCAATCGAACTTTATTATAACAACTATAACAGTGGCGCAAACCGCTTTGACTTTGCTGGAGGTGCTATGTTTAGTTTACGATTTTCCTACTATGTTGCCATGACAACACGTATCCGATGACGTCGACCCCAGCGCCATACAACGCTCTCGGTGAATTACAGGCGCAGTACACTATACCCACGTGTCGTTCAGTTTGCGGTAGTTGTTTACTTTTATTTTCGCGGATTTCGCTGCAACCGGTGAGTTCCTTTGCAGTTAACTTGACTGTTTTGTCTGTATTTATTTATGGTGTTGTTGCAACTTCAAATTCGAAGTTAGTAAATTTGATTGTTCAAGACTGGAATAAATTAAAAGACGTCTTTGAATTTATTACAAACAAATCTGATGAAAAATCAATCCGCCTTGCGAAAGGATTTTTAGGTGAGATGAACGATTTTCAATTCACCTTTTAATGACATTTTTTCAATCACGGAAATACTATTTGACGTTCTTCAAAAAAAATCGCTTGACATTCATTTTTATATATCCAATATAAAACGATGTCGTGAGGCGCTCTGTAAAAAAAGAAATGAACAATTTTTTAATACCATGTTTGATAAAGCAAATTCTATTACAGAAATAAATCATTACAAACGTGAGCTTGCTAAGCTTTCACCTGAAGAAATTAGTGCTAACACTTTTTTGTGAAATATTGGACCATATTTTAATGAAAATGACACTAAGATTTCAAGAATGTGAAAAACTTACATTTTCATGTTTGGCAGGTTCTGCTAAATTTTCCGAATATAGTTTAAATTTTCCAACTGGCCTGTTTGAAAATTTGTTACAGTTATATGGGGAAATATTTTCAAAAAGTCAACGACTTAAAAATGACCTTGGTCTTATTTTTGCCAATGAGAGTAATTGTAATATATCGCTGCAAGAGCAAGTGCAAAAAATTAATAAACATAAATATATTTTTATCGAAGCATATAAATTGTTTTACCTTATTTGGACAATACCGTCGACAAGTGCTTCAGTGGAAAGAAGTTTTTCTTGTTTCAAGTATGTAAAAACTTATTTAAGAATACAATATCTCAAGAAAAACTTACTTCTCTTGGCAATCTTTCAATTCAAAAGGAATTTCTGGAGGAGATTACGGCAACTCATCCATTTTATGAGGATATTATAAATAAATTTACTGCTATGAAGGCTAGGAAAATTGGGGTCCGGTAAACTATCCTGAAAGACGATTTTTGCATATTTTATTTTTTGCCAGAAATTATCCATTTGCAATATTAGATTTCAAAAATAAAAAATGCAGAATATGCAAAAATCACACTCGGTCACAACTTGACAGCCTTAAAACAAAAAAATTAGCAATGTTGCCAGATTTTAGATTTACCAATTTGTTAGAGGAAATGAAATGAGTAATTGAAAATTATTTGTTATTATTATTTGGACAACAGAATTGTAATTATTTATTGTTATTATTATAGTTTTATTGAAGGTTTTATTGAAGAACCTGGGCTAACCTAATGTTAACGGGACAGATTCACCTAACAATATAGTTTTTGTTACAGAAACATCCCCCTTTCAATATAGACTCGGAATTCGGTTGGCGCGCTGTAAGCATGGCGATTGGAACAGTCGGAAAGATGTTTGAAATCAAAGTTACCTTTAATTTGTATAATAATCACATCTTAAAGTAATTTTTGAGTGCTGATGAGAGTTTTCCAAACATTTTCTCAATTTGGACTGCTAGAATGGTAGATAAAAATAAAAAGAAACAAAAATAAACGACACTTAAGAGTGTCAACATAGTTTACCGAAACCGGAGAATTGATTTAGTATACAAAATTTAGATAAGTCGTAAAAAAATATTCTACCTCCTCTACACATAAAAAAATTCTGGAAAAAAATTATTGCGATATTTTTTTGCTTCATTTGCACTTCACTTACTTTTTCACCCGCGAACCGCCACTGTCTTAATATACATCTTTGATATGTCTAGCCCTGTTTTTGATATACGCATTCGGATTATAGAGCCTTCATTTTCTTGGACCAACAACATCAAGAAATTGATAGAAATGTTTACGTATATTTTACCCCAAGCAAATGATTCAGTGGAAATCTATTAGCACCAAACCAACAAAGTAATAAACAGTTGGTTCCGCCTTTAGCATTCCTGAATTCTCGTTCATCTAATCTAATAATTGCTAAGTTCTTGATTGAGAGTTTCTCTTGCAAATACAGTGTAAATACTTCGTTATTTATATTACTCAGAAAGATGCAGAAGAAGCATCCTATGTTGCATTCCAAAATGACATTCACCACTCTTGCGTATTGAACTAATAGGCATATAATTTTTTTCTTACAAATGATGTAATGGGACAGATCTACACAAAAATTAAGTTAAATTTTTCTAAAGCATACCAAACACTTGTGGTAGACCTTTGCGGAATGCCTTTTTAAACAAAGAAAAGTATCGAGGAATATTGACTAAATGTAACCAATAAGTTGGATACAACATGCGACTCAAGCCACATCTATACGACAAGGTAACCGTACGCAAATGTTGGTCATGCCATGGTTTGCGCTTAAACGTTCAAACGTTCCCATTGGAAGAGATAATAAACAACATTTATTTGTCAAACTTTCACCAAAAGTGATTACACGAACGTTTGTCTACTATAAAAAAGCAACCGAAATTGCTACAGAATAGTTCTGCTCTAAAGAAACGAAAAAAGAAAAGATAACAAACAAAGGAACAAAAACGCTTATGGAGCAAAGGAGATAAAAAAGGAAATATGAAAACACAAAAAGGAGAAAAACGCAGAGGAAATTTAACACGTAATAGAACATAACAGAATTCTCAAGACACAAACATATCAGAATTATCAAGACAAAAAACATATCAGAATTATCAAGACAAAAAACACAAGCGGAAGGCAAGACAACACAGAAAATTAGGGATTAACAAGGTAAAATGATAACAAACAGAGTAGAGAACTTGAAAAGAATACCTATTTTATAAGGAACTATAGGCCACAAAACAAATATTAGAATACCAAAAGTCCTAAATCAAGGTTCAGAAGAAATTTCAGAAACAACAGAGAAAAATCATGCTGAACCTAAAAATTAAAAAATAATAAGGCCTCTGGCAAAAACGCAATTCTTATGTCACTGTAATCAAACAGGGAGAACAGAAAATCATTGAGGCTCTAGAAATACCTCTCAGAAAGCACAATCCCATCGCAGAGGAACAATGCAAACATTGTAATCATGCTTAAAAATGGCGGCGCATCAGATTTCGCCAACTACAGTTGGATCAGCCACCTTAGTCATATATATAAACTATTTTCTAAGATTCTAGCAAATAGGTAGACAAATAATTCGACTTCTTTCTTTCGAAAGAATAAGAGTGGTTCTGATCGGCTTCTGGGACAAACGACTATCTACTAACAGTAAGTTCTGATTGAGAAGTGTACAAAATACAACAAACTCGTGCTGTTTTTTGTTGAGTTGACTACTAATACTCAGAAATGATTAGGCATCCATATTCAAATGCGATAGCTAATGTAAGAACAAGAACAGCACAATACAGAAAAAAAATTCAATTCCGACAAAGGGGTCAGGCAGGGCGAAACACTTACTCTTGAATTATTCAACATCGACGGCGAAAGACTGAACCATCTGTGCTTTGCAGACGACATTGTCATAATAGCTGACAAAATACACGGAGCACAACATATGTTACAGTGATGCTTTATGGAACTTCAGCCCAAGGGGGTTTAAAAATCAATTGGTCAAAAATCCAATTTATGACAAACCTAGTAATCAGTGACAACATTAAGATCAATAACACAAAACTCGAACAAGTATACACATAGAAATACCTAGTTAGAGAACCAAACCTAGGAAATATAACGCAAAATGAGCTTAACCTATATATATATATATATATATATATATATATATATATATATATATATATATATATAAATATATATATATATATATATATATATATATATATATATATATATATATATATATATATATATATATATATATATATATATATATATATATATATATATATATATATATATATATATATATATATATATATATATATATATATATATATATATATATATATATATATATATATATATATATATATATATATATAAGATCCAATATGGATTGGAAAAATTTGGAAAGCTCAGTTTTGTGTTTGGCGAAAACGTCTCAATATTTTTATTAAAATAAACGTAAAAAAACTTTTTAAACACAAATGCGCTATAACTTTTTAACTTTTTGAGCTATTATAATTCTGAAAACACTTTTTCACAGCAGTTTTTTCCGAAGAGTACAAGGGTGCTTTTATATTTCCTTATTTTTTAACCAGTGGTTGTTTTTCTTATGAAAACCACATTGGATTTTTACGTAGTTAGAAAGAGTTTAATTTTTGCTTTCTAAGGATGTACCACTTGTGCGAAAAAAAAATTAGAACTAACCCGAAAACTAAATATGACGTCAAAGTTTTTTATTTTTACCCTGTGTAAGTAAACTATTAGTTACTAATTTTTCTTAAATTAATGTTCAAAACTGAAATTCATTTTCATTAACACATTGCTGACATTTTTTGAAAACAGCATTAGTTACTCTTGAAATTGTGTTTCGGTTAATACTAGATAAAACGTCTCTAACTCTATCTTCTTCTAAAATCTCAACTGTCTCATGAAGTTCAAACTCGTAGACTTCATTCTTCAAAAAGCCAAATAAACAAAAACCCATCGGGGTCAGTTCATGCATAAATGTTGTCACCTCTCTAGTCCTGTGTGCAGTGGAGCCCTCTTGTTGAAACCAGACTTGGTCAGACTCTACCACAGGAACAACTCGTTGAATTGCAGGAAGTATTTGATTTCGTAATATTTCAAGATATCTTTGAGAACATAGTGTATGACGATAAAATAGGCCCAATTTGCTGATTTCCTGAAATTTGAAAATCACTAAACTTATTGTTAATGATAATTAAATAAGGTTTTTTACCGTAAATACCACACCATATGTTAAAACCGAACCGCCTTTGAAGTCTTCTAGGCGCTCGATTTCTTGGATTTTCATTAGCCCAGAAATGATGATTGTGTTTGTTAAACAACCCACAGTTACTGAAATTTGGCTTCTTATTAATGTACCAGTTGCAAAAAAGAGTCCTCTTAAATCATTTTTATTTCAGAGGCAGGGATATAACATTTGCCTCAAGACTTTGTACAATGGTCGGTTTATAAGGATGGAACCTATTTTTCTTTAATATTTTCTGTATTGAAGTTATAGAAATATCCAATTGGTTGCTCGCTTCTCTAGCAAACGAAGTTGAATTTCCTTTACAAAAAAAGCTAAAACTAATTCATCATGATCTCTATTGTTTATTTGGTAATTTTTAGGATTTGGCTTCTCGAAGCTACCGTAATTAACTAAATTCGACACGACCAAAGAAAAATGTTTTTTACTTGGTTGTCTTCTCTCCGAATTCAATTCGAAATACTGATTTAGTGCTAATGCAGCATTTCTATTATTTTTTAGGTAACACTCTAATATATCAAAATTGTCTTCACTACTATAATTTAACGTCATTTTTACTCAATTAATAACTCTTGAAATTTACAAAATACCTAATTAAATCTCTTGAAAACGTAAATAGGCGAATTTAGTTTGACAGGCTATCAATTGTTTTCAACGCCTGTTCGATTTTTTGCATATTTTTTCACTTCCATCTATGTCGACTGGCTTTACTCAGCTGTATTTATATTTACTAAAATAAAGACGAGTTTAAGCCTCCTGAGGTAGTTAACATTTTAGTAGAAACGTCGATTGAAATATTCGGCCAAATATTTCAATCAATGGTAGGAGGTAGTATTGTTAACAGAAACGCAAATTCATTAGTAACTAATTCTGTTTACAGAAATATCCGCAATGTGTTAGTGAAAATGAATTTCAGTTTGAACTTTAATTTAAGGTTCATTAGAGAGTGTGATTTTTTAATTAATTAGTAGATTTTAGTAAATTAGGGGTAAAAAATAATCTGACCTTGATGCCACATTTCTTGAAAAAAATTAGTTTTGGGTTAGTTCTAGTTTTTTGCACACAAACGGTATATCAATAGAAAACAAGAAATAAGCTCTTTCTAACTGCGTAAAGATCCAATATGACGTCTTAAGAAAAAACAAACCTGATGATGGTTAAAAAATATTGAAATGTCGAATCAAAAATCTAATAGCACCGTTGTATTCTTCGGAAAAACTGCTGTGAAAAAGTGTTTTCAGAATTATGATATCTGAAAGATTAATACAGTTATGGCGTATAAAAGAAAATGCAGCTTTTCAAATTTTCAAAAATATCTGGAAATCTAAAACAGCTAGAGTTCTATTTTCAACAGTTTTGAGTTAGCCTAATGATGCCCTATAACTTTCCCCATGTAACCGAATCTGTAAGTCGTGTTGTTTCTAAGATCCCAATACATGGAAAAACAAAATGGGCACACTGTAAAAGATATTCACGATTTTTTACTCCATGGTACCATATTATTGCATTATCACTGAAGGTATGGGAAATTTTAGCTGAATCGGATGTCAGCAAATGCTTGAAAAATGAATTACAAATTTTGAATCTGAAAGACAGACATACGAACCGGAAAGGCAGGCATACGAAGAAAGCAAGTTAAATAATAAAGGCTTGTAAAAGGAGAGTCTTTGACCGATTTGTGCAGGCTTTACTGACATTCGGAGCTAAGACACTGAGGATGACAAAGAAAAACACTGTCAATATACAAGTCATGTTTGTTGGGAATTACCATCAAAGATAAAATTCTAATGCGGATAAGAGATGCAGTTGAAGATATCCTACACCTCAAGTGGAATTGGGCAGAACACATCGTCAGAAAGGCATAAGGGTGCTGGACTAAGAAGATGACAGAATGGAGACCAAGACCGACGGTTTACAGGAACACAGAACGTCCTCCTAGCCTATGGACCGACCACTTGAGAAAAACGGCCGGAAATTGGATACAAGTGGAACAGAATAGAAGGACCTGGCAAAATTTAAGGAAGGCTTTCGTTCAGTGAACAGTATAAGCTGTAAATGATAAAATGTTTTTATTTGCATCTATATATTCAGTTTTGTCTACATATTTTAGATTTCTACTAGAGTCTAGAATCTGTTGTTACACACGTGTTACGCACAGCTAGCGTGGACTTCAGAGATAATTGTAACTGTCCGAATGTAAACAGAATTTATTTATTACTTCTCTGGCATAAGCTGCGGTGGCTCAGTTACATACTTAGATGTCACTAGCAAGACTTCTTTTATCAAAACCTATAATTTTATATATGTAATCGGACTGCGTTTTTGGTTAGACCAAAGTAGTCTTTTTTGTGATTTATTGTAAAAGGTGTTTTTACATAAACATTCCGAATTGCTGACTGAACTTAATAATAAATGAACTGCGCTTGTTGATCGCGACCTAATGTAATTTAAATGGTAAAAAATATCTTCACAGAAATTTAAACCGAACTTACGTTTAAGCCTTTTCCGTAGCCGATTTTCCCTTGTTTTCTTCTTTTTGTTTATTAAGAAGGTAAAACTAAGCCAAACCTCTTACAAAATGAGTATGCAGTATAAATCTATCCCTTCAAATATGTAGGCGTAATTATTCCTAGAATATTGGTGTCGTTAATAATCAAATTCGCATATCAATTAGGGAAATTGCCTGTTGATTATTAACCAAGCTAGATGGGGGCGTAATTAGGAGGGGGGGACTTTTATTGATTAAGGACAAAGATAAAATAAAGGTTATCATATTGTCGCACTGCATCGGGTCAAGGTAATATTTTAAGCTGGCGGTGTCTGAACAAAGACTGCTTATGTCAGTTATATTAGGGAGTCTTGTAAATGAGTTCGTAACTAAGGAGTAATTGGTTTAATCCACTTAATATAGCATTTTAATAAGAGCTACCTAATTAGGTTTATAAAAAAATTGGTATAATTAAGCTTTTTTTAAGATTAAGAGTAGGATTGTGAAATGTAAAACGTATATCATAGACACAGACCTGACTCTGAAAGCTTTCCTCCGTAAGTTAGGTTCTACTTGTAAGATAACTGCTCATGAACTGAATGATTTGCTTATTGAATCCTTAGTACCTACTTCAGCATTCGCAAAAGGGACTCGTGACATATAAGGCCTCACAGGACTGCTCCTATGTCCTGACTCTCTTTAAAGCCCCCAACAAGATACTCAAGCAAAGAAAGGATGGCACTAGGTGTTGATTTGGACTTCATAATTGCAAATTGTTTTTTTGTAAACAAATGGCTTTTCTCAAAATAGGTGTATAGTTAATCTTTCAACAAGTACTCAAAAACCGTAGACTGTGCCATTATCAAGGTAATAGGCGTATAGTTGTTGACGACATGACTATCAACCTTCTTTTGATTAGGGATAACTTTTGATCTTATGAACATATCAGGATAAATAGCTTTACGTATACAAGAGTTTCTTAGATATGCAGTGGCATAACTAAGGAACTGTATTATGGCGAAAAATCTCTGCTATTTTTTTTATTTTAAAATATTTATTGCTTTGATTCTGGCAGATTGGGGCAGATGGAACCATTTCAGCAACATAAGCAAAGAAGGAATTAAAGGTGTATGCACTGATTTCATGAGATGTTTGTTTTTTAATTACTCCACTATAATCATTTAATACCTGCTAAGCACCCCTAACCTTTTTATCAGGTTCTTAAATAAGGTCTTCAATTTATACTGATATCTCAAAACCTTGGGGATTTAGAATCATTAAAAAGTTCGGTCAATAACCGGATACGCTCTCTCGTTTTACCTAGCATGAGATTATACCACTTTTATCACAACTATGCGTTTTGTTTACTGTTTGCCTTAAAATATGAATTAAAATTATGACACAGTATTTTTACTAGTATTAAATTTGGAGCCTTCAATTTTAAAATTTACATTTTTATCTCGATTTGATAGATATGATTTAAATCATCATCATCCCCAAAAGGGCATTAACCGAATAATGCCTATTTATTTATCTATAACTAAAATAAAAATCGAAACGCAACAGGATTCAACTACGTTGTTGTTAATCCTGTATAGAAAAAAAAGGTGGGAAATCTGATTTTCATTACTTGAAGAAATTACCAATTTTATGTGATGGTATACCTAAATCAGTGGACGTGCAAAGAGAACAAGAGATTTGTGAAGTATGTGTGAAAACAAAACAAAGAAGATTATTATTTAAAATTACTAGGGAAAGAGAGCAGCTGATACACACATATCTCTGCGGACCAATTAATCCAAAAACACATGTTGGATAATTTTTATTACATATCAGTGCTTGATGATTTTTACACATTTCTGTAAAGTGTACCTTTTAACATCCAAAGGTGAAGCTGAAGAATATTTGAGACAATATGTGAATTAAAATGAAGCACAATTTTATACTAAAGCGGCCAAAATTCGATGTGATAGTGAAGGCGAATACAAAAGCAATTCTCTAAAATGGTGTAGCAGAGAAGACATAGTAATAGATTATACTATTCCAGAAACTCCACAACTGAGCTTTCCATGAAACGACATTCATAGTTTACTGCAAATGCCATGTTTCATCTTGTCTTACAGGTCAAATAGAGTAACTTCCTATGGCATTTCTGTATGGAAAATGTGTAGTATTTTCGTCCTTTTCCTTTCCTTTCAGTTTCAGCATTTCAGACTTAATAGACCACGGATAAAACCAGAGCTTTGTTTTTTGATGCCAACATAGAAGAAGATATGTGAGGAAAAGCTGTGCAGGCTTCTGCATATTTAATGAGTAGAAGTCCACCATCAACAATTAATATAACACCTGGAAAAAAATGGCACGGTAAAAAACCAGATCTGTCAAAATTGCACATTGTTGGTGCTACAACATATGCAAAAAGTATAAGAAAACTCAAGAAGCTAGACTCAAGAACCAAAAATGCAGTATTTTAGATATAGTGAAAATGGTTATAGACTATGGAATATCAAAAGAGAATAATATTTACTGCATGACTAGTGACAAGAAAAAGGAACGAATAATACGAATAGAAGAACTAGGAAATGAAAGAAGAAATACTACATGATGAAGAAAATGAACAAGAAATACCGCATGATGAAGAAAATGAACACGAACTAATACAATGAAGAGAATATGCAAAATACTTAAACTGAAGAGAGCCGAGAAGACAGCAGAGATGAACATGAAGAACGAGGAGAAAATGAAAACTATAATTTGAGAGTAACAAGAAATATACAAAAATCAAAACGGCTCGACGACTATGAAATGGATTTCAGCCCAGAAGATCGGGTATCTGACTTGATTCATATGGAGGTAAATATGACATACAGTGAATATCTACAAGACAAAGATAAAGAAAAGTGGATTGCAGCTCTAAAAGAAGAAAACGAATCACTGAAAAAGAATAATACATGTTTATTTGGAGAGGAGGCAGCAGGAAAATTAGTATTCACAAGCAAGTGGATCTTCAAGGTGAAAGATAATGGAAGATACAAGGCCCTACTATTGGCTCGAGGATATCAACAGAAAAAAAGTGAGGTAGACTACAAAGAAATGTTCAGTCCTATATTGGATACAAATGCGGTGAGATTATTATTAGTTCATGCTGCACGAGAAAAATTCTACCTAAAAACATTTGATATTAAGGCTGCTTTTCTACATGATGAATTGGAAGAAGATGAAGAAATAAACATGACAGTTCCAGAAGGATACAGTAAACATGGAAAGTTGTGCATATTGAAGAATTCTCTATATGGACTCAAGTAAGTGAGTCCATATAGAAACTAAATGGAATAAAAGGTTGAATACATACATTTTAATACAAGGTGTGCAGGTATTGAAGGCAGACCAATGTATTTTCAGAAATAAAAAGAATACCTTATTTCTGCTATTGATGTAGATGATGGAATCCTAACTAGCAAAACAACAATGAAATGAACGCACTACTTAAGAAATTATAAAAAGAATTTGCAATAACTATAAATATCCCCAAATCATATCTGGTGATGGATATTATTTTCAAGAATAATGCCATCTACATTTCACAGACAAGTTATGCCAAACAAGTGCTCCAGAAGTATAATATGCCGATGAAGACACTATTAGCAAATCAAGATTCAGGGAGTGTAAGTGTTGAAACTGAAAGAAAAAGAAAACGACGAAAATACTAAAAATGTTCCATACAGAAGTGCAAAGTTTACTTTATTTGACCTGGAAGCAGTGGCGGCTCGCGGGTGAAAAAGTAAGTGAAGTGCAAAGGAAGCAAGAAAATATCGCAATAATTTTTTTCCCACAATTTTTTTTATATTTGGAAGGGGTAGAATATTTTTTTTACGATTTACCTAAATTTTGTATACTAAATCAATTCTCCTATCCTTCATAGCAGCAAATTTATTTATAACATCCTCATAAAATGGATAAGTTGCCCTAATCTACTCCAGAAATTCCTTTTGAATTGAAATATTGCATAGGGAAGTAAGTCTTTCTTGTGATATTGTATTTCTTAAATAAGTTTTTACACGTTTGCAGCAAGAAAAACTTCTCTCCACTGAAGCACTTGTCGACGTTATTGTCAAAATAAAGGAAAACACTTTATATGCTTTGGTTAAAATATCTTTATTTTCAATAATTTTTTCACTTGTTCTTGCAGCGATATATTCCAATTACTCTCAACGGCAAAAATAAGACCAAGCTCATTTTTAAGTCATTGACTTTTTGAAAATATTTCCCTATATAATTGTGACAAATTTTCAAACGGATTAGTCGGAAAGTTTAAACTATAATCGGAAAATTTTGCAAAATCTAGTATAATCTAGTAAATAAAATAGTATATCTGTGATTGAGAAAATGTCGTTAAATACTAATGCCAGAAATGTGGATTCAAAATCGTTCATCTCACCTAAAAATCCTTTCGCAAGCCCGATTGATTTTTCATCAGATTTGTCACAGTTTATAATAAATTCAAAGACGTCTTTTAATTTATTCCAGTCTTG
Organism: Kuschelorhynchus macadamiae; assembly: GCA_030620095.1. Lineage (NCBI taxonomy): Eukaryota > Metazoa > Arthropoda > Insecta > Coleoptera > Curculionidae > Kuschelorhynchus > Kuschelorhynchus macadamiae. Next base: position 239,712 of record JAUTXW010001591.1, on the reverse strand, counting down.
AACAATCACATTTACTAACTTCGGGTTTGAAGAGGAACGAGTTTCTGTAATTGTTGGTATACGCCTCGTAGATGCAGATGTAAGAGCATACGTTCGTTTAGTTGAGTGATGAAAAAATGAGGGAATACCACTAAGGCTTGCAAAAAAAATTCGACATTTAGAAATATTTTTAAACTTTGCTGCATCACAAGATTAAGACGATGCGCAAGATAATGGAGAAATACAGCCTGCGGTAACATTGCCCTACTAATTTATATTTATAGTCAAATTGGTCCAAAATTTGATCCAATAGAGAATATAAATGCTCCGACGTTCTATCGGAGCTGACGTTATAAAATCCTAAGAATCTCCCGACTACTGAACCTTCTGAATTAACGTATCAATGGTGTCATCCACTTGCACAGAAAAAACCTGTGTGTTCATTATTTCATTTTTTACATGATCATTTAAATAATCAGAAATATATTCAATTATTTCGTTTTAAATAGTTTTCGAGTCACCAGTAAAAACATTTTTAATTTTTTCGTGATGATCTTTTAGTTCTTGGGAACTTCTCGATATTAATAAACTAATAAAATTAAAACTATTAATAATAAATAAATATGTTTGCGCCACTGCTATAGTTGTTATAATAAAGTTCGATTGAAAGTTTTAAAAAGACATGCCGCCAACGATCAAGTAAAATATTTATTCGGGATGTACAGTTTATTTTTTGTCAATTAGGTGAATAAATGAATGTAAAAACTTAAATTTTAAGAGATATATAATAAATATAGATAGATGTTTACTTGTTTATTTTTCCTGGTAAAGCAGCACTTCACCTACTTCACCTGAATAGCCGCCACTGCCTGGAAGACAAGATCAGACATAGCATTTGCAGTAAACTAGGAAAGTCGTTTCATGGAAAGCTTTAGCCAATTAGTTGTCAAGAACATAAAGAGATCCATGAGGTAACTGAATGGTACAAAAGAACTGAGAATCATGTTTTCCGGATGTAAAGAGAAGATAGATCCAATAAAACTGAGACAAATAGCAAGAGCACAAGGGGCTATGGGATTCTCTACGAAGGAGGGCTAGTGGCATGTTGTTCACACAAACAGAGCATAGCTGCAGCAGAATATTGATAATATTGTGTAGAGTTCTCATACCTGAAAGAAGTGTTAAAAGAGATAACAAATAAACCAGTTGAAGTAGCACTGCATGTTAAAATAGAGAAATATTTAAAAAGAACAAATCATAAAGTAGCTCTTTGTACCAATAATGCTTTAGGTATATATATCGAGAATAACAAGTCTTATAAAAATAAGGACAAAAAATCAGGGGTATATGAATTAAAATGCGGTTCATGCGAAAAAGTATATATTGGTCAAACGTCTAGAACTTTTTATAAACGTATCAAACAACACAAAACATCATATATTAAACAAAAAACTTATTCTAATTATGCAAGACATTTATTAGAAACAAATTATAATTATAATAATGAATTTAAAACGTTGCATTCAGCCAATAAGTTACAAGTTAAATTACTTGGAAAGTTTAGAAATGAATAAGAGGAAAAACCATAATATTTTATTGAACGATCAAATGGATCTAAACGGTTCCCCACTGTTAAATCTTTATAGCTAAAATCTGTTAGGATTAGGTAGGTAGACTCTTTTATTACTGTTAAAAAAATTTCAGTTTCAGTATCACTTTGTCTGTTTCAAAAATCAACTTAAGGTTGATTTTTGAAACAGACAAAGTGTGTCGAAACAGCTGTCAAACGGAAATAAATTATTGGAAATTACTAAACAAATATAGTTGTTAATTTATTATACTAGTGATAATGAATTTCCATCAAGTAACGGCTAACTCGATAAAAAAAACATTATTTTCCGTTATACGCAGTGGTCAAAAAAAGTTGCGAACGAAACATAATTGTTTAAAATAGAATACCTTGTATTTTTTGCATATTTGAATTCCTCTCAAAGCTCTCCATACAACATCATATTTAGTTTGGCACAACTTTGTTACCAATTAAATTGGAAACATTTCCGAATTTATAAATGAATAGAAAAATATAGTTTTAATGATAAATGCTAACAACCCTTTTTCCTACTCTTAAAGAAAAGGTTATTGGGTATTACGCTCCCACTTTACAATGCCGGCGCCTCTGCCATGGACGGAAATTTACCTTTTCAGCTCTGAAAACTCGTTTTCTGATCCAGAATGGTTAAAATTAACGGCATCAATGAAAGTCATCTCCCACGTTTTCCCAATTGCCGCATGCGTCCCTTTATTGATATCGACGAGGCGATTTTGCGTGGGCTCCGTCAGAATGGCCAAATCCCACAGGGAAATCCACACTCGAGACATCCAGTCTAAACGTCCATGTCGCTCTGAAGGGTTGTGGCCGCAAAGATGGCTCTTTTCGGGAGTGTTTATTTCCAGTTTTTGATCTTCTGTAAGTAAAGTTTTTGAGCCTTTATCTTATTAGGAATACTCTTTAGAATGTATATGCCTAGGAGAAAGATAACCCACAAGGAAATCACTCTTATATTTTATTCACGGAACATGTCATCCAAACAAAAAATTGACAGATCTAATAAATTATACGTTTATAAATACAGCAAAATCGCTGGATTTTTCTTTTATTAATACTGCCTAAAAGATATTTGCATAAACAATTTTTATAAGACTGATCTGAACGAAGTTTTTTCTACCTAGTGAATGTTTGTGAAAGAAGCCAATTTTCATGACCACTGCAGATATATTCCTACTGAAGGTCCGGTTAAAAAGAGTTTTCTTTTATTCTATGGGCGTATCCAGGCAAGCACTTAAATTATATAGAAAATATTTTGAAACAGAAATAATATAACATTATTTTTTTTTACTTTAAGGACATATATATCTATAAAAAATCAATATATGTTTTTAAATAATGTATTTAAACTATTGCGATATCATTATTGACATGTTTGCCATAATTTTGCACTTTTTTAAATCTAAAAATAGTATGGAAAAGAAAATACAAAATATGTAAATTTGTATGAATGATTAAAATGTTCATAATAGGAAGGACAAATTACTTTTGCACTCAGGGTTAAACATTTTCTCTACAGATTGTTTTGAGTTGTCTATAAAAATATTATTGTATATAAAATACAGGGTAAACTATTAAAATATAAACTGTTTGTTGCACCCTTTTTTATGAGACCTTATATACGCTAAAACCTTCCTAAGAGACTGAAATTTTGTCTTTAAGCTTCATTAAATGAAAAAAATTAACAAAAGGTTGGTTTTTCATGAAAGTAATTTTTTTTTGGCAGTTAAGGAAAATGCCCCGCATTTTAAAGTTTAATTTTGTTTCTCAAAAAAAAAAACGCAAACAGATTCAATTTTCAAAAACTGTCCTTAAAACTGGGGAAATCTAACGTAACTCAGTTACATTTATAGCAATTTGTATATTAATATATGCATGAAACATAAATATTACAAAATATTTGTATCTATTTTTGTTTATAGCCTAAACTGTTTTACAATCTTACGAGTACAAATATTTAATTGCGTTGTATTTTTAGAGTTCTATAAATTAAATTAGAGAAAAGGAACCTTTTTTGGGAATTTCTGATACTTACCGAATTTTTGATAAATTTTCAATCATATCCGATAGATACCCAAAATAATTTTACAAAGAAAAATGGACGTAGTGTTGAAAATGTGCACCCATTACATAAAAATAAGTTTCGTCGATAATTTTACCACAGTTGTACACCAAACTATTTCAATAATTTCAATACTTCTGTAATATAAACACAAACGTTCATCTTTGATGATTTTCTGTATAAAAATATTTATCTTCTAAGTACGAGAATGTTTATTATCCCTCTAAATAAGAGAGTTATACTATATACGAAAATAAAATTCTTTTAAGGTGATAATAATTTAGTGGTGTTATTTGGTAATATTTTTATAAAAATCTTATAAACTGTAACTTATTTCATTTTTTTATTTATTTAATATTATCAATATTATTATTATTAGTATTTATTTTTTATAACATTATTTACGTAGTCTTCAAAAAATAAATTCTATCCTTTATTATTTTCCTCCATAAAGACCAGATTCTGTTCCAGGAAACGGAATTTTACCGAATATTTAAACATTTTATTAGGCCAATATTTTGTTTTGCCATATAGTAATCGACTAAAAATTTACCAGTCTATCCCTGTTTGATATTTAATTTTTGTGCAAAGTTCCAAGTCAATCGGATAAGTAGTTTTTGCTACTGAATTTCATCCTCTTATGACCCTTGATTTTTGACTAAAATTTGAAGTCAATCGTTTAAGTAGTTTTTGAGCTATGCCACTTACAGACAGACCGACAGACTGACGGAAATGGGAGAACATGTTTTTCGGGGTTCCGGGATTCAGATCTGCAAAAATCTCTTTTATGAGGGAAGTAAAAATATGTTTTTTTTCTCAATTTTTTGTAACAAAACTTTTTGTTTTGTTTAAATCAGTTTCTTTGTTTTAACTTCAAGGCAAGGATAGCTTTCTAAATAAAATTTGTCCGCAATAAATCGAGATACCACATTTTTTTTCTGTAATTTAAATGTGTGTTATATGTTTTCAATATGCTTTTCAGATTTTGAAAGTTTTATTAGTCTAGATTTTTTTATGATTATATGAATAATAAGAAATGCTCCAATTTTTTTCCTGTCCTTTTGGGATATAAAGTTTAAGATAAAATCTCAGGTAGTTTTTTAAATTAATGCGTTCTAATCTAAAGAATTTTTTTCCTTCTGAAAAATACTCTTGAATATTTGTAAATTTCACTAAATCTAATTATTAAAATTTAATTTGAAGAAGTATTAGATGCGAGATTAGGAGCCAATATTTAATGATAGAATTATTATAAAAACCCTAAAAATGTATAAGTTGTCCTAAAAGGTCGATATTTTTAAGAATAACTGATATAAACATAAATAACCTAGAGTTGCCCTAAATTATCGTCTCATTTTTTTCGCGTTATTTTGTGATATGGGCAGAAAATAATAGAATTATCTGCTTTTTAGCAGATAATTCTATTTACTTTTTGAAGTCGCCTAACAAAATAACTATACCAACAAATTTAATCCTTTTAATTTATTTAAAAGATGGATCTAATTTTTTTTTAATAGCCCATGCAGGTATATAGGGTCGCCCAAACAACCAAAGAAGTTGAAAAATTCGAAATTCGAGATGTAGACTTTTGGTTTATAATAATATTAGGACTTTTTAGTCAGTTTAACTGCTGTCTCACAGCAATATAAAAAAATTATAAAGGGTATTTTACAATTTTATTTTAATTCATACAGAATAGGTGGATAGTTTATAGAAAAATAATACAAGAACGAAATACTGACTGCATAGAATATTACAAAATCTGGAAAATTACATATTTCTCGAAAGTTGGCACAGGATATAATTGATCTATTTAATTAAAATATATTTACGTTTGTATTACATTTAAGTTTCATGGAAACCAACTACAAGTTTGTTTTTTATTTTGATGATATTGTATTTTTTAAATGATATCTGTATATTTTTCACTTTTTAGATGTCTCGTAGAAATCTGAAAATATTTTATTAATAGTTACCTATACCTATCGTTAACCGTTTTTGAGATAAAATTATTTAGTAATTTTTAATGCAAAAATTTAATGAAAAATATAGTAATATACAACCAAAACTTGCAAAGTTACACTTCAAAAATTTAGCAATACAGGGGATCTTCAAAAACTAGTATTTTTGCAAGAAGAATAAGCATAATTTAATTTCATCAAATGGTACAACCTATATCATTATCAGAGCCATCTTTAGCCATTTTTGAGTTTTAGACCTCCAAATAAAAACATGCGTTGAAATTCTTATTACTGCAGTATATCAGGAAGTAGACTTGTTACGATTTAGCGCCAAACATTTTTAGCAATAATAAGCTTAATTAAAGTTTAAATGACCAGCGAGGCATGCAGGCAATTAAACAGACGTTAAAAATTAATTTTACATTCACGTGGAACGCCAAAGATTAGAAATAAATGCAGATGTTTCAATTAGCGTTAGTCAGAATAAAATACCATTTCCTAAAAATTATATAATTATAATTTAAAAATTAAAAGATATAAGAAGATATTAAGTAATTAGGTAAGGAATTTACTCCGCTTACTTCTTATAACATGCATTAATAAATATCAGCTATTGATCCCATAATCATAGAGAGTGACCATAATTAATTAAAACTTTAATTTATAAGTCTATCTATACAAGGTTCGACGACAAATTTATTTGGCCATATTTTATATTAAAAATCTGTAATGTATTTTGTTTCTTTTAATAAATAGCTCCTTTTCACATGAAATCCCCATATATATTTATTCAGCTTTCTTTTCTGGACTGGTTTTGGTTTTGTGATGGATATTGCGATTCTGTAGCATCAAACCTAAAATTATCGGCCAGGTTAAAGCCTTCTTTGATAATAAATTAAAAAAACATATCTCAAAACAGCCACAAAACAAAATCGAAGATTATAACAAAAATCGATCCCTCTGAAATACATATAAATATTAGGTTCGTTTCAACACGTCGATAAAATTCAAATAAATAAATATAAAACCTATCCGGCTATCCGGGTATGCCAAAACTGACCGTCTGCCGCCTCAGTCATGTTACTTAACTAAGGGGCGGCTGCTTTTGCACTACGACAGACGATCTTTAAGAATTAGTTTTATATAGCAGACGCCCGTCAAAATGACAGAACACAGACAGACGACATTTATCAAAAATGATTTTTGCGCCAGTCGGTTCGTTATGTCGTGTATTACCTAAAAAAGACATGGCAGACGAAAAATTGCAATACATTTTCGGGCAGACGCTGTCAAACTGACGGGTTGAGATTGGGTAAACGATAATTATCAACGAAAAATTTAACATTGTTGATAAGATCGTGAATATGTGCAAACAATGTGGCTTAAGCAGACATTTTCTGCACTCGTTTATCAAAAAAAAATTGCGCCATTTGATTCGTTATGTCATATATTACTCAAAAATATCATGGCAGATTCAGTAAACAATAATTATCAACGCAAAATTTATTTCGCAATTACAAAAATCTAATCAAGTATACAAGAAAAACAAATAATCGCTAACCTTGCTCTGTAAGCCTTTCGCTATGCCACGCCGCGGCCGGTCTCATTCCGCTTCGTCCCTTAGGAACCTATTGTTTTCGCGCGGTGAATATATTCGTCAAAAAGAGCCTGAGCCGTTTTACTGATTTGTAATGAATTTGATTTTTGTTCAATAATTGATTCTTTGATTGATTTGTTTTTATTTTATAACTAAACGTTTTGAAAAAGTATAATAACAAAAAAACAATACTTGTTACAATATTTTTGTATAATATATCTCAAAACATGGGATTATACAGAGTGGTATATAATTAGGAAATTGTAGTGGCGGATTCATGGTTTAAAACTATTTTTTTGGCTTTTCGCCTTAATAAAATCTAAAAATAAAAAAATTATTCTTCTTAAGTTCTGGGTCCACTATGAAGGTACCCGAGGAACGACACTGAAAAATGTTTGTTTTCTGGACGTTTCGGGGGAAAGTCTACCCCCGTCTTCAGCAAACCTACAAATAAAAAACTAAAAGCAAAATATTTCTTATCAGTATATCAGTAGGTATAAAGAGGTTTGTAATTGATCTATTTTGGATTTTTTTGTCTTTTGGATTTTCAAATTCATAAAAACATTTATCAACGAAATCATTAGGATAATTGTTTTGATTTAAAACATCTTTTATAAAATGGTTTTCTTTAATAAAATTTTGATCTTTGCCAATTATTTTTGCTCTATCATATAGACTTTTTACAACTCCCTGTTTAACCATGATTGGATGATTTGAGGAAAAATTTAAGTATCTGCTTGTGTGTGTAGGTTTTCTGTATACTTTTGTTTCAAAACTGTGTAAGTCTTTTTTGATAAGTATGTGTAAAAATGGAAGTTGCTGGTCTGTTTCCTTTTCAATAGTAAATTTAATTGTTTGTTCTTTGGTTTTAATATGATATAAAAAATTATTTAAATGTTGATCGTCATGTTCATAGATACAAAAAATGTCATCAATGTATCTCCACCAAATAAGTGGTTTATTTATGATCGTAATTTTGAATATAATTTAACTCAAAGTTTTCCATAAAAATATTACTTAGTAAAGGAGACCCCATAGCCATGCCAAAATTTTGTTGGTAATATTAAAAAAAATATATATAAAAAAATTCAAAATAGACCAATTACAAACCTCTTTATACCTACATACCTAATTTATCAGATAAAATAAAACGAATAAATAAACGTTTTAACATCAGAAGGATCTTTAAAACACAAAATACACTTAGAAGCAAACTTACCAAAACAAAACCTAAGGATGAACAAGAAAATACAAAAAATGTTATTTATCAAATTCCGTATCATTGCAATAAAATTTACATTGGTGAAATCTCTAGGCCATTAGCCAAAAGAATTAAAGAACACCAAACATACATAAAAAACAGGGAATTTCAAAAATCAAACATTTGCCAACATGCACTAGATAACAATCATAAAATTAAACGTAAAATAAAAGAAAGTGCATTAATATTATTAAATAAAGATAATTTTGTAGCATCTTGTTCCGTTTTAATAACACATGGCTAAATTTGCTAAGTACTGAAGTAAAAAAAGGACACCTCAAAATACAATAAATTAAAATGAACATACAATTAAAAATAACACCTTTAAATTGACATTCATTGTCATTTTGTCAGAGATTAGCCATTCTAGTTATATTTCTGATTTCATTTGTCAAAAGAAAATTTTGTTGCACGAGTGATATTTTGATAGATACTAATACGAGTGGAATTTAAATTTTAAACTAATTTGGATTATTTTATTTACGCCATAACATAATACAACTAATAAAAATAAGTGGCTTACTAAACAAATCAAGAATATGTTAATTTAAACTTTTTTATCAAAAACGCAATTAACATAAAATATACAGTTTTATTTATTTATTTAATTGAAGTAGACTACAGAATAAATGGAACTAAAAATGAAACTAAACCTAATAAATTACTGCAGTCAATAAAACCGCTAACAAGTTTGAAAAGAAAAAGCAGATAAGCATTTCTGCGTCGATGATCCAGACTTTTAAAACCTCAAAGCAAAAGCCTGGTATCATATGGTGCATGTGATATGGAAAATGGTGTTTATACAATATTCTAAAATGCTGAAGGTTAAATGTCAAGTCGGTGTCAAAAATTACTCCTAAATCATTAATGGATGAAACTTTTCAATATTTGAATTATTAATAGAATATACTGTTCGAATTGGATCTCGACGCTTATAAAACCTTATAGATTTACATTTTGATAGGAATTAGGCTTCGCAATAGTAAAAAAGTTTAGGTCATCGGCGTATAAAAGGCAATGAGACGATTTAAAACATGAAACAACGTGTTTCACAAACAATAAGAAGAGTACAGGTCCGAGATGAAAACCCTGTGGAACACCTGATATCACAAACACTTCATATGAAACAGAACCAGACACCACTACCTGCTGACAACGCTGGCGCTGGGTCAAATAAGATTTGATCCATCCAAGATACTTACCAGAAACACCAGTTTCAGATAGTTTATGTATAAATTATTCAAAGTCAATTGGAACATACCACCGTTTGACATCACGCGGTAATAATTATGTCACCGTTTGTCAGTACGCCTTTGGCAAAGCCTTTGGTTTACAATCGACTGGTGGCATAATTGTTTCGTTGTTTTTGCTGTTCCGATTGACTTTGTATAAACTCTAACAGTAAAGGATGACAGACTCTATCAAAAGCTTTAGACAGGTCTATATATATGCAGTCAATCTGATGTCCAGCTACGACTGAGGAAATAAGAAAATTTTGATACTCTGCAAGGTTAGTAGCAGTTGAACGACCTCTGAAAAAACCATGAGGTTCAGGTGTGTTTGTTGTGTATTTTTTGAAAGTGTCAAAAATCTCATCAGTGATTGTAGATTTGGTAGTGAGAATAGCCTTGAAGAGTTTAGGTTTGACGGAGAGTAGTGATATGCTTCGATAATTGTTGATATCCATCCTATCGCCATTTTAAAATATAAAAAAAAGATTAGAATGTTTCCACAGGAAAATAGCGCGTGTCCATTGACTTTTGAAAAATAATATTTATTGGATTAACAAGTGATCCACAGCAATTTCTCAGCAAAACATGTGGTATACCATCAGGTCCGGCTTTCTTTAAAATATCTAAATGCTTTATTTTATCAAGTGTAAAACTATGGGACGATAACGTCGTAAAATACTGAGTTGAGTTAAATTTAAGCAATTAAATCTGTGTAAGTTGGATAACAAGATTGAAAATGTGAAGCGAAAGCATTTGCTATATCATTAGCATTATTAATCGATTAATTGCCATACTGCAGTACACTGGTTAAACTAGAATAACTTTTAAGCTTTTAATATACGTCCAAAAATGTTTTATATTTATAGAGATCAAATGTTCGCTGTTTAATATTGATTGGGAATATTTTTATTATGTATTTCACTTTCGTTTCTTGCAACAAACATTATTTCCGAAGATTTTCTACAATTTGCGAGTAGTGTTGGTTATCCATGGATAGAAACGGATTTATTGAATTTGTGTTGGAATGTTCTGTTATTTAGATTAATTGTTTTTCATTATGATTTGGCACGTCACTGCTGTTGATGGGTTTGAATGATTTGTGATCCTACGAGGATTACCTTATACTATTGCTGAGTTTTCATGAAAAGAGGATCTGGAGTTAAAAAGAACCTTTCTGTTTAAATACTGATCGGTCGTTTGCTGACAAACTTTTCAAAAAGGCGAACTGTTCAGGATCCTTGTTATTCCTTATTACCATTTTTCCTGTAACAATAAAACGTTTTGTATTTTAGGACTTTGCCTAATATGCCAATATAAAACTATTAGCACGAAATAAGTTTTCTTTGTATAGACAAATTTAAGTAAGGCCAATGAAAAAAACTAAGTAGTAGCAATTTATCTGTAAACGATCCGACGTTGTATTTTTCCTTTTTGTAATGGGAAATAAGGGAATTTGATGCTTCACCGCCACGCCAGGCTAATTCAACAGCAGCAATATAATAAAATTTTCTTTGAAGGCCCTCTGCATTATCTTATTTTCAGAAATCTAATGTCCTAAGTCTCACTGTTTTTCACATGTTTAATATTTTATATCAAAAATAACGTTTTTATAATGTAGCCCAATTTTTCCTATACGAAAGATTTTATTCTCTCACTTAGGTAAGTTTCATTATAGATAAAAAGATATTTAGCAAATTTTGTGCACAATTATAGGGTGTTCAACAAATAAGAATAAAAATTAAATTGAAAAAACTATCAAAAATAATTTTTTGAAATAGAAACCACACTTTTTTATAATCTCGTCTGATTTAGCAATAAACATTAAGATAACTTTGTATAAGGGTTGTCTATCCCGAATGTTTTTAGTTTCCGAAATAATTGCCAATTATATATTGATCTATTGAAAATAATAATGATATTACCCCACGCCTTAGTATACGTTCAGTTAATGTGAGTTGGTCATGACGACGTTAGAACAAGACAAGTGCTAGAGTAATGGCACTGTTATTTACCATTTGAACCTTGTCGGTAATCATATCGGAACGCTTAAATTATACCCCCGAGGATTATTTAAATGTGTTTATTATGTATGACGAATGTGGAAAAATCATATCATGAACATGCGATACCTTTGCTCTTCGATATCCGCAAAAACAGAAATCATCACCTCATAGTGTTACAGAAATCATAGACAATTTTAAGAACTCTAGATCGGTTAAGGCGAAAAAGCTGAGAAATAAATAATAATAATGAACATATTGGTAACGCTTTTTAGGAATATTTTACCGCAGATCCAACAATGTCGATAAGACGAGTTGCCTTGGAGTCAGGATTACCCAAATCAACAATTCACAGGATATTATGCAAACATAACTTTTATCTATAACGTATTTTCCACAGGTCATCACCTAATAGAAACTGATTTTGCAAGAAGAGTGGCATTCTGTGAATTTATTTCAACTTGAGTGCAAGGAAACCAATTCTTCTTCGACAATATCATTTGGACAGATGAAGATATTACAAAAATGGTGCTTTAATCCACTTAATTCCTACTATTAGAGAGATTTTAATATACATATATTTAGAGAGCAAAATATTTCTGAATCGTTCGAGTTACAAAATATATTAATTGATTTTAGGTGTAGGCTATTTAAATATCCCGCGGAATTTTGAGAATGAATATTTGGAAAATTTGCAGCTCTGGCTGATTATAGAAATCTGTTCTATCAACACAACGGCGCTCTTCCACATGGTGGCTACTTATAAACGGTTTTTAACAAGTTGTTTTCGCTAGGTAGCCAGCAAAGGTCCCCTTCTTTGGCCACTCCGATCCCCTGATCTAACTGTACTCGATTTTTTTTATTTGGGGTACGTTAAAAATCGAGTTTAACGCTCTAGTGACAACCATGGAAGACTGCATGCAGCGAGTCGAGTTCTGAAATTTAAATAAGCAATAAGAAAAGCAACCCATGAAGAACTACTGCTTCGATGCGAAAAATGTCTGGAGGTAGGGATGGACGGTTTATCCATATATCGATAGTTCTCGATAGGTCGCGACCTATCGAATAACAATAGGTAAGTAAAAAATGTCGATAGTTATCGATAAATGCCGATAGGTGAGCAATAATGCCGATAGATAACTGAGAGTATTAATAGGTAGCCGAGAATATTGATAGGTATGAATAAACGTATAATAAATAAAACGTATAATCTATTTACTAAAGTGAGAACTTTTTTTGCTTTTCAATAATTTTGTCCCAAATATATCGATAGTTAGCAGAAAACTATGGATAGGTAGGAACACCTTAACTATCGACATATCGATAAATAAAATATATCTATAGATAATGTGCTATCGCCTATCGATAGGTAAAATCTAATATCGCACATCCCTATTTGGTAGTTCGAAGACGTCGGTTTCAACATTTACTAAAAAAAATAGTATCTTTTTAAATTTAGTGTTCTTTAATCTTCTTGTATTTTAAGTTTTTTATTTGTAATTGTTTAGTCATTTTCTTTGATTTTTGTTACGGTTTATGGTGATGGTTTCTGTTTTTGCGGATATCGAATAGCAAATGTATCGCATGTTCTTGATATTACTTTGCCACGTTCTCGATAAATAATAAACAAATTTAAATAATCCTCCTGGATATAATTTAAGCGTCCCGGAATGATTATTGATTGAGTTTCATAAGGTAAATAACAGTGACATAAGACATTTCTCTAGGACTTGTTTTGTTCTAAATCCGTCACAACCAGCTCACATTAACTGATCTTATAAGCGTAATAACATATTATACACATTCGAAAAATGTTTAATTAAAAACAAGAATAGTGGCTGGGTGCACGTGAGGTGAAATGGAAAATGTAGAAACGTTAGTCTTTATTTAATTAAAATTATAGCAAAGGACTTTCGCCAGTTTCAGAGTAAGCGAGGAAATTGTTTTTAAATGTGTGTAAATCAGAAAGAATTCAAATATTTCCTTCAATCTGTTAATATATAAAGAATTAAATATAAAAATTTTTTGAAAACAATAATAATTTATATTTTAAAAAATTTTGTATATTAACAGATTAAAGAAATATTTGGTTTAGACAACCTTGTACCTACAATATATGTATATATATATATATATATATATATATATATATATATATATATATATATATATATATATATATATATATATATATATATATATATATATATATATATATATATATATATATATATATATATATATATATATATATATATATATATATATATATATATATATCTATAATTATTCAACTTGTTTCTTAAACCCGGTATATATTAATTGGACTTCTTCTTCGGTATAGGTTTATTTGCAAAATTAAATACAATTGAGTTAATTTGACGTTTCGCCTATCATAGCGAACTTGTTCAAAAATTGCTCATTCCTTTATTTCTTTTGTATATGTTTCTTTCCTATCTACAAATAATTTTAAAAATCATTTAGTAGTCAAATAATTCAAAAAAAGTCAAATAAAAAGACATCTACAATTTTTTGAAACTAATTTAAAATGTTATACTACAAAACAAAAAATTATTGTAATATTAATAAAATAATTTACCTCGTAAAATGCATGTGGTTTGTTTATTGATATTTTATTGGTAGGTAGGAAGTTAGTGGTTTGCCAGGCAGTCGTAGGTACAAAAGTGTTCTTATCATAGTTCGTTTGTGAGGAATTTAAATATAATTTATTTCCTTTCTTTTTTAATTTAAACCTTGGAATAGAATCAGACATTCACGATGATATACTACATTTTAAAAATAATGGCTTAGACGGAGTTAAAACTATACTATGTTTTCTAAAGAAGTTAATTATTTTTTGAATATTGCCTAGATGACATCAAAAAATTTGTTTTTAGAATAGTTCCTTTTGTTAATTCAAGAGGTAAAAATGAAAAAACTTTCAAATAGTCCCAATAAATTATCCGAAATTTGAATCTTATACACCGACATAATGCGAAAAAAAAGACTGACAAATTGGGGTAATCCTAGACTTTACCAAGTTTTACATCAATTTCTTTAGCACTTTTAATCAGATAATATCTAAAATAAACATGCTTGCTAAATCCGAAAAGCAGATTTAACTAGTAGGTATTTAAATTAATTACATTACTTTGGAAAAGATTAATAAAATCTGGTATTTTTGTCAAGGCAATGATTCGCGCTAGATAAGTCCTGGAATATATCAAATACTAGTTAAGTATCCTCTTCTAGACAATTTAATGTTCCTTCAATAAATTGGTCAACAATTATTTGCATTGCTTTTTCTGTTTTAGAAATCAATCAAAAATAGGCTAATCGTTACTACTTAGTTTATATCTCCTATCCTTCATAGCATGGAAAGTGTATAGGCAGTTTTGTTATTTTAGGTACTTCGCTGTCAAGCTTGGTAGACTCAATCGAATTAGCGAACAAAGGCACATCCAGACCTCACCCTAGAACCACCACAGCCTCTCCAGGAGGGGATTCTACAACAAAAGCACCGCCCAAAGAGGGCAGCGGTGTCGCCGTTTATCGGCTCATCAATAGGGATTCTGATACTACTTGTATCTTGTTAAAGACTGATGCTGTAGTTGAGGTAAAATATACATTTAATTCAATTGAATTAAAATGAGCATAAATATATAATTATTGTTTCGAGTTTGTTGGGTATTTAAATACTATTTATAACATTTGAAAAGCTGTGTCCAGACCACTCGGCAATCGTTCATGTAGGCACATGCAACCAACTTTGCCAAAACTTTTTTATTAAGTCTTCCAGTGGAAACGTGCAAGTATATTTGTCATCCGTTTTTCCATCACCATCACCGCATAGTGAACTTTCGCGTGTGCTTGCTATGTGGCATTATGTCTGGATATGGCGTGATGACGACTTTGGAACTGTACCATAAATACACTCAGGTGCACAAAAAACGGCCACTTTGAAGTTTTAAAAAATTGTGATCTTAAAGAACTTTTTTATTTTTTGACCGAATTTGATGATTTTTCACCAAATCATTCTAAATTCCTGAAAAATATTTGTATTTTAGAAAAATATTTTATTTATTCGTATTATATGAGGCAAAACAAAATTATGTTTTGAGATCTAATTTTAAATGACTCTGTTCCAAAATGCAGCTTTTAGAAGTCAATGAAAAGCATTTCGTTTGCAAGGTTAATTCATTCCCTATACATCATTTTTTGATTCACGTCAATCTCAATTAGTTGTAAAATTATAGGTTATTGAATAAGACATTGCGCTTTTCCAGACGCCTGACGTTTCGCCAAAATCGCATTTGGCATTTTCAAAGCTTTCTGTTTCGCATCAGATTCACCCGGAATGAAAACACATCATTAGCGCAGTTAATATAAGTTTATTTATTCCTGATACAGACAAGATTATGGAAAATTAAATTTAAAAGGTTTATCGATTTTAATTTGAAAGATTGATCATATAATGTCAAAGAAGGCTAGATTATATAGTTATTTTAGGATGTTGTAGTAAATTTGGCTTACATTTTTAATTTCAGTTTTGTCGTTTATTGAATTTTCCTCTTTTTTATATATAACATCTCTAAGAACTCCCTCTTTTTTGGTTAGTTTCTGTTTTCAAAATTTTTGTCTCCTGAAAATTAAAAGTATGGGAAGTTTCGTTTATATGTTTTGTGAGAGCGGTTTTATTTTTTTCTATCGTATTTATGGCCATTGATCCGGTTTTTGAGATATTGTGAGGTTTGCCCTATGTATACAGCGGGACAGTCGTTGCATGGCATTTTGTAAATTGAATGTGTTTTTTTTATTTATAGGGGTTTTAGTTTTAAGTGAGCTAAAATAGTTTTTTTGGAAGGTGTTATGGCTTTTGGGACACAGGTAGATGTTGTATTTTTTTAAGGTGGATTGAATATTTTCGGTTAAGCCTTGTATGTATGGAATAGATGCATACTTCATCATAGTTTTTGTTTCTGTGATACTGCTATTATTAGGTTTATTTATTTAAATTGCTATCGTTTGATATTTGGTTCTACTTAATTTTATTGCCCTGTCAGCTAGGCCAATTATTACTGATCTTTTTTGATACATGGGATGTTGTGAATGGTAATTAATGTATCTGCCTGACCATGTTTTTTTTTGAGTATCATTCAGTTTCAATTTTATTATTAGTGCAACGTCATGTCTAAAAAATTTATTTTACAATTAGTTTCAGTTTCTATGATAAATTGTAGCTTTTCGTGGAAGTTGTTAAGTGAGTTTAGAATATAATGACATTTATCTCTGGGTATTGTCATTAGGCAATCATCCTCGTACCAATTTTTTAATAACATTCTCTTCCAATTCTTTCATTACCATTTGTGCTATAACGGTAGAAATTGAGGACCCATTGCACACCCTTCCAACTGTCTATAGAAGTTGTCTTTATATATAAAATAGGTTGATTTTAGAATTAATTCCACGGCAGTCAAAAATTCATCCAATGGTATGACGGTATAATTTTTTATTGTGTCCCATTTTTTTCTAATTATTTGGAGAGCAAGATCAGTTGGAATATTTGTATATAAGGAAAGAACGTCTAGGGATATTAGAATGTCATTATTTGGTATGTGAAAGTTGTTTATTTTTTCTTTAAAATTCCAAGAGTCCTTAATGTAAGTATTTATTTTGCTTACAATATTTTGAAAATGCCTTTTAAAAAATTTGATAAGTTATTTAACAGGGATTGTATACAAGCAATGGCCTATATTGGAATGCCGTCGTTGTGTAGTTTTCCCGTATATCCCGCTGTATACATAAGGCAAGCCTCACAATATCTCAAAAACCGGATCAATGGCCATAAATACGATAAAAAAAATAAAACCGCTGTCACAAAACATAAACGAAACTTCCCATACTTTTAATTTTCAGGAGACAAAACTTTTGAAAACAGAAACTAACTAAAAAAAGAGGGAGTTCTTAGAGATGTTATATATAAAAAAAGAGGAACATTCAATAAACGACAAATCTGAATTTAAAAGTGTAAGCCAAATTTACTACAACATCCTAAAATAACTATATAATCTAGCCTTCTTTGACTTTATATGATCACTTTTTCAAATTAAAATCAATAAACTTTTTAATTTTAATTTTCTATAATCTTGTCTGTATCATGAATAAATAAACTTATATTAACTGAGCTAATTTCAAAAACCATAAAATACCAAAAACGCAAAACAATAAAGTTTACGTTTTTTTATCAAATCGAAAAAAAAACAACAGAACATCTACTGATAATATTAAACATCTAATCCCAGTCAGTCGAATTTTAAGTTTTGAATGTTTTAATGTATGTGATCTTTCAAAACTAAATGTCGTATACTGTGCCAGAAAGTTTGTCTATGAATGTTTGTTTGTTGCCGGAGATTACCTTCTTAGGTGAGTTAAATACTAAATTAAATTTGTAATTTTGTTTGCATCATATTTATTATATATTTTTTAAAAATCTTTTGGTCCTTTATAAAATAAAAACTATTGTTTTAGAAACACTGATAAAGGCAAGTCGAAACGTTTTAAAATAAGAAAAATGCTACATATCATATATATATATATATATATATATATATATATATATATATATATATATATATATATATATATATATATATATATATATATATATATATATATATATATATATATATATATATACCCATATATATATATATATATATATATATATATATATATATATATATATATATATATATATATATATATATATATATATATATATATATATATATATATATATATATATATATATATATATATATATACACAAGATGTTAAAAAATGATGTGCGAGATTGTAATCAGTAACACTAATATTATAAATATCGTTAGTTAAATTAGCAAATATTAAATCAAGAAGTGTCATAGCGGGTGAAGTTGTGGGTTCCTTTATAAACTATTTCATGCCAAAGGTAAGGAGTATATTTTCCAGTTGAGATGAAATACCGGTATCTGTTTCCAACATATTAATGTTAAAATCTCCTAGACAAATGATGTTATCAAACTATATATATAAATTGTACAGCATATCCTCCACGCAATTCAGAAACTGATTTATATTAGATTTGAAGAGCCTATTCGCATGATTCAGAAAGACGCACTTTTACATAAAAACAAACGCCACCACCAACGGCTTTCAGATCGATTCTGCTGAAGTATATTATATTCGTTAATACTCAGAGCAGCGGCATATATGTTATCATTTAACCAAGTTTCTGTAAGGCCAAAAATATCATAGCTCACGTTTAAAACATTATTTTGAAATAAGTTGAAATTTGCCAATAAAGTCCTAATGTTTACATGTGCAATATTGACATCACAGTGGCGTACCACTGAACTACAAAGAAGAACTACCATCGTTTGCCACCAGTTGCGAGCACTGTTCAACTTCATAACGACAATTCTCACGTTGGCGATAACCAATGGTTGGTTTATTCCCTGAGATGAATCAATTTTCTTGTTTTCTATTTTCTATAATAAAAACACTCTGATCTGATCCAAACTGAAGATTTTCAAATTTTAAAAAATCTATAGAAAAAATATTTGCTCATGAACACAGTCAAAGTAAATAAGCACTTACCAAATTATGACTTTTAAAAAATTTTTCGGTAATTGGGGATCAACTTAAGATAAAAAAAACTAAAATTGAAAAAATCGAGAAACCCCAAAGCGATTTTTGGATGTTACTATGTTTTTGGCTAAGCAGAATTTGCATTTTCGCGGACATTTAGAAGAATTTCTTCAGTCTTGGCTGAGCACAATAAGATACAAAATTAAATTTTAGATCTGTTGCACGACAAGGTATTGTCAATTGCGGAAAAATTCATTCAATTTCATTTAAATTACAAATGAATTGGAATCTCTTGGAATCAATTTCGCATTTTGCAGAGGGCAATCATATGATGGTGATAGCAACAAATGCATAAACAAATGAAAGGTTTGCAGACAAGAATAAATTCATTGTTGAGCCCACAACTTAAATCTGGTCTTGGTTTATTCGGTTACCTCCTGTACCGAAGTAAAACTTTTTTTTGGGACGTTAGAACAGCTGTACGTATTTATTTCAGAAAGTTTTTCCAGACTAAAATTATTTGAATCTATACAGGAAAAGCTGGAAGACAAATCTGGAACTTTAGCAAACTGTAGAGTCGGTTAAAAAAATATAAGTGCAATACACGATACGCTTAATAAAATAGTTAAAGGGGAATTGGTCAATACATCAGCAAAACTTGTAGCTTAAGCTGCAGGAATACACGCATACCTTCAAACTCAAGAATTTAATTTACTTCTGCTATTTGGAACTTGGTTTTAGAAAAAATATTTGCACTATCTAACTACCTTCAAAAAATAAATATGAATTTAAACACCGCCTATCACCTCAAAAAATCTACTTGTGAAGATTTAAAATATTTACGAAGTAATGAGTATTCTATGAAATTAGTAGAAGAAGCAAAAAGACTATCTATCAGGGGAGTGCAGTCCATGGAAGCAAGGGAAGCAGTGCTTCCCCAAAAAAAATAACAAAACATCTTCTAAAATGTAATTTTTGAAATAGGAAACCATTAATTTAGGTTATATTAAAAATGCTAAAATATTATCTTAATTATCAAGCCCATAATAAATGCGGCCTTGACTCCGACCCAGCCACAATAGAATATCGAATAGAACCTATGCGGGCCGCTAGCTTCTCTGCAGCCAAGTCCTGTATGCTTGATTTCCTGTGAATCGGAATCCAGCCAGAGGTTATTGAACTTTCCACCGGCTGTTTGCAATTTTTGCGTTTCAGTCGCGTGCTTTAAGTGGTTGCGGAAGCTATCGTTGGAGTAAGTTCTTCGTTTGAACGGCTATACGTGTGTTGTGTGATACGTACGTCGCGTCGTGCATGGTGCGATATGGAAGACAATAATACGGACGTGGATATGCAAATACCGTCAACTTCGGCTGTCGGTAATAACGTTGAAAATGTTGGAGAATTTAGTAAGAAGGGTGTGTGTGAATGTGTGGCGTGTGTCTTAATAATAAAGTGATTTTCAACATTAAACTTTGCTGATAAACTTCAAATAATTTCCAAAGGAAGGGCAAAACCGCCAATGAAAAATTTAACCACAAAAAGGAAAAACTTATTAGACATTTTTATCCGAAAGAACAATACGAACAATTTAAATGGCTAACAGGGTGTGAAAATATAAGTAAATTATTTTGTTGGCCATGTTTACTTTTTGAAAATGAAAAATGTCTCTGGAATAAAACTGGTTTTTCCGATTTAAACAATTTCTATAAAGCTGTAAAAAGACACATTATGTCCAAAGCGCATTTACAGGCCGTCATAAAAGAAAAAATCTTCTGCAAAACCAGAATTGAACACGTCTTTAATAAACAGTTGGAAATTAGTCACCGCCAACACAATGAACTAGTCGATAAAAATAGGCAAATATTAAGAAGACTTATCGATGTTGTTTGTTTTCTCCGACAGCACGAATTGGGATTTAGAGGTCATGACGAAACAAGGGTTTCTTCAAATAGAGGAAGTTTTCAAGATTTACTTAGTTTAATGACTAAATATGATGATTGCTTAAAAAATCATTTAGAGCAGACTAGCGTTTTTCGCGGAACGTCGAATGGAATCTAGAATGATTTAATTTCCGCTGTTGCAATATATAGTAATATATTGCAACAATATAATAGAAAATAATAAAACCTGGGACTCAGAAGCAATAAATAGTTCGAGGGGGTTTTTGGACTGTTTGAAACGAGATTTTAATTTTAATTATTTGTTGAACATATTTTCAGAAATATTTCCATTCTCGGACAATGTTTTTAATATATTACAAACTAAAACAAATGATATTGCTTTTTGCCTAAAAAAAGTGGATGATTTTAAATCCATGTAGAGCCACAAGCCAAGCGTCTTCGAACAGACAAAGTGAAATAATCGGTCAAATTGAGCAACAAATAAACTATAGATTTAACGGTTTAAATGATTTTAAATTCCTCGAGCTCTGCAATTTTGATGCATTTAAAGGAAAAACTTTTCCAGAAGATGCGTTTAAATCTCTTCTTCTTCATTATGGCCAGTTCTTCGACCGAGTGTTACTGCGATCTGAACTAAAAGTGATTTACGAAACTGATGACATTAGCGCAAAAAATAACGCTAAGGAATTAATGCAATTTTTAAAAGACAAGGAGCTGGAAGATGCCTACACCGAAGTGTCGAAATTGTGTGAATTAGTATCGACAATACCTGCCACAAGTTCATCACTAAAACGCAATTTTTCAACACTTAAATGTATAAAAATTTCGTGAGAAATTCAACAGGGCAGGAGAGATTTTCGCATACATCGCTGTTGTCCATTGAAAATAAACTTCTCTAAAATATGTCGGTGCATCGACGTTTTTATGATGACGTCATTGACGAATTTATAAAAAATGATCGAAGAATCGAATTACATTACAAATAGGTAAGTTTCTAAAAATTGCTGCCCTTTCTTAAAATTTCACCGCACGCCCCTGCTATCTATTATGTGCGAAATCGACGAAATGTTTAAAGTAAAAGGGTTGAGAAAACGTAAGAGATTTCATGAAAAAATTGCTGAAGATCCGCTGCCTGATTGCCCCCAGACAAATTTTAAAATTAATGTTATCTTTATTTATAGCTTTAGATGCTTTTATAGAGACAATGGAACGCAAGTTTATTCGCTTAGATAATATAATCGATACGAAGGGAATGTTGCCTCCTTAACCAGTCTGTCTAAATTTTAATTAATTGAATGATTAAAATTGAAATACTTCCGTTTTTAATTGAAAATAATGTCAAACTTATTTGGAATTTATTTAACGTTAGATGTTAGTAGCGCCAATGCAGAAAGGTCTTTTAGTAGACTGAAACAAATCAAAACATATAATAGAACTACTATGACAGAAAATCTAAATAGTTTATCACTGTTATCAGTAGACGGATAAATTGCCCTTTTTGGATCTGGATTCCTTACTAAATAAATTCAAAGCAGATTATAGGTAACCTTTTTTTTATTTTCTTTACAAAAACACAATATATTTTTTTAAACTTATTATTTTAATTTGTATTTAATACTTTAAAATAAAAAATATATATACGTTATTTGAAAATATCCACCTCCGGCCCCCCCCCCCCAAATGTTCTGCGGACCATGATTTACAAGGCACGACACGTCACTGGTTCTACGCCATATAAATAGTGAGAAAGAATGAAGGAAAGATAGTATAAAGAAAATAAGAAAAGTTGCTGTCCCCGTATGTAAACGTAAAAATTAGCATTTTTATAAAAACAGCAGAACATAGAGAAATGTATTTTAAAATATTAAAAAATGATTATTTTCGTTTTTTTGCGAATATCTTCGGAAGTATTCGGAATTTTCCAATTTTGTCGACACTATGTTATCCGACATTAAGTTGCGCTACTTCGCCCTAATATAACCAACCTGGTATCTCTTACGGTTTTTGAGATGGCAATGTTATCCCATCGAATTTGTAACACCCCGTGTGTATATTTGTTATTATATGGAGAAGTAATAATGAAAATGTCCGTTCATCTGCAGGATATTTTAAAGTAAGGTTTTTTTACTTTACTGCTATCCGACTTACCTCGCCTAGCAAAGACCTAGAATGCTTTTTTCGTTTGTATTTAGTTCTTCTTCTAGTACTGACCACCTTTAATTAAAGTGCAGTTTTCTTCCTGAAATACTTATAATATATTCTTTTATTTGTAGGTAACATTTAAATTACATGAACTCGACACGCTAGCGGATGATTTCATCCCCGAAGACGCGATGGTCACTGGGGAGTGCGAAGAAGAAAAGAATGGTAAAATGATTATCGGTTGGTCAGGATACAGCTTGACACTTTCATTCGCCAAGGTAATTATTACTTCTATAACCATAACTATTCGTATTAACTGAGTAATTTTTTATTTTACTTTCGCCAGTTGTATATATATGGCTTTACACAATGTTAATGAGATACACTATGGGTCATTGCTTAGAACAGTCTTTAAAATTACATTCAAACCGCTCTAGTGGAATTTTCATAGAACTATTTTATTTTCAGACACCTGGAGGAGAACATTGGTATGTAAACAATGTAGAGCTGAAAGTTAGTGTTGATCTTCCAAAGATGCATGGGATCAAGACGCACAACAGAGGTAAACTTTATGAAATAATTAACATCTTAAAACTAGAAAATGGGCTCTAAATACCAAAGTGTTTCTATTAGGAATTCTTTTTACATTTCATTAAATTAGCATAACTTTCAGTAGTAAATAATACCAAATTAATAACCTTTGTTCTGGTATTGGTAAAAAAAATGTTATACTGTTAAGTCTAAGAGCAGGTTTCAATTATGCAGTAAGTTTTAACTAAAAAGTAAAAGTTTTCGAAATTCGACTTAATATTTGTATTACTGTAGTAATTCCCTACTGTGTCAGTGGCATGGCGTATAAAATTCGTATTGCCTCGCAAAGTTTCACAGGCTTGCTCTATCCTTAGAATCAGTTCTTCTCTTCTATGAACTAGTCTGGAATAAACTAAATTTTTCAAATAACCCCACACAAAGAAGTTGACAGGTGTGAGGTCAGGGGAACGTGGTGGCCAGGCTTTTATTCGTCCAATCCACCGTTCTGGATAATTATTATTTAAACACTCTCGATTTACAAGTGCAAAATGCGCGGGAGCCCCGTCCATTTGAATCCAGAATTCGTTTCTAAGATTTAGAGGAATATTTTCTAGATATTGAAATAACTCACTTTGCAGAAAATCATTAAATAACTGTCCATCTAGGCGTGGTAGTAGAATATGGGGCCCGCAAAAAATTTCATTTATTACACCACACCAAACATTAACAGAAAATTCTTGCTGAAATGCTCTAGTTCGTACAACACGTGGATTGTCATAGCTCCAGATTCGTAAATTATGGAAATTTACTGAGCCGCTTCGTGTAAATGTGGCTTCATCAGTCCATAAAATTTTTTTTGAGAAGTTCTCGTCTTCCTCTATTTGGCGCAAAAACCAATTGCAAAAACTGACACGTTTTTCGGCATCACCAGGTGGTAAGTTTTGAACTGGCTGCATCTGAAATGGCTTCCTGTGATCTTTCCTCAAAACGCGATGAACCTTATTTTTAGAAACAAAAACTGCGTGGCCTTGTAAATTATGACCTGCTCTTCGTAGGCTTAATGTCCTATCGTTGTCAAACTTATTTACGTTTCGATATTTTTCATTTCTCCTACCTTCGTTTCTCGGATTCTTTTTGAGTCCAAAATTCCTAAACATTAAATGCGTTTTAATGAAAACTTGTTTGCAAGGTAATCTTCTTGGAAATCTTCGTTGGTATTCCCGTACTGCTGGATTTGCATTTCCATTACAGAAACCATAAACGAAATGAATATCAGCATACTCAAAGTTACTGAATAACACCATTTTGAAATCACTAGTTAGACTGATAATTACCTTTTTGTATAAACTGTAATGTACCTGACATTTATTTACTCTAAAAACTCAAATGTCACACTTTAAAGACGAAACTAGCAAATGTTCAATTGTCACAAAAGTGCAATCATGGCATACCAAGATGTTAAAGGTTTTGCCATTGAAATAATTAACAATAATGGAAATTTTAACTACGCCATACATAAAAATAGTTTTTTGTTTTTAACTCAAAATCCTTGCATCGCACGAACAAAAGGCAAGGGATCAAATTTGCTCCAAACTGAGTGGGGATTTTAGGAATGATTTTTGTTTTCAGAAAAAGCAGTAGCGTACCATTTTTTCTTCAAGAATATTCAATAAAAAATCCTGTACGGACGCCACTGATAAAGAATTAAAAAATATTTCAAGTCAAAAAATGCCTTTTGTTACTCAAATGCTGTTTACCAAATTTAATAACAATATCTCAAGTACTAAAAAAGTTATGACTAAATAACAATTTTTTCTTAAAACTTTAACACCCTGTATTTCGAAAACGAAGCATTTGCCGATATATGTTTATAAAAAAAATTAGGGCTTATTTTGAATGCAGAATGCGCTGTTAAAGTTTGGACACTGCACTTCGGGACACCCTGTATATATAGTTTTTATACACACACCACCATTTTGTTACGTCATGTTGAATTCTTCACAGTTTATCCCTAAATCACATTTAATTTTTTTACAAGTCAATTGAATAAAAATTTGTTACGTTGATTTTTTTAAAATTTTATTTGGCCACCATTTTGTTCCGCTATCTAGTTCGCACCACAGCTTTACCAGTGTATCCCTATATCACACTTAATCCTTGCACAAAATTTGAAACTAGTTTAAAGTAGTGTTTTCAGGCTGATTTTTAAATATTTTGAAAGGCCGCCATTTTGTTTTGCTATCTTACCACAATGTTACCAGTTTATTCATATATAACACTTGATTTTTGTGCAACATGTGAGCTAAATTGGATAATTAGTTTTTTCAGTAATAATTTTTTTAACTTTTCACTAGGCAGCCATCTTATTCGAGCATATTGGATTTTTATCAAAATATTACCAGTTAGTTCCCATATGCCCTTTAATTTTTGACGAAAGTTTGTCCCTCTGATAAGTAATTTTTAAGCTATGCCATGAACTGACAGACAGTCGGACAAACCGACAGACGGACCGACAAAATTAATGAAACATCTAGGAACTCTAAAACGTGAAGATATGTAAAACGTGAGAAGATAATTTTTTCACGATTACAAATATTATATTTAGCCGCCATTTTGTTCTGTCATCTTGAATTAGTACCACAGTTTTACTAGTTT
The DNA here is from genome assembly GCA_030620095.1 of Kuschelorhynchus macadamiae. NCBI lineage: Eukaryota > Metazoa > Arthropoda > Insecta > Coleoptera > Curculionidae > Kuschelorhynchus > Kuschelorhynchus macadamiae. The sequence goes on along the minus strand of JAUTXW010001591.1, from coordinate 213,156 downwards.
ATCTGTATACCACAATTATTTATGGCACACAATTTGAAATCAGTCCATTAAGTCTTTTTAAAGATTTTTCTTAACCGCTATTTTGTTTCGCGTCTTGGATTCGTACCAAAATTTTACCAGTTGATTCCTACATAATACTTGATTTTATGTGCAAAATTTGAAATAAATTGGATAAGCGGTTTTTTGGTAATAATTTTTTTTAATTTCTCTAAGCCGCCGTTTTGTTTTGCCATATTGGATTTTTATCAAAATATTACCAGGTCATCCCCATACGACCCTAAATAAAATATAATAAATAATTAAAAAATATTGACCAAAATTTAAAGTCAATCGAGCCGCGAACAGACAGACCGACAGACAGATCGACGGAATTGAGAAAACGTGTTTTTCGGCGTCTAGGGACCCTGAAACGTAAAGATCTGAAAAATCCTCTTTACGAGGGAAGTAAAAATACATATTTATTGAATGGAGCGTACAGGTAAAACCTGAAGAAAAGTATTAAAAAATTATATCTCTAAAGCTGGGAGGGAAATCGAAAAATCTACAATTTGTTTTCCGAAATCATCCAATTCAAAAATTCAAAAACTAGCCAACCGACCATAAATTGCCAAAAACACTTTGTCATCTAGGGTTAATAAGAATTCCTAGTCTAAAAATTAATAAAAGTAACATTTTTCAGAAAATGGTGAGACTGGGAAAAAATTATAGTTTTTTTGGCACACTCTCTATAAAAGTAAGGGTTTCATATAATACCCTGTATACTGTATAGCACCTTTGTCTAAACATTAAAGATTTTTCAAACAAAAATACCGAAAAGTAAGTTTTTTTAAAGTTTCAGATTAGTTGGTACGATTGAAGCCAAATTATAATTGTTTTTAAATCTTCTTTAATCTAATAAATAATTAAAAAATATTGTTTGCAAAACATATAAAAGTAATATCGTCTGCAAATAATTTTAAATTCTCTTTTAAAGCTAAACTTGAAATTGAATTAATGTAAACAAAAATAATACTGGTCCAAATTATGAACCATGGGATACACCACAATTTGGATATTTTTTAAAACTTTTGTTTGTATTTTTCAGTTAAAAAAATTGTTTTCCATTATTTAAACAATTTTTAAACCAATAATGAATTATTCCCCTCGCATTAACAGATACTTCAATAAAATATCATTATTAACTGTGTCAAAAGCCTCGCTTATAAAAACTTAAAAACTAGTACTACAATGCTAAAAACCTTTTTTAACATCTGATGAAATTACAGTGTTGACGAAACAATTGTCATGTGTTTTATTTTTTGTAAAACAAAGTGGAAATTTTAAACAAAATGTTTCGTTTACGTCACGAAAATTGGTTCAATTGAAAGGAGTTTTACAGCTCTTTTGGATCATAATATTAACCTTTTTTAAATATTGGGGAACCTTTTGGAATTTTTAATTTCTCTGGAAATATACCAGTTTTGAATGAAATGAGATGTAATAAAATAAGTATGATTTATATAATAAAATAGAACATTTAATTTCTGGAAGTAATAGTTTTGTATTAAATTAATTTTCGTCTCGTTTGAAGATAAGACACTTCGATTATACAACAGCAGCATGGTGATTCCCACACCAGTGGGTAGATCTTATGTTTGCGAAGAAGTCGACGTCGAGCTCAGGACCGATCCCGCCGATCATCCTCCAAAAGACGTCCGCGGTACTCTTCTACTGAGACTATTACAGGTCCAAGCGTTCATGTACAGAAGCGAGAACTTTTCTACGCCGTTTGAGTGTAAAGCGCAAAGGAGTTTCAGGTCAGTAAATAGGTTTTTAGGTTAGAGGTACAAGGATGTATGATAATTATACGTCATATTTAAATAACTCGTACAACATTGAAACATTTTCCAACTCTACATCAATTTTTGAAGATTTCGTATTTTTTTTCTGAACTATACTTTGATACCTTGACATGTTTTCTATACAACTTTATGAAATCTTCCAAACGGATAGGATGAAAAGAAAATACGGTTTGAATGGCCAAATTGTCAGATATTAGTTGGTTCTTTTTCCCTTTCGTTTTTAGCAAGGTGTCCTCGAATTTCAACTAGGCAATGTACAAGGCGTCAAAGTAACAAGCTTTCGGTTTAGATAGCTATGGATTTTGTATGTTAAAAAATTCTTGTTTTCGGTCCAAAAAGCGGGTAGCGTAAATCGACGTTTGTGCTGAGCTGCAACCAATAAAATAGCTGGATTTTAGAGAGCCTTTCAAATCCTTCGTTTTTCGTAATGAAATAGACATTAATATATACACATAACATCCTCGTACATTTAAAAAAACTGCTTGGGGTCATTGCAATGGCGGATTGTCATAAGGGGCCGAAGGGCCGTGGCACTACCACCAAATATGCCGACCACTGAAAATAAAAATTTTTTTAATAGTCTTAATTTCAATAATTTTCGGATCAAATGACTAAACAATAATGCATAAATTATTTCTTATTATGTAGTTTGGTCCTGACGAAAAAAACATGCGTTGTACGTATTATTCCTAGAACAACTGACAAACTCTCCGTCTGCTGTCGTGGTCGGCTGAAAACGGCCCTGCTGGAATATATTGGAAAAGATTACGCGAGATCACGCTGTGCATGCAGAAATCACTGTGAAAATTCGTATGCAGAAATCACTGGTGACAAAAGTTTAATTAATATAATTAAATACCTAGGTCTAGGGTAGTCTATTAGTGAAACCTTTTTCTACGCGCTCGCTCGAGGAAAAAATTCAAATCAAGGAGCTTGGAAGACCTCTCCACGATTTCGATTTAACCAAAACGCAGAAGGCTTCCACCTCTAGTTCATCAAGCTTCAAAGGCCCTGTAAGGAAGTTTAATCGAAATATGTATTCGAAAAATAACTGGATTTGTAGATCAAAAAAATGCATTTTTTTATTTCGTTTGTGTTTTGTTTGGTGGTGATTCTACATGAACAAGGTATGTGGTTACTGATTTAGTGCATATTTATGAAAAATAAATCAAATATAATGACTCAATTAGTTCGTTATAGACAAAATATTATAGAAGTTTATAAAAACAGATATATTTTAAAGATCGTTATTATTAAATTTTGTGGTGCATTAGAATTGGCATTGAGAGGTCATGATGAAACCGAAGAATCCGGAAATAAAGGAGTGTTCCGAGAATTGATAGATTTTATTTCTCAACTGGATAGAAATTTAAAGGAACATTTCAACAAAGCAACAGCATTTAATGGGCCCTCTAAGACGATACAGAACGAATTATTGGACTGCATGATTAGCGTTTACCATGAAGAAGTGACTAAATAAATTAAAAAAGCGAGTTATGTAGCTGTAATAGCCGACGAAACTACCGATGTCGCCAACGAATTTTAATTAGTCATTATTTTACGATACATTGTCTCCAGTAAGCCAGTAGAAAGATTTTGGATATTTGTAAATCCTCCCGGCACAATGCCATTTCAATAGCAAATTGCGTTTTAATTGAAATTGATTCTTTAATTAGTGACACACCCAATAAGTTAATAGCGCAAAGCTATGACGGAGCGTCAGTTATGAGCGGAGGTGTAAATGGGATATAAAAAATAATTAAAGATAAATATTCTTTAACAAATTATGTGCATTGCTATGCTCATCAGATTAAACTTATAATGAGCGGTGTAGCTTCAATTAATGTATCGGTTCGGATTTTTTTTGCTCATCTGACTGGAATTTGTTCTTTTTTTCTACGTCACCTCAAAGAACAAAAGTATTGGATAATATAGCTTATAGACGATTACCACAATCATCACAAACGGGATGGAATTTTCATTCTCTGGAAATTAATACAGTTTATGAATACCGAAATGAGCTGATACACGTTATGGATATTTTAGAGAACGACAAAAATATTAAATTGAATTTAACGATTGAACAAGCTGGTGAATATAAACTTAGATTGCAGAACAAAGATTTTATATTTTGGTTGACAGATTTTCATAAAATAATGCCACATGTCGAAATAATTTTTAAGCAACTGCAGATGATTAATACCGACCCTATCAAGGCTAAACAAGATCTACAAAACTTCGAAAACGCAATGCAAAAAGTTCGTGATGAAATGGAATCAATTATTGACCAAATAGACTTTGAGCTTTTAGAAAACGGAGATAAAAATGTTCCTCAAAAAACGCGACGTTACCCTCGTTCCGATCTATCTATTTCAACAAATAAAAAAATTGAAGCCTTGAAAGTTTGCGATTCCATAATAAAACAGATTAAGGCTCGGTTTACTTTTACAGGACATCTGACAGCTACCGCATTATTTATGAAAGAACATTTTATCGAATAGCAAAAAAAATTTCCCGACAAATTGCTCTCTGAAAAGTCGTCTAAAAACAGAACTGCAAGTACTTTATGAAAGAGAAGAATTGCAAACCATTTCTGAAGCCGTTCCTCTTTTATCGTTGGTTTCACAGGAAGATATGAGGTGCACTTTTCAAGAAACTATTAAGTTATTGGAAGTGACAACACCTATGTCAACCTCTGAAGCTGAAAGATGCTTCTCTATGTTAAAAAGACTAAACATTTTTTGCGCATCTCTATGAAAGAAAAAAGACTAAGTGCCTTGATAATGTTATCAGCTGAAAAAGTGTTTCTTAATAATACTGAAGACTTTAATAAACGAGTAATTGATCTTTTCGCCAGTAAAGCAGAACGAAGACTAGATTTCAAATACCATGGTAAGTTTTTATCGAGGTTTTTATGTTGTTTATTACTTTGTAAAAATGGTATATATGCACACGTTATCGCATAAGTAGAAATACCTAAAAAATTCACCCCACACAAGAATAGACGAATCGATTTGATTTACAAACACATATGTAACTAGACATAGAAGGCGAATAAATTATCTCAAGGAACTCAAGATTATTAATAAATTTTTTATAATGTTTAATTTTTTACTAACTCAGATCCCACAAGCCGCCACTGGGGCATTGTCTTTAATTTTAAGAAAGCACTGGTAAGACTTTTGAGTATTTCCACTCCCAATTAACAGACCGAATTCGCCAGCTTCTTTGCCGCCTTCTCTTCACAGCTGCGGCTTATATTAATAAGTCCACAATGCCTAACCTTTACTAGGCATCATTACTATGATTTTGATTATCAATTCTCAGCAAATTAAAAAAAAGGCACATAAACCTACAAACAAGCAAGACAAAATTGCATTACACAAACAGACGATAAATATAAACATAAACGTAGGGTTAGTTCCACAGGCGACGCAAAGCACAAACGTTTTCAATCTATAAGACGGGCTAAGAACCAGCGTAATCGCGTAGCTCAAACAGGCGACGCAAGACGCAAACTTTTTCAATCTATAACCCAGGCTTAATACTTTTTAGAATCAAGATGCAATTAACGGAAGAAATGGGAATATTTAATGAGTTATGGCCAAATGAATTCAAGCCACCTGATAATCTACTCCAGGGTGAATTTAAAACTAAACTCCGCTCTAAGCTTTCACTGAAAGCTTGCAATGAATGGACCATACTTTATTTATAAACATACTTATTAGTTCACTCTCTTTTCGTTTTTAAATTTGATAGCCATACAAAATGAAAAACTTATAGACCTAATGGTGATGAAGAAAATTTGTGAACCAGTTGCTGCCGAACTTTTTCCTCCAACCTACCACACAAAAGAAAAAACATTATATTTTGTTCTACTATCTGTCGGAGATATTTCTTTAGGTAAAATTTTTATTTAAAGAGCAAACATGTTGCACATATTTTTGTAATTAATTTTTGTTTTCTACCAAGTAAGGTAATTGAGTAGTTAATTTAGACTTGGTGCTGTGGGAAGGCAGTCAAGAACTAAAGCCGACAATTTTTTATTGAGAGGTAAGAATCGCCTCGAGCACCCGATCTGAATTTCAAATAACATGCTCCAAAAAGATTATACTAACTTAGACTTTATTCAGAAACTCTGCTTCACTTAAAATAGATTTTTCCACAAATATGAGAAAACAACAGAATTTCAATGTTCTAGTAGCCAGCATATATAGAGCAATCATTAAACACATGGTGGCCATACCACTTATTACATTTTTTTTGGTGCATTGAGTTTTAATGTTATTTAATTTGTAGCACACTTATTTTCAAAACTCTTAATAAAGCTAAATTACATACTTGCAAACAAAAGAGTATTTTAATGAACCCAACAAGCAAGCAAAACAATTTTTAAAACCCCCTGTAAGATTGAAATCGGTTAATTATAAATGAAAATGAATCATTTGTACCAAATCTCAATATTTTATTGAAAAAAAGAACGACAGACGTACAGTCTCATAATTGTGTTTACAAAATATGCTACCAAAATATAGCTCAGGAAAAAATTAATTAAATCTTCACGAAGGGATGTGGCGAAAAATATTTAATAATGCACGAATTATTTAAACATTCTGTATAGTTGAAACAAGGTAACTGCCATACATTTTATGGTAATATATTTTTATTTCACGTTACACCACTGTCATAATAAGGATATCATTATCCCTGTTTGGAACATGTCTTGCAATGCCGCAGGCGGAATGATCTATTTAGTCAAATGACGATCGCGATTTCGCACTTTTTTAGCTCTTCAAGCCTCCCGCGCCATATGCGTCTAAATGGAATCGCAGACACTACTACTTCGCTTTGATTAATACCACGATTGGCATTGGATTAGATTGTTGACTCCTCATTTTCCTTGGGAGCAAACATCAACGATTTAATTCATTGCACGATACACCAACGTCATACCAAAGATAGATACTATGATCCCTGTCTGAAACATGACCTGCAGTGCTATAGGCATTTTAGTCCCACGGCGGTCACGATTTCGCTCTTTTTTGAGCTTATCAAACCGTCATAGACTAACGAACCCCGAGGCAAAACTTCGTTGACATGGTGGTGAAGCTTACAAAAAACCCCATTCAGTTCTGCTAAATACATTAAGATCCGTCGACATTTGCAAAAGTTGTGAATGTTTCAATATTGATATAACTCACACATTTCCCTACCTTCTTTTCAGGAGCAGTTTATAATAAGTGATACCACCAGGATCAATTTTTTGTATGGATTCTCCGATTGACTACACAACAAAACACTCAGCAGAGTAAGTCTGATAACTGTATCTTCTTGTTACCAACCTCTTCTAAAAAGTTTCACATCATTTTGTAAAGTTTCCTTTAACTTTTCATCTTCTTATTCACAACCTCAAATAAAAAGTTTCACTTCATTTTCGAAAGGTTTCTCCTTAACATAACCAAAGATCTCATTACCGTCTCCATGCTTGGTTATTTTAGAATCTCCCTAGCAGATTCGCAGCTTTTGCATCCCACGACTTTTTAAATTTATTTTGTGTGTTATATTTATTCATTTGTACCATTGTTATAATTGACAAAGAGAAACTCTATTCAGTGCTGGGTTAAGATATTTTGCAGCCAGCGCCGGCGGCTAGTTTTAGAAGCCCGAAAGGAGAAAAAATACTAAACCATTCGTATATGGGTAGCTATGACTAACAATTAAAAAGAATATGTCAAATTTAGCAAAGAAAACATGGATTCAAAAGTTTCAAAAAGCCATTTATTGAATAAAAATAGTAAACAAAGCCATCCCTAGTTTTGTACATATTTATATAACAAAAATATAGAAACTTTAAGAAAATTACAAGAAAAAATACCCCTTAGATGACAGGATTCAAAATTTCCCTACCTTTTCTCAAGAAAAACAGAACTTTGATGATATAACAATATAAAAAAAAACAGAAAACCAATTTTCTCCTTCAAACCTGGTTCACCTGGTGAAACTGATTTAGTGAGGCCACAGCATTTAAACGATTTAATAGGTGAGAATCTTGGTATGTTCCCTTCCAATATTTTTCCTTTCTTTTGCTGTAGGACTATGTTTACGCAGATTAGCTATTGACATAAATAGTTTGTCTTCGAGTTAATGAATATTTAGAAAACATAATTATTCCAATTTAATTAGATTTTGGAACAATATGAGGGGCTCATATTTTACTATGGTATCTTTTCTTATATTTCTACCAAAGCTATCCTAAAAATCGATTGGTATAATGCTTTTAATATGATAAATAGAGATTCAATCCTTTCAAGAGGGAAGCAGTACATATCAGAGTATTTTTCTTTTATTGATCAGTTTTCTTTTCTATCTTTTGGCGTAGGATAATCTATGATTAGCTCTGGATTGAAGAGATTTATTAATGGACTTTATCAGTTTAATTTAATGCCTAATCAAATATTGAATTTAAATTAATACATTTCACATAACCAAAATTAAAATAAATGTGTAAATTATTGCAGGATAAAATGCGAGCTTTTATATATTAGCCAAAACAATTAATGACGCTCACCATATGGTCGGATCTGTCGATGGTCAGGAACATTTCTTGCAGCACAAGTACGCCGTGTACCTGCGCGGGAGTCGCTTGCCGCTGGTCGTACAGGCACTTCTTGTGGTTCTAGTGCGACTGAAGTTTATCGACGATGCAAGTGGTTGAATTTCCAACCAAGGTTAAATACATATGTATGGGAAAAAAGTAAAATAATAAAAATAAACGTTTCCATTTTATCCTGCCATTGTAAAGGAAATAAATATGAAACCTTTGGAGATCAAATTGTTTTATCTTAAGGACGAGCTCAACAAGGAGATCTTTTGGACCAGCTTATTTTACTTGGGTGAACCTTCTATAATTCAGGGATAAGTTTTGAAATTAAAAACATACTTAAATAGCTTAACAAGAAAACTCTCTTAATCAGGTCACACCCTGCTTATCTTCTTCTTTAATATTAATTTGCTCTTTCTCTTATTGCAAATTTTCTTAGATGTGTTGTAGAGTTTCTCAGTGCCTTAATATTTTTGGTTTTAAAAACCATTTTCGAAAACATAACAAACTGTATTCTTAAATAAAAATGCTTGAACATTGTTTACTTATCCTGTTAAATTAGGCCTTCTTGAGATTTGAAATTTTTTTCACATTGTTATTCTGCCTTTCTTGCTTCTATAAATTATGCATCTGTTTCACTTCAGTCGATTCTTCTAGTACACATTTCTTCTATTCTATATACAGCTTACTTTGAAGTTATGAATTCTTAGTTAGCTTAATAATAAGTATTTCTGATATTCCGGTTGATACGCTTAAAAGCCAGAAGAATTTTGGGAATGTGCTAGAAAATTTACTTCGTAACTGCCGAGACTCGAAAAGTAAAGCTAAATTCTTTTTGGACCATTCATCCTCCCGTATTTCTAAGCATTAAGACTTGGTCAGCCTGTATGTAAAAAAACACAAACAAACCGCAAAACTATTGACACTAATGGTCTTTATGGGCTCAGCTGCAGCAAAAGTGCAAGTCTGTTTCACCAAAGAATGATCAATGAAATGTTCAAGCTATCTCTGATTGTTGATGAAATTTCAGCTAAATAAAAACCACTTGGTATTTGTCGTTGCGATGAAAAGCGCGTGGATGGAATGACTTAAGTACCCTGGATTGCTGCCTAGATACTTTTGTGGGATTTTACGTGTAGGCCGTAGAGCCCCCTTAGCTAATTCATATATAGGTAGATAAAAAAAGCGTGTGATGCTGCATGTTGCGGAAAAATGCAAAAAAGAAAAAATGCAGAACTGGAGGACAGCTTTATTATTACACATGTAATGTGGGGACAGTCGGTACGGAGATGGAGCTAAAAATCTGATAGTCAATATCAGCTTAAAAATCAAGAAAAAAAGCGCAAAAAGCTGCATCACTCAGCTAGGCAATACAAAGAGGAAATGCAGCTTCGATGCAATGTTTGGACGAGATTTAAATATTGTAATTAAATATCCTTTTTCTTTTGGCAAAATTTAATTTATATGATATTCGCAGCCCTCAGTAGTTTACCTCCGGGGGTTGCACACTCCAGTAGCCGCTTCGTTAAAGTGGCATTGACTATTTGATTGGAAGCCATCTACGAATGCTTTATGACACCTCCATGAAGACCCTATAGCTATTTTATAGCTGTGCAAGGCTATGAACGCCTTATCTCTTAGCGACCCATAATAAATTCACAGACTCCGCGGACAAACAAAGAAAAAGGTGCATTTTTGTTTTTGATCCGTCTGCAAAAATATGCATTGTTCCTATCGCAGTGATCTTTTATAAGTTCATTAACTTCTTTATGGTACATTTAGACCTAGATTACCCGATTTGAAGAGAGTCATAGTTGCCAGAGACATCTTTCTTCGGTAAATATCTGGTAGCGTAAGCATAGTACCATCGCCTTGATTCTCTGTGGAGTGATGAGCATTTGTCCTGGTTGTATTAAAGCACGTAACCGTTTGCATATATAGGGTTCTTTCTTCGACTAATTTTAAGTATAAAAATTCATATACAGAAGCGAAAATGTACCGGATTGTCGAAAAAAACCTGAAATAAGTCAAGCTTGGTTGTCAGGGGGACAATTTTTGACTGAAAAATCATAGTCCTAACTTCTCCCTACTAAGCGGGGGTTTAATCTACTAAAATTTCTCAAATAGGAAGGTTTGGAAAGAATTTTTCTTTCACTATTGCTTTGGTTTTGAAATTCGGTAAATTCATTTAGATGCTACGGAGTCTTAAAATTGCATTAATATATTTGTCAAAAAATGTAAAAACTAAAACGATTTTACGTAAAAACTTACGGTATCATCGATGTAAATGTTGAAAATGTTGACCACAAATTTCCATACAGATTATCTTCAAAGCGGTGTCGTACATTTTGCAACTCTTCTTAGATCGGGTAACCGCGGAGGCCACTCAATTGCTCTCCTTCATCCTCTCCACCGACCAGGAGACGTCTCGTTTAAATATTCACGCACAATCTGCGAAAAGTGTGGAGATGCTCCGTCCTGTTGGAATACTATTTCTTTTTCAGTGTATACAGCGTTGTGCTCTAGGATGTTATTTTAAGCTGGGTCAATGGCATTTTAAAACAAATCTAAATATTTATCACCTGTCAAATTTCCAGGAAGAGAAGAAAAGACCAGCAAGGTAATTTCCAAAAATACCAGCCCATACGTTTATTTTTTGGGGGTTTTGTGTGTGTGCCTCGTGAAATAAGATTGGAATAGGCCCAGGTACGACAGTTGTAACGATTAACCTCACCATTTAAAAAAAGGCAGACTCATCCGAAAAACACACATTAAATAAGAAACTGGCATTATGCATTGCACATGATTTAGAAGAATTGTAAGCCACAATTAAAGTCTTCTTCTTTAAGTTCCTGTAATAATTGAATCTTAACGGATAAAACTGAACACTTGTACAAGTAGCGCCCTTTGCAATAGCTACGTGAAGTTTATTTGGTAGTTATGAGGGGCGATGAACAAAAAAAATCCAGGTACGCATTTAAATTAAGAAAGTTGATGATAGTAGCTCAAATCCGAAACGTCGGATTGGAAATTTAAACTTGCCGTTTTGTAGAGGGGAAAAGTAAGAATGGCAAAGTGGAAGTTATTTTCATCTCTCATTTCGATTAATCCTAAAATTTTAGGAAAACCAGAAAACTGGAGAAAAATCGAGGCTCCAGTAGAAACTTTAGTAATCTTGCATAACTGTAAAGAACAAAACCAAAAATAATAAAACTCTCTCTCATAATCACATAAGCTTCACAATAAAACAGCTAAAGCTAGGGCGAGGCAAGGCAGGACTTAAGCAAAAAGATTAGTCCAAGTTCTACCTTGCTTCAGTAACACAATAAAAAAAAACAACGAAACGAACGAACAGTAAACGAACAACAAATATAGTTAAACTTATTGAAAACAACTTTCGCAAATGCTCAAAATGCCGGCCGTCATTCAAGCCTCCACTTCTGCTATAGAGATACTTTGGATGGCATTCCTAATAAGGTAGTTGTAATAGGTCGAATCGCATATACTAAATCTAGTAGTTTTCAGTAATTTTAAATGTATTTATTGTTAGTTGTTAGTTCATTTCTTTTTTTTTGTTGTTTCACTTAAGCAAGGTAGAACTCGGTTTAATTTTTTTGTCCAAACCGAGTCCTACCTTGCCCCGCCCTAGCTTTAGCTATTTTTAGAATGAGTTGGTTTTGTTTCTTTGTTAAGTTTTGATCTTTACAGTTATGCAGCATTACTATAGTTTCTATTGAAGCTTTGTTTTTTTTTCGAGTTTTTTGGTTTTCCTAAAATTTTAGGATTAACTGAAATGAGAGAAGAAAATCATATCCACTTTGTCAATGTCACTTTTTCTACTCTAGAAAAAGACAAGGTTAATTTTCCGATCCGACGTTTCGGATTCCAAAGACCATCAGCAATTTTCTTAATTTAAATGCTGACGTGGATTTTTTATTTCAGTATTCAATGCCCTTCATAAATACCAAATAAACTGTGATATAAAAGTCACAGCGTCCTCTTTGATTTTTGTGAGAAAATCAGCATTATTTGGAGAATTCCGAAACAAAGCCATCTACTGACAACAAACAAAGTCATTACGCTACAGATTATAGCTCCACGAGTAGAACAAGTTATACAGGGTGTTCCTAAACATCATGTACAAACGAAGAGGGGTGATTCTTTGGCCTATTTTAGGGTGAAAGTTTCATATAAACATGGGTCCGCAAATGTTTGGTTTTTAAGATACAGGGTGTCAAAGTTTTTTCTAATCAAGTTTTTTTTAATAATATCTCAAAGATCCTTTTGCTGATTTTGTTCAAATTTGGCAGTGTCATTTAATGTGATAAGAAGCTAATTTAGCACTAACTAAATGGTATTTATGAATTCCAGTGACGTCCCGGAGGGCACGTTCACAAATAATATTGACAGAAAAAATGTACGCCACTGACTTTTTGACAAATGTTATATTTTTTTCAGATTAAACATTTAAAAGTACGACTTTTTTGCCTCTTGATAATTTTTTGTATCTTGTGTCGTTTTCGAGAAAAAAAATAAAAACTAGTTCATTGCATGCCCAAGAAGAATAAAAAAATTTTTTTTTCGAAAACCAAGCCTAATAACATAAAATATCAAGAAAAACAAAATGTAGTTTTGATTGTTCAATCTGAAAAAAATGGAAAAATTTAAAAAAGTCAGTGGCGTACATTTTTTATTAATAATATTGAGACTGTCCGTGGATCCAGGGAACGCCACTGATAATAATTATTATTGTTTCCTGTAGTAGGCTCAAGCTTAATTTGGTTAAATTTTGTTTCATTGATGTTTTTTTTTCGCATTATACTTGAAAATTGAAGCGGGAATGACCCAGTTTTTGTAGCAATTAAATGCAGTTTAGATTTTAACAACAATATTTAATGACAAAAATGATTTGACATTATATGACAATTATTATATGACAAAAAACAACATCACAAAAATTGTTGGAAGTGACTTCCTCCAGCCCTTATACAGGCCTCCGATCTTCTTCGCATCGACTCTCGTACTCTTTCAAATACATCGGGAGTATTTCGTATGGTTTCAAATCCACCTATTATTCGATGTCGTAGATCATCGACTGTATTCACCGGTGTTGTATAAACTAAAGATTTAAGATGCCCCCATAGGAAAAAATCTAGACTATTGAGATCAGAGGCCATGGCTAAGGTCCACCTCGGCCTATCCATTTGTTTGGATATACGTCATTCAAATACTCCCGAGCCAAAATAGAAAAATGTGCAGGAGCACCATCATGCATATTATACCACATTTGATTTCTTAGTAAAAGAGGCAAGTCTTCTAGTAATGGAGGCAGTTCGTCTTGTAAAAAGTGTCTATATGATTCACCAGTTAGCCGACCAGGTAAGAAGGCAGGACCAATTAAATGATCCCCGATTATACCACCCCATACATTTAAAGAAAACTGTTCTTGAAAATGAGTTTCGACAATTCCATGAGGATTCTCGTCTGCCCATAGATGGTTGTTATGGAAATTCATAATGGAATTTCTCGAAAAATTGGCTTCATCAGTAAAAAGAATGATGGAATTAAAGTTGGGGTTGGCTGCTAGCCTATTGAGAAACCACCTGCAGAAATTAATTCTTAAAGGAAAATCCCGGGGAAGCAGCGCCTGCACTCTTTGAAGGTGGTAAGGGTATAGCAGAGAATCATGCAAGATACGCCACACAACTTGATGGCTAATATTCAATGTTATTGAAATTTTTCTTGTACTAGTCTCCGGATGTTCTTCTACTTCATTCAGAACAGCCTCTTCGATCTGCGGTGTCCGAACAGTACGTGGTCTACCTGTTTCATTGCTTTTCTTATTGACACTTCCAGTTTCGACGAGACGCCTATGAATATTCGAAAATATTCGGTGATCAGGTATCAATTTATTTGGATAACGCTCCATGTATAGACGTCTGGCTTCTCTTGCATTTCCGTTCGCAAGACCATAGATAAAATGCATTTCTGCCATTTCAGAATTCGTATAAACCATTGTAATGAATATTTAAAACACTTTACACTTTTTTGTAGGGAATATTAAAAGACTCTACACCTTACAATAACTATAATGTTGACATAACTTACGATTTAAAATGGTAAATGTCACGAATAATAAAAACAAAAGATTATCCAAACAACGCCATAGCCTACTACCATAGTTACTACTTTTTTGATAGAAATTTATTTCGTCTGGCTAATTACAGAAAATCGTATTTATTTATTTTTCTAGATAACGGTCAGATATAAAAGGAACTACAAGAAGACAATAAACTACTAAACAAGAGAAAAAAAAATGATAATTATAATGGCGTTCCCCTGTACAATTACGAATAATATTAATAAAATACGTAACGCCACTTTTTTTCTTAATTTTTCCATTTTTTTCAGATTGAACAATCAAAACTACATTTTGTTTTTCTTGATATTTTATGTTATTAGGCTTGGTTTTCGAAAAAAAAATTTTTTTTGTTCTTCTTGGGCATGCAATGAACTAGTTTTTATTTTTTTTCTCGAAAACGACACAAGATACAAAAAATTATCAAGAGGCAAAAAAGTCGTACTTTTAGATGTTTAATCTGAAAAAAATATAACATTTGTCAAAAAGTCAGTGGCGTACATTTTTTCTGTCAATATTATTTGTGAACGTGCCCTCCGGGACGTCACTGGAATTCATAAATACCATTTAGTTAGTGCTAAATTAGCTTCTTATCACATTAAATGACACTGTCAAATTTGAACAAAATCAGCAAAAGGATCTTTGAGATATTATTAAAAAAAAGTTTTTTAGAAAAAACTTTGACACCCTGTATCTTAAAAACCAAACATTAGCGGACCCATGTTTATATAAAACTTTCACCCTAAAATAGGCCAAAGAATCACCCCTCTTCGTTTGTACATGATGTTTAGGAACACCCGGTATAAAATTGGTTCATCCGAAACAGAGATATCTTCAAGTGTAAGTAAAAATGTTTGACCTTCCCCCACCACTTTATTTTTGAAAAACAAAAATGGCCTCAAGCAAAAAATGCGTAATTGGTTGAAGAATACAATGCTTATATTTTCAATATACCTCAATTATGGAAATTTAAGAGAAAATTGACATTCACACGTTTGTGTTGCTGTTAGTCCCCCTAGCGGCCAACTTTTTAACTTGAAAATAATTTACAGCGATTTCTCTTGGCCAATTTACCTATAAATATTTTTTTCCTTAAGTTCTGTCTGTCAACCGACGTCCTCTATTATTAGACCACCCTGTACATCCATATTAGACCAGGATTTGATAAATCTCAAAAATGTCTCGCTGACTGTGGCTCCACTTGCTTAAATTGGTGACGTATTGAAAATATCGGAGTTTAAACAAAGTTCGTTAAGTTTTTGGTGTGAGCTCTGCTAGCTAGAAAGGTCGGATTTTTTTTTTATCAAAACCTATAATTTTGTATGTAATGGTGTTTTTGGTTAGCCTTGGTTGGGTCTTTTTTGGATTGATGTAAATAAGTGTATCTAAAACAATCAAAATATATTTAAGCAGTCAGTGAGAATTTCTTGATTTAGCCACCAATCAATAAAGAAAATTTTTCAGGGCAAATCCCATTAAATTTAACTGTGACTAAAACAGGGTTGCGATATATTCTCCTATTTTCGGATTTCTGTTAATAACTTTTTTTCTGTAAATAAAAAATAAACAACTGGTTCTTATAATTTTTTATAGAAGTGAAGCAGCACCGATAGCAGTTGGATCCACCTTAGCCATAGCTGCCTTGGCGACAATCACTGGTTATGGAGTATTTAGGTACTTCAAAGTGAAGAACGTACAGTATAATACAATGGAGTAGAAGGCATACAATACTTCTATATGCCCAACATAAAAACAGTGATAAGTAGCAATATGATATTTTAGCCAGTTTTCTTCTTTTTAGTTGGAATTCTTGTGAATTAAAATATGGGGCTCTTTAAAAAAGGTATATATGGAAAGATCGTGTTTTCAGTATCTTATACCAAGAAATGTATATATATATATATATATATATATATATATATATATATATATATATATATATATATATATATATATATATATATATATATATATATATATATATATATATATATATATATATATATATATATATATATATATATATATATATATATATTTATATTTATATATATATATATATATATATATATATATATATATATACCCGATGAACCTTTGAAGCTCCAAACACATATTTAAATTATTTTTGTAAAGGACTAAGTAAAAGGCGAAAAGAAGAACATATCTCGTAAATAATATCAATATTCTCTTAATAAGAGGATATGCTCAAAAGTCCTTTAGTTCTTAAGCAGTTATATTAGACATATTAAAATAATTAAATATATATATATATATATATATATATATATATATATATATATATATATATATATATATATATATATATATATATATATATATATATATATATATATATATATATATATATATATATATATATATATATATATATATATATGTATATACGATAAATATTTAAAGCCCCTAAACAGCCCAAAAATCATTTTATAGGGTTTTCGAACTAAAAGAAACTCCAAACACATATTTAAATTATTTTAGTAGAGGACTAAATAAAAGCGAAAAGAACATATCTCGTAGATAATATCAATATTCTCTTAACAAGAGGATATGCTCAAAAGTCCTTTAGTTCTTAAGCATTTATATTAGGCAAATTAAAATAGTTTGAAAAATTTTCATTTTCTAAAATATACTTGTTAACTTTTCGAACAATTGTACAGTAATTATAAATTTATAGAATCCGTCATAATGTAAGCCAAAATATAACTTAAATTAAAATTTTCTGTATTCACATGATTTTTTAAGAGCACTGAAATATTTACACATCGAGCACATATACACCTATGCATGATAATAAATATTTTTTAATCATTTTTACTGACAATTTGCTGTTAAAAATCGCTAGATCATTGTTTCGATCGAAATAGCAGCTATGCTCCTTTTTGTCGGTGAGTAAAATGAATCACTGATTTCAAAGAATAAGGGACATCCTTATACTTAAACCATTCATCATTCTATTCATCATTAATAGCTGCTAATAAGAAATAATTGTAATGAAAAGCATCAAAAGTTTTCTTTTTTATTATTTTTACAAAAATGTGTATATAAAAATATTCAGAGAGAGAGAGCTGGTTTTAAATTGCCTTTTTTATCCATAAAGGAAAACAATCGACTTTTCTACTGGATATCGGAATTTTTTGAACCGTAGCTGGAAACTTCTGACTCATATTTAAACTAAATGCTATGAAAAGCATGATGACTCTCAGCTTTTTATATATATTTTACAGGTTTCAGTTTTCTAATTTACCTAAAGGAAAATGTTAAGATGCTCATGACCCGATGTTATTCATAGGTTAAACTTGTATGTATTTAACTATTCTCCTCATTCCTCTTCCATTGAGCTAGTTGTGTCATCATAATTTGTATAATCTGTGCACATCTACAGTACAATTTTATAACCCTTGTACATAGTATCAATCGTATATTCAGACATATTTTGTCCGTGCACATCAAGATATGTTGATATTATATAAGACGAATAAATGAATAAAATATAACCGAATGATGAAACATTTTCCAGACGTTATTCCCAATATTCACACTTCTCTTTCTTTTTTCACGAACTTAGTAAATTATGATATGCCTTATAGTTCCCTCAACGTGGTTAACATAGTTTACAGGTTTGACTTCCAGATATTAAGAAATAAATGTTCCATGAATCCGAATTCATTTCATAATCATATTGTTTTCTCAATATCTCCAGAGGAGGTGATTTCGCACACACAACAACTTTTAATCTTGGAAGTCAATTCCCTAGTACAGCTGTTTGCACCCATCCCTAAAGTTTCTTAAATTATGTTTATATTGTTTAAAATCTCATTCATATTAATCAAGAATTCCATCTAGTTCCTTTGACAACCTTGAACGTTTGTATTTTACATTGTTATTGTCAGTTGTTTGCAATTTCTTCCCACAGGCTTTTCATCCCAGCTTCAGTTAAGTTAATGAATCAATGAAGGAGTGGTTATTAGAAATCCCGATTTTGTAACTAGCTTAAAACTGCAACATTGGTTTAGTCATCATCATAGTTCATAAGTATTCGAAGATAAGGCCCACAATGCGATAGGAATTTTTGAAATTTAAGTATATTTAGGTATTACCATATTTATTTTTCTAGCTGAATCATGATTCGTAATAATATTTTCGTCGATCTCAATAATTACCACGGTCACTTTCATATACCCTCTTAGTTACTGTTTGTCGTGGTGGTTTCAACTGATATGCAACTTACTCGAAATAAGTTGGCGATTTCGAAAGGCCTTTCCAGCTGTTATGTTTGCTACAAAGTTATTTCTCAAGAAAGTAATCTGACGCTGTATTGCAATAATCCTGTGGGTAGAAGCTTAAAGACATACTTGTTTATGACAATATTGCCGCTCACAAGGGTCTACTTGATATTAGCGATTATAACTTATCACTTCAAGTAAAATTTGCGTTCAAATTACAAAAATTAAAATTTTGTTCTGTAGATTGAACTTGCTGTTGAAACATATTGATGTAACAGGATAGAAAGGAACAAAGCTAATAAAAAGCATAGGATAAAAGCAAAAACCAAATATTTATATAACCGTTGAAAAAAATGTATTTTTTCTTTAACAAATACAATTGTGACACCAAATTATAATATTGTATAGAATGATACGTAAACATATACATTGTGTTCAATTAAACAAAAAATAAGTTAATTACAATTAATCTCAGAAATTTAAATTATTAAAACAAAATTATTTTACATTTACCAAGAATAACAAAAACAGAACAAAAAACCCTGTCTAATTTATAAATTGTGTGAATTGTGAGGAGCTGATTCTTAATAACAAAGTAATCAGCATGGTAAAATATGTACAGGAATAAAAATTTTGAATTGAATGAAATTCATAAATCACTCAATGAATTTTACACAAGTGCATACTTTTTTAAGTAGATTTTTTATTTTGACGATAGGGAAAATCACTCCCACTAGTCTCAGGCGAGTGCCGTAACCTGATGAGTAAAAAAACAATTTAATGCATGAGTTACATAAAATATTTTTTTTACGATCGCTTTTAATGCCTTTTTTACTGCGTCAATTCATGAAAATATTGTATTCCTTTAAATAATTTTCTTTCGACTTTTGGGCAACAAATTCATGTTTACTGAATTCACCGTCATATAATGTCCTCCTCAGTCTCCCAGATATACATATTTTGAATATTTTCCTAAAACGTCAATTAGAAGTTGGATTTGACGTTTACAAACAGATAACAAACGAATCCACAGCTAACCTTTCGACAGCTCGAAATCGTTAAATAGTGACAGGCTAATGTTTACTTTATTTGACTATTTTAATTTTATAAAGAGGGATTTTATGTTCAAGGAGAGGTATAGTGAAATAAAGTGTACTTTATATAACAATCGTAGAAATATCTTCAAATTTCTTCATCATATTCTGTGGTAATGACGATGCGTTGCTTTTAGAAACTAGCATGATGTGTATTTTTAACCTCAGCTATGATGTTTAAATAATTACTTGATTTAACGACACCTTACCCCAGATAAAACCAGACCAGATGCGAAAGACTGTCAAATGTATCGTTTAGTTTCAATGACCTCGATTTGTCAGATTTAAGCGGTCTGTACTGACCCTGTATTAATTATCATTTGGTAATAAGATAATACACTACAAAGATACAGGATGATACATAAACGAAGGTCCTTTAGGTCCACCAAATGTCTCACTGCAAATAAAAAAATGACCTACTAAAAATAAATATTCATTTTCCTTAAAATCTTGACTGTTTTATTTCAAAATTATAATTTGATCTCACAATAAAAAATTAGAGATCTTTTAAATTGTATATAAGTAGTGGTCATGTACTTCATTAATAAAAATATTATCTGATACAATAAATGCTCTAGAGATTATCAATTTTTAACTTTAAATATAAGTCAATACATTATAAAAAAATACCTTGTTGTGCACCATACGTTTGTGTTGTATTTATTTACCATTGTATATTAACATATCTATCACTATGATTATTATTTCTACACCTAGATCTTGTAAAATTTTCATTACAGATAGATAAATCTGTTGAACAAAACTAAAATTTATTTATTTGCAAATACGTACTTACAGAATAAACAAGTGAACTACAAATGGTACAAGATACAAACTATAAAATCTAATATAAGCACAAAAAAAAGAATAAAAGAAAGAAATGTCATAAATAAATGACATTAACATGTCTCAGCTTTGTTTTGTTTTAACTCCAAAATTAATTATAATGCGCAATAATGGTTAATTTTGAGAAATGTAAACTAATTAAGAACAAAATTGCGTAACTTTTCTCTGAATTAATCCCTGCTAAATCTCTTATGGTTATGAGCTCCCTTAGAGTACATTCCCATATATACTATCATACACAATATAATTACAGATGTAATTTTAAATAAAGGAGAAAACATAACAGTATTTATAATAATACACCCTACTGGATGGATTTTAGATTTTCTACAGGGAAGGAGCTTCCAAGTCCGAATCTATAGATGTCGGTCGGAGAGCTATGATGTATTGAATAGAGCATCCCAAGGCTCTGTTTTGGGACTACTACTGTTCATAATATATATCTCGGACATATCTGAAAACATACAACACGTAAACATATAATAAGATATATATGCTAACACATTATTTTTAATATTTTCAGGAAATGCAAAAAGCAACTTTTCACGGAAATGTATCTGACCAAAAAGAGGATTGTTTAAATTAAGAAATTCTATTGCACTAAATATACTATTTTGATCTAGAAAAGACCAGGACAGACTTATTGTTAGCCAAACCAACTCAACACACAGTCAAAAAATTCTTAATTTACATTTTATAGCATCCGCATGATATATGTAATTTTCCTATTAAACAAAGAGTTAAGGCAAGAAGAAAGTGAATTTATCATTCTCAAGAGTTTTTGGCTCACCCTTTATATTCCATTTTAAAAAACCTTTGTAGTATATAAGGATAAATTTTTTTTATTGTTTTAATTTTTTGTTTCTTTTGTGATGTCCAATAATTCCAAAAAAAAATCTTTTTTATAGCTCTAGCAGACTTCACGATCCTATGTATTACGTGCGATGTACCCTAAATGTAATGCATGGATTGCATTGAACTGTGTCAAATAAATACTATATTTAAAAATAATGACTATTAGAAAAAAAAGCTTCTTACATTCTTTGAGGGTAAACAGGTCCCTAGAAGTTCCCAGTTTTGGGCTAGATGGTGTATCTAAATGAATATTAAAGGCCAGTGTTAGTAAAATTATTTAGTTGTATACAGTTTTATGCACATCACTCAGATGTACCTGTTTTGTGTTATTAACTATTAGGTAATACCTACCTCTTACAACAACTCTTATTTTCTCGAGTAACACTATATTCTAGTTGTGGTTCTTCCCTTTTCTACTAGGTTTGTTGCTTGTTGGACTAGGTACATCAGTTTCTAAAAATAATTTTCATGTATTGTTATTGTTTGATTTGATATGTTCCCCACGGCAAGCCTATAAACATGAGTTCATATTGAAAACCTCAAGCCCTCTAAATCAGTATAATTCAATAAAAGCATTAAGTTTCGATATCCTATATAAATAACAAAACTAATTCTTGAAAACTTTCTATCTTCTGTATGAAAAACAAGACTAGAACCATAACAATTATGTTCTTGGCTTCTTTGATTTTCAAAATACATTTTTTTTGTTTTAATACCGCGTTTAATCAAATTGTATTAGTATTTAGGCATTTCTGCTTTATATAAATAGATAGATATTTTATATAAACAATGAACTTACCAGTACGAAATAAATGAGGTAAACTTTCTGTTGGAAAAGAGGTTGTTCTTAAACCTATTTTCATTCCTGGCATGCGATTATATTCAGAAAAATGTAGATCACATATCCTGTGAGATTTATAGATTTTTTTCATATTACCAAAATTTGTGTCAACAAAATAACAATCACATACACCAAATTTAAATTCAAAAACCACTGTTGGCAACTAGCGGCGACCGTGGATCGTTGCAGAACTAACAAAAATACGATAAACTGATTGCATACACAAAACCTTTTCAAGGGTTCCATTTGAAGTTTCTTATTTATATTTATTTATATATGCCAAGCGGCCTGCCACTCGGCTCCCCACTAATTGTATACGGGAAATTTCGCATCTGATCTGGTTTTATCTGGGACCTTACTATGAAAATAATGCAAGTATCTATGGAAACGGTGCATTACTAATTGGTGATTGGCTAAAACCCTACATATCCATAGAAACGGCCTTCTTTTGACAAACCTCCCCCTTTCGTCAGGGCTTCAGATCCGTGCGGCGTACTATAGATCAGCTCCTCTGCATTCACTTATTATTAATATATTATGACCTCAGCAATACTTGTAATTAATAATACATTTTGTAAAATCAATTATCATATTATTACAATATATGCCTCTATATTAATATAAGTTTGCTAAGAAGTTTTGATTCTGGTCACATTATATAAAATGTATCATAAGACCATTTAGAATACAGAGTTGTGATTTTGTAGTTGCTTAGCAAAACATGCGCACGCATTGTTAAATTTTGATTCCATTATTTGTTTTTTAGCTGAGATGTAATATCTAGGTTTTATACATTCTCTTTATAACTTAATAATTATACTAATTATATACAAGAGGTATTTCGTATACTTAGACCAATCATCAAAAGAGCTAAAAAATGAATAGTTGGTTCAATTAACTGTAAATACAACACTATTATATACTCAGAAGCTAACAAAGGTTGCTTATGAAAATATCTATTGAGCAATAATTAATTGCCACATGTGTTTAAAAAACATATTTTTTTTCAAGCATTTTATAGTGGAATTAAATTCTGATTAAAACTAAGTTCGATGGAGCAGTTCAAGTTATATATTTTACTTCTAACTCTAAACAGATAACATCTACATAGTTAGTAGACGACCAGGCATCTAACAGAACTAAATTTAAAGAAATTTCTCTTTAAACTTTGATATACCTATTGAGCAACAAAAGAAGTGCTCTTAATCCAAGAGTGGAATTCAGTTTAGGTGTTGGTCTTTCTCCTATTCATTCCTCTCGTATTTCTTTTATTTCTTCCCAAATAACGGACAATAGTGGTCAAGCAAGAAGAATCGATATTTCCAAAATATGAATATAAACTGCTGGCCACTTGAAACAGTTCACCTGCATTTTTTGGTAAAATTTAAAACGAGACGAGATACTGAGGTGCGGTTTTAAGCTGTATCTTGCCAATTTTATTACATATAACCGATGTTAGGCGTAAAACTTACCTAAGCTAAAAAGTTATTTTGTACAAGGAGTTAAACAAGACTGCAAATTCTTCAATTTTTTATTTGTTCCGAAAATCTACGGCAACAATTTCTTAGTTCTAATTGCTAGATTAGCGTAATCCTTGGTGAAATTGTAAAAAAACAATATCAAACTTTTTTTTTAATTTTTAATAGTTTTTTGAGATATGATTTTCTTTGTCAAAAAATTTAATTTTTCTGCATAATAAGCTGTAACTTTTTATTTTAAAGTTTTCTTGCTATAGGGCCCTTAAGTCATATTTTTTTATACGGCAGAACATATACAGGGTGTGAAAAAAAATTGGCAAGGTTAGTTAAAAACCTAGCAATCCTAAAAATCATGTACGTATATTTCAACACCCTGTAGCATAAAAAAGAATCAATTTAAAAGGTTTTACTTAAGTTTTAAGTGGTAGTGAATATTTTCTCCAAAGGGTTTTTAATTTTCTCTCTAACTTTATGATTTTAACAAATACAGATGTTGATTTTACAGCCAAATTTTCCAACATCGGGTAACACAAGAAACATGTAATAAGCTGCCACCTTTTTAGCTTTAAAAATATCAACTTGAAATTTGAAACTCCATAAAAGAAAAATTTTCTATAAAAAATAATTACGTTACTTCCGCTTTAACTGGAAATAACCCCTACTTTTTTATTTTAAATAGGACCCTGTATATTTACTGGACTATCGTATTCAGCTTAAAATTAGATCTTTAACGATATATGACAAGTTAAGGTTTGTTTTCAAAATGTCGTCTGGACAGCCATTTTTTTAAAATTCAACATCGGCCTGTCATGATGAAAATGCAGTCACTTTTTACAAAATACCTATTTTAAGCAGTCCAAAATAAGCTTGATTTTAATTTTAAACGATGTTTAAGTTGAAGTGTCTAAAAAAATAAAAATTAAGCTTATTTTGAACTGTTTAAAAGAAGTATTTTTTAAAAAGTAACTGCATTTTTATCATGAAACGTCAAAGTTGCATTTTCAAAAAAAGACTGTCCAGCGGCCATTTTGAAAACAAAACTTAACTTGTGATATATCGTTGATAAGCTAATTTTAAACTGAATACGATAATTAATAAAAATGTACAGGGTTCTATTTAAAATAAAAAAGTAGGGGTCACTTACGGTAAAACCGGAAGTAATTTTTAATTTCTTTTTTATAGAAAACTCACCTCTTCTCGAGTTATAGAAAAGTCTTAAGTTTAATTTTTTTGATATTTTTTAAACTAAAAGGGTGGCAGCCTGTTACATATCTCTTGTGTTACCCGATGTTGATAACTTTGGCTGTAAAATTAACACCTGTATTTATTAAAATAATAAAGTTAGAGAGAAAATTAAAAACCCGTTTGGAGAAAATACTCGGTAGTCCTTAAAACTTAAGTAAAAGATTTTAAATTTAAATTCTTTTTTATGCTACAGGTTGTTGAAATATACGTACATGATCTTTAGGATTGCTAGGTTTTTAACTAACCTTGCCACCTTTTGTTTACTCTTTGTATATTTTCTGGGTAGTGCAGACCGTGCACGTTATAAAAAAAAATATGACTTAAGGGCTCCTTAGCAAGAAAACTTTACATCCAATGGCTAATAAAAAGTTACAGCTTATTATGTAGAAAAATTAAATTTTATGACAAAAAATAAATCATATCTCAAACAATATAAATATTAACAATTTAAAAAAAAAAGTTTGAAATTGTTTTTTACAATTTTACCAAGGATTACGTTTATCTAACAATTAGAACTAAAAAATTGTTTTGTAGATTTTCGGAACAAATAAAAAATTGAAAAATTTGCAGAGCCTTGTTAAACACCCTGTATAAATAACTTTTTAGCTTAGGTAAGTTTTCCATCTAACATCGGTTATAAGTAATAAAATTTTCAAGATACAGCTGAAAACCGCACCTCAGTATCTCGTTTCGTTTTAAAAATATTCTTAACTTTTTTTTTAATTTATAACTTAAATTTTACCAAAAGATGCAGGTGAACTGTTTCAAGTGGCCAGCAGTTTATATAGCAATCTCAGATCTATCACAAATAAGAGACGACCGCTATGAGTTTTAATTATTTATTTTCTTTATTTCTGAGCTAAAGTATACAAAAACACTGAATAAAACGACACAACAAGCTTTTTCTATAGCTTCTTTATCTTGGACTATTCAAATATGCTCTGAAATTACTCATATGCTTAGATATCTGTTAATATTTACACATATATCAGTAACCCTTCCATTCTCCACTTAATCCATTTAAGGAAGAGTTGATGCTGTTGGGGAAAATGTCAAATTAATGGTTCTGAGTCTGGAAAAATGTTCCATACCTAAATAAAAGAGACAGACTCTAAAATTTAATCCATGCCATAAAATGATCACCATGGCACCATAAAATTATCACTGCAGATGCTTTTTTCTCGACTATAAAGATCAATATAAAGATACGGCTTTTGCAAAAAAGTTTAAATGCCCGTAAACTGTTAACTAAATGTATCATTCTTGACTTTTAAAACAGCATCTTCAAAAAATAACAAGACATTATGTTTAAGAAAAAAAGTTGTTAGTTGACCTACCAACAAGTTGTTCTGCAGTAAGTACCGATGATCTTCTTCTTGCTCTCAAAATACATACTTTTAAAAAAGTACAACGCTAAGTAACAAAAAACATAGTTTTAATCAGAATTTATACCGAAAATAAAATTGTTTAGTCTGATATAGAAGAAACACTAAGTTTTTTTTCCAGATAGTTGAAAAGTGAAAAGCATAGTACACGAGAAGTATAAGTTCTCCATAACAGTCAATAAAGTAATATTTCTTATATGGAGTACTTATTCTCCACTTAATTAATTATTAATTTTTACAAGTACAAAACAAAAAGAGCATCCAAGAAAAAAATATACTAATTTCTTACTTTCTATTGGTTTTTAGCGCAACATTACAACGAGGTTTCTGCTCCACCCAACAAAGTAGAAACAGAATCTTAAAGCTTGTTCATAATTGGTTGGACTGTTTCTGAATCCCATGGCTCAGAAAGTTCGTTGCTGGATTAAAAACCATTCCTAACACTAAGATTCATTTCATTGGTTTATGTAAAACTATTTGCTCGTCAACTAATTCCTATTCTTTCAGGGTAGCCTGTATATTTGTAAATGTTAAATAAGCTATTGTCTGTTTCATTAAATGAGTAGCCCTCGGAATTAGCAATGTTCATCAAGTTACCGATAGACTTTATAGTACTTTCTAATATCAACAAGTGTTAATATCCCAACAACATATCATACATCTGTCTGAAGGTTGTAGTCAATGGAGAATGCTGAATGAAAGTCACTTGCATCGTCTTTAATTTAAATTGCAGTGGAATTCGGATAAAAAGAAGATGAAAGGAACCAAGAATTTCATCATTATATCTGAATGCCTCTATTACCTAGTTACTATATTATGTATTTTAAGAAGGGGAAAATATAGACTGTGCCCTACGTATACAACAATGCAACAACCCATTGTTGAATTTTGTAGATACATAGATCCATATATAATAAAGATATAATAATTTTAATTGCCAATAAAAAATGCAATATAACACTGTTCGGTAAACGTTATTTGTCACTTGATTGTGTAATTTCAGTAAAAATGCACAACAGTTTTTTTATATGTTTTATCAAGCCATTTGATGTCAATACTGCTTTTTCCTTAAACAATTTTTTTAAGATAGTAACAGCTTGCAATGCATCTTTAATGATTGAATTTCGTTCTTCAGGGTCAGGCTTTTCTGTAACTTCATCAATCTTCACTTTTATAGTTAGCGAGGTTTTCCTCATTCGCCCAAATTCGCTAATGGTAGAGTGAGTAAAAATGAGTTTTGAGATACTTTCTGATCCATAGGCTGAAGTACTGTCGTGGTGTTTGGTGGTAAAAATGCTAACATCAGGTAAGTTAGATTAGTGAGACGTATAGTTATCAACAAACAGGAAAAAACTTTTTTTGTCTTGTTTCAGTTCAGTAAAGCCGTTTCAAAAGGCTCTGATGTCATTCTTATTCTCTTCATAGTATACTGGCAAATATTTAACATTTGCAAAACATCTTCATTTCTTTGACTTCCCTCTAATCATCAACTTACGCTTTTCTCCTTCTAAACTGGTCGCAGCTTATAATGTGATTCGCTCCATTAAGCGTTTTCCGCCTATACATATCGCACCATTAAATTTGAGTGTTTCATCAGGTGTTGGCCTATACAACAACCCTCTCTAAGTTTAGAGTAAATATTTTTCAGTCAATCACTGCAGTCACTTTGTCACACGCTAACCGCCTCTCCAGAAATTTTACCAAACACTACGCTGTGACGTTGACTCAATGGGAAGATCGGTTCTCAGAAAATTGAAAATTTGCTTCGCCTAGCAATCTCGCGAATTGGTTGGTTCTTTCTTGTAAACCTCGGTCACTTATGAGATTTTTACATCAGGATGAAACCATTTTTGATCCTTCTTAATTTTTAGTGATGAGAATTCAAATTATGCTAAATTTTTTCCACATTTTTTTGCATGGTTGTAATTGTGGAATGGAGAACATTAAATTCTGTACTTAACACAGCATTACTTTCACATTTTTGAGCAGGCCACGAAGGCCGAAGGCCTAAGTACTAGGTACCGCGGTTGCTTTAAGTAAAGACAGTGAAGTTTTATTGATGGGTGATTTAAAGACTTGCCGATTATGAGAGGAGGGAAAGGCATTTGCTGATAACACGTTTTATGATCAGGTCACTCTGGAAATAAAGGAGCGAACAAAGTGGGTGATCCTTGGTTATAGCAGTTGGACGGTGAAGTGATGCATGTGGGTCGATGCTGGTGTCTCCCTTGCAGGAATGTAGTATTAGTAAAACCGAGACAGATCGCCCATAATTCGACGATACTCTAGTGATACAAGCTTCCTTGTGATAGTTTGGGCAAAGTCAAGGCTATTACGGATTGAAGGAAGGGCTGCTTCTCATATGTGCGAGCAATACTCAAGGCGAAGTATAAAGGGTGTACAAGTTAGCAGAAGAAAAGTATTTGCGGGCTCGGAAAAGAAAACTTGATTTCTTCGCAGCTGCTCTGGCAATTGAGGTAATACCAGGGAAGATTTTTCTGAAGTGATACCAACTAAGCTAAAGAAATCTTTGGTTTCAAGCATTTGATTATTCATTTGATTGGTGTAGGTACTGGGGGATAATTTCCGAGAGAGTAAACACGATTGTGTCCCAGTGGCGTTAAACTGGACATAGTGTTTTGCTCCTTATTCTAAGATTTTTATAATGTCCTCGGTTAGGGATAAAGTCCTTAATCTACGTTTATCATCAATTTCGGTCTTGGAGACAGGGTTGGGAATTTGTTTATTGGAGTAGAGTGTACTACCTTCAGCATAGTTGTGAATTGGATTGCTTGTAGAAGAAAACAGATTATTGTTGTACAGAAGAAATAGGGTAGGGGCCAACATTGAGCCATGTAGAACGTCTGCGTTGATTTAGTGAAAGTTTGATAAATAGCCATCAACCACTACAGAAATGCTTCTGTTGGAAAGAAAACTAGCAATCTAAGTATAAAGTTTTTGCAGAAAGGCAGGAAATTTGTTAAGAAGTACGCTATGCCAGACAGGTATATGGGTCTGTACGTAGAGGGAAGCTTTTTGGATATCTTTTTAGGAACATGCTGTACACGAGCAGATTTCCAGCTTTTAGGAAAAATGCCCTTGCCACAGGGCTCAGAATCGCACAGGACTCTGCCGGACTAATACCATGAAGGCCAAAGAACTTTTTGGTATTAAGTGTTTTGAGAATCGAGCGTACCTTCTGAACACTGTAAGTAATTTATGGCAAAGGTGGTATTGATGGAAAGGGGAAGTGAAGAGTAGGGATTAAAGTAGAATTTGCGGCAATTTCTTTTGCAAATTTAGATGTGGAGACGATTTCATAACCAGAAGTTAGTGGTGGAAAGGAGCTCCTGCAGAAGTTTTGATTAATATTTTTGACAAGCGACCAAAACGATTGCCACCCATTCTGGCAAGAAAGAACTTTTTCATTGGTAGGAAATTGTTATGAGTACGGATTTTCTCTAGTCTGGCATTATCGCAGAATCTTAAAAACCAAGGTTTCTTGTTGGGAGGTTTTGAAGTTTTAATAATGTGGTATAATGGTTTCTGTATCTAACCGGAATATATCTGAGAGTTGTGTACAAATTTCGGAACGATCGATGGTAGAGAAACAAGCATCATTCCAAGAGAAGGAAGAGTAGAACTCCCGCAACCCACCCCAATCAGCGGAATTATAGTGCCAAATAGTATGAGATGGCATGGATTCTACAACTCCTTGTTGTATGAAGCAGGGAACAGTTTTATAGCTTCCAAATAATTGCAGACTTCTTTTCAATAATAAAGCGTTTATCTTATCGTAGGTTCTACCATAACTTCACTTAAAATCAAATGAGGAAATAATTAGGTGTTGTTGCCAAGACGTTCTATTTAAAACTAATAAATATGCGCCAAAAAGGAATTCCGCAAAGATGTAGTGCTGGCTGGAAGGCGCAATACTTCTTTGATGACGCCATCAATTATATTCCGAAAACATACAATTTCCCACACGTCGCTATAACCGAAAGGAATTTTGAATAATTTCTTAAAAGGTACATCCGAACCCGTTGTTATATGCGAGGTCGCTATAACCGTATGAACTGGTATCGTAAGTATCTAGTAAAATCAAGCAAATTACAATTTACAATATCCAGATTATCGTTACCAAGATACCTATAAAAGAAATCCACATTATTCACGTTTCGATCAGGGGTGTATCTACTCCGATCGTTATTAAGTGTAGGCTTTTTTAGTAGAGTTATGTGCAATAATGCGTCAAAGCTTGAAATGTTGTAATCGAAAGTAAGAATCTCCAAATCTCCGAAATATCTTATATGCTTACTAAAGACTTCTTTGATAAGTTTCGCTTCTTTAAATTTCTTTTGTCTCCAAAGTTGTTCCTTGTGAAGGTTTTAGCTTCTGACCATTGGATCCTATGGTCGCTCTTCCAGAGTTGTTTAGCGATATCCAATCTTAATATGTCCCCCATCTCTGTGTCCTTTCAATGTTACTTTGTCAGGGTCGTCAATCTTATATTGGAGAAACGAAAAGACTCCTTGATATGACAATTAAAGGATGTCGAAGGCATAAAGATGAACATTCCTGGAACCACGACCATAGAATCTAATGGAAAAAAATTTAAAAAAGCGGTATTCATCGAAAATAAAAAAACAAAATTTAGTAAGCCTATTATCGATATTTCAGATATCTGGGGACCCCTTACTCTCGCGCACAAACATTTCACGCTTTGGTGCCTAAATTTCATGCATCATTGCACACGAATCTACTAAGGTCCCAGTTTTAGACTCAGCTTTTAATGTACACTTGCTAACGATCTGAGATACATCAAAATGTTGTGTATAATTTGAATTAAAGACAATGCAAGTCCGATAAGTGAATTTTATTCAAAATATGTTATACAGTTTTAATTATAATTTTTAGTTCACATTATTTACGAACGAGATTTGTAACAGTTATTACAATAAGAATTTATAATTATTGATTTAAATTAAATTTTTCCTGTATGTGTCAATTTTGGTCAATTATAAATTTTCATAAAAATTTTTGGCATACGCCATGGTCTGTCTTCCATAAAAAGTTAATTATATAATAATAATAATATTAATAATGAAGAAACAAAGTTGCGGATTATATATAGTTCTAACAATGTATTTAGATTAAAGTAGTTCGATGTCTGTACATTAAATTAAATACAAAGTGTTTGATTCTAACATATCTACGGTTCATATCGTTTACTATGATGGAATTGTAATTACATAATAAATAAATAAAAGTGTTTAAAACTTTAGACGTTTCAGTTTTGTTCTATATTCCCCATTAATTAGGAAAATATAACAGTTTTTATTTAGATTTAAAATATGAAGAATTTAAACTGGAAATAGTGGATATTACCTTTAGTTTGGCTATAGATGTAAAACATGGGCATGGAACACCCGTCAAATTTTAGTAAACACTTTATGACTTATTTTAATGAATAAAGTATCGACGGGAAAACTACGCAACTAGAAATTTTCTTCAGAGTTGTTTGAACAGGTGGGTTCTTAAATTACTTAACATTAAAAACTGTTCTGACCGCGAGGCATGCTAGCCATAGTCCTAAAAAATTGTTCTCCTGCAGACATATAAATCCAGTAAAATATAGGCTATATTTAAATGCATTTATGTTTCAACCCAATGTGCATAGATTACTGTTTAAGACTCTAAATCTAACCCATATCTCAAAATACATTCTGAAATAAATACGGCTCTGCCAAATATATCCTAGAAGATTAACGTTTCTTTTTAAGAAGTTTCAAATTCGACACCCTTATTAAAAAATCCCTACATAGGTAACTTACATGTTTCAAGCGGCAATGGCAATTCGATATCAGGAAGAAGGAACATCCAGAGTAAATATTTTCGGAAATATTTATCGAATGGAATGCGTTATTTTAATGATTTAGCTTAGGTTTAGTTAATTATAAACCTTTTTTGAGTATTTTGAGTATTTTTTTTTACTTTTCGAATTTCTTTTCTAGGTGAGAAATTTTATTGGCGTTAAACCCTCAAGTGTTTGATTTTTAAAAACTACCAAGACTATTTTATAAAGGGTGATTAAAGAAGTAGTTCCAGAATTGGTAAAAAACATACTTCTGAGACAGCTGAGATATTCGGTGGATTTTGAAGTTTTAAGGTCAGTGTACTTCGCTATGTTCTATTCGCGTTTGAGTTATGGGTTAGTCTTTTGGGGCCGTTTATGCTATTTAGTTCGTATTGTTAGGCTTTAGAAGACGGCAGTGAGAGTGCTATCTGGTGTGGGGCTTACAGAAGACTGCAAGCCATTATTTGTGGTGCTTAGTATAATGACACTACCATCCGTCTTTATATATTACTCTTTTGGAGATTCATTCTAACTATATATCTCTTGAAAAGCACTCAGACAATCATAATTGTGGCACTAGGGGTTGTAATGATCTTCTAGCAAGAAAAAATTCAAAACTGTAGTAAAAGAGTTGGCAAATCCATTTTATTGTTTAGAAGAGTACTATAGTTGTCAAGTCACTATAGGGTGATGCGCACTATATTTTGTTGGTGTTATTATTATATTGACTTATACAAGTACTTGTCATTTGTTTATTGTTAATCTGAAATTTTATAATTTTTGTTATAATTTTAATAAGATATAAGATTGTGCTTATAATTTTATATAATTTTTATTTGTGACATGCTATAAACATTTTGTAATAATTGTAATGTGGTTAATAAATAGGTATCTATCTATCTATCTATAACCAAATATTTCTCATTCTGTTTACGCTTAGAGTTGTTGTTATACAGTGGTGTTATATCTTATATAAACCAAATTGGTATGTATTTGCCTTATTTCTTTTTTTATAGCTAAAAAAGATGTTTCGAAAAAGGTTTAGGCGGAAAAAAATTGGACCAAGTGCATTTACAAATTATTATTATCCCATATTCGGGATGTTTAATTGGGCAAAAAGTTTGCCCCTTTCTGTAATTTTGTCTGTGGGCGCTCATGGTCACCATTTATTTAAAAGATCCTTGGTCTTAATTAACAATAACATGGCCAAATGAATTTAATCTTTCAAAAGAATGTTAGCTATGTGCCTTACTCCGCCAAACGCACAAATGGCCTTATAAGTTTCGAAATAAAATACTATGTTTTATTTCATTCTCTGTTTTTCATCCCACTTAGACAAAGACAATACTAAAATATCTGAGCCAAACAGGACATTTACATAAGCAATCCTATAAGGGTCGAAACAGGTCCATATAGGCTCACATAGGTCGCTGGTCGCATTAACCGTCATTTTTTAAAGGCCATAAATAACCAAAATTTATGGCCATCTAATTAAAGAAAGTGATGTATTTGGACCGAGATTTAGTGAGGCGAAAAAAACATTTATTTTAGTAATTTTTATGTCTTCTGGGATTATTAAAATTTTTGACGATCTGGACACGATTTAAGATTTATGAGAAATTGTGAGAAGGTCACGTTTTTTAGGATAGAGGGCTGATTCTGAGGAAACAGTTGCTCATTTAACATGGATATCCCATGAGAAACCAAAATTAGATTCCGCCCCTGTTCCAATGTGAGAACTATTTATCAGGCTTTAAATTCCTATACCTTTTGTACCGTACTTTAAAAATTTTGGAAATTACGAAGTATGTTAAAATGTACATCTTCTGATATACATAAATAACCAATCGATGAATTCACCTTTACCACAACTTCCCTCGTACAGAATTTTACTACTAACAATAAACAATCTATATAGCCATATAATTACTTATATATCCTATAAACTGTAATTTATTTTAATTTCTAAAACTTTTAAATTTATTTATTATTATTATGATTACTATATATTTTTTCATAACATTATTTACCTAGTCTAAAAAAATAAATTATGTCCTTTAATATTTTTTTCTATAAAAAGTAGGTTTTATTCCACGAAATCGAATTTTAGCGGATACATGATTGGCATTAAAAATGTTTCAGTATATCGCTGTTTAACATTTGTTGTTGTTAAAAATATCAGGTCAAATTGATAATGATTTTTTTTACGATTTGTGAAGCCGCCATTTTATTCTGCCATATTGGATTTTGACCAAAATATAACCATTTTGTCTGCATATTAAATAATACAAATAAATAAATATAAACAAAATGACAATATACTGGGCGAGGTTCAGTACAATCTCCCAGAGAGGGATTGTCTGTTCTTACACCTACAGTGACTTTATACGAGGACAGAGGCGACAATAGTGGTTAACATTTTGATTAGCTGGAGCCGTTAATGGGCAAAAATTTTGTTGTTTACCATTGATCTTATAGGAATTTCGTCTAGTTTATTTGAGTTTATTTTCAAATTTATAATATATCGTTCCTTGCTTTAATCGAAAGTTAGTTACTTGGACTTTGTATTCTAACAATATTTATGTGGGTTGGGATCAGCTGTTTACAAA
This sequence comes from Kuschelorhynchus macadamiae, assembly GCA_030620095.1. NCBI lineage: Eukaryota > Metazoa > Arthropoda > Insecta > Coleoptera > Curculionidae > Kuschelorhynchus > Kuschelorhynchus macadamiae. Next base: position 178,118 of record JAUTXW010001591.1, on the reverse strand, counting down.
AATTTGCTGATTTAGTAAGGCCTGTTTTTTAACAAATACTGTAAGGTATATTTTATTATTGATTTTATAAGTATAAAATAAGGTTTAAGCTTGATAAAAAGTGCAAATTTTAAACATTATAATAACTAGACTTCACAAACAAGAGCTCTTCCACCACACCGTATTTTAGTTTATAAGGATCATTTTATACCAAATTATTTTGAAATAGAACATGAACTATTAAGTAGTTAATTAAAGTACATATACCTGTAAGCTTTAATACTTACACTTATGCATGTACTTTTTAGTTCTGGCTCATGTATTTAACTCAAAATTATGTAAATATATAATAACTATGTGATTTGTAAAATGAAAATTGTTATTCACTGTTGTTAAATAAATAGAAAAGTTGCAAGCAATATCGAAGTAAGTTTTCTTCAATTTTTACCTGGGTATATTTAAAATATTTATTAAATTATGATTCTTCGTGGTAAAATTGCTTAACAGAACATAATGATTATGTGATGATAGGCTTACAAGCAAAAAACACTAAGTCAACTGTGTAAGCCCACGAACAATATATGAAACCCTGTCTTGCAATACCTAATTTTTTTTATTAAGTTCATACAATATTAAACCGATAAATGTGAGTTATTGCATGCACAATAAACAACCCGTTTTTGTATTGCTCGTGTTTCATTTTTTTTCCAGGCATTGACTTTTTCGTAAGGCATATTACAATTTGAATATCTTTTGTAGTTTGATGGTTCATTTTATACTGCCAATTTAGCAACAGAAATATCTGGATACTACGATCAGAACACAGGAAAACCAATTATAATAGCTTTTTAATTATATCACAGACGCCTCTGCTTTTGGGATGTTTCTTCCTTATTCGAACCAGATTTGGAAACAAATGAATAAATTACAGTAATTATGAATTGACGTCAACTTTACGTATTTGCCAATATCATTAATATTAATAAAATGAAGACTTGTCAAAGTATGTAAGTAAATTGTTTTTAATTAATAACATTGTTAATTTTATTTCCTCAGTTCCCAAGTAAATAACATTTCCTAAATGTTTTTTTTGGTAGGTCCTCGTGTTTGTTTTAAAGGTACATGGCTTACACTTTCTTAACGATAGAATGCTACTTGTCATATCTTTTATTCAGATATACATAATACCTACACATTTTTTTAAGAATGCTGCTTTGCACTAATAAGGTTACTAATAGAAAATTTGTTAGATCTTTTAATTTAAATATACTTAATACCTATACAATACAATACAAAAACTTAACCTAAATGGTTAAATTTTTGAACCTAAGAATTAAAGTTAGTTTATTTCAAAGAGCTGTCTGGAAAATGTTTCTTTTATAAAAAAAATATATACTTATACTACCTAGTTAACCCCTAACTGGAATGTATTGTTTTTTTTTTCCTAAAAAAGCAACGAAAGGTAAACATACTGGCTCATAAGACGTATGTTTTTTTCTAAATAATTACTTTGGGTGATATTACATTTATATATATATATATATATATATATATATATATATATATATATATATATATATATATATGACTCATGTGGAAATGCTTCAATTTTAAAAGCGTATTTGAAAAAAAAAACAAATTAGAGAAAATAACTTTTTTTTTATTATCGAGAATACAAAATATAAAAAAAAATGTGAATTGTTGGCAAAAAATCCACTAAAATATGGTCTTGAGTTCATAAATAACTGCACTACACTGCACACAAAAAGCTTTCTCAGTATCACAATTGTCTTTTAAACTTTTAGTTTTTCTTTCACCTAATCTTAACTTATTTTTATAACGATTTGCACTAGCTGACTTTCTACGAACCAGACTTCTATATAGGTCAATTTTTTCCTTTGATGGGGATCTGAGTTTGTCGAACTTTCATCAGTAGCATTGACTTTGTATATGAGACAAGAAAAAAATTGAGGGTACTGCATTTCTCTTAAGTTTTCTGGTACCATCTTCCCTTGTTTTTTCCCACATATCTGGCACAAAATGAATCTACAAAAAAAAGAATTAAAAAAATACATTCTGCAAAAAGCTATGGTTTTGATAAAATTAAGTTAAACTAAAATGCCACATTTCATACCTCACATAATAGTGATGTGTCCATAGGAATCAATTTATCCATTTTCATTTCTTATAACCCATTCCTTTCTACAACTAGGATTCTTAGGAAACACCTACATATAGAAGCCTTTTTTTGGCAGAATTTGAACATCCTATTGCAGCACAGCCCGGCATATTGTAGTTTTATAATAATCTAAAAAAAATAGTAGGTCATATTGTAAAACTTAACCATATGCTTGAAATCCTGGAAAACATAATAATTTAAAAGGCTCGAAGTGGACCGGAACGCACTGCAAGGACATTCCGGTTCATGAAAAAATTAAATTAATTTCTTCCTAACTTATCAATTTTTATGTTCTTGACTTTATTGCTACTGTAATAAAACGATTAAGTTCAAATATAAGCTTTTTTGATTTGAGCATTTGTATTTAATAAAGTATGTTATTAAAAAACTTTTAATGAAGCCATGTAGGATTGTTTAAGAAAGATCTAATAATAAAAAATGCCTTATTTGCAAGAAATAAACATTAATTTATCTAGATAATTATCCCAAAATTTCCAGCTACGTAACATAACCCGAGAAGATATTGCTCTTCCTGAAGTAACTAAGAATTGCAAAAAATATTTATATAGTATTTGCAGTTTACATCACTATATTTTATAAATGAATATAAGTTTGTTGTATATAGAGTTACCAGATGCCCTATCGTCACCGGACATGTCTTTGCAATTTAAACGAATCGGCCCTTTTTTGTATGTGCTAATTATAATTTTAAAAATCTTATATTTCTACATTAGAGATAACAGTTTATTAAAGATATTCACTATACAAAAGACAATACTTTTTTATATGAGTTGCTGTTGAGATGATGGTTGTTACAAAAAGTAGCCTTGTTTTTTTTTATTTGTTAGGCTAGATAAACAACTCGCTCAGACATTCGTTTCCCCCTCTTTTGCCGAGGGAAATCTGGTAACTCTCATTTCGTAATTTACTTCTAAATAAGTGTTTTCAAAAGGAAAACTTCCCCAAACAGTTTTTATAAAAACATTATTTTTTTTTAAACTTGCTTACCTATATGTACCATAACTAAATGAGACTCAAACTTCATACAAAAATACACAACACTGGTATTTTAAAACTGAAAATATTTAGACAGAAACTATTTAAAAACGCAAAACAAATATGCAGAATCGCCGTTTATGCACATATAAACACTTACTTACACCTATCCCCTAGAAAAGTCTGATTTAACAACGCATAAGTCAAATATATATCGTACAAAACAAATAAAGTAGTTATTCTCAAAAAGTTTTCTAAATATACCAATTAATGTTGTACATAAATTTTAAAAAACACAAAAGTTGGAAGAATAATTCAAGCATGTAAAAAACACTGCCTAAAGATTATAGAAAGTTTGCTTAATATAATTATGTTATTTTATCATAGAGATCTCATAACTGATTAGAGAAAAGGATATTGAATAATAACTTTTTATAAGTAGCCTTCCTATTAATTTTCTTGATATCTAAGGACAAGTTATTCATTATATTAGCGATCTGATACGAGAATGATGCTTTAAAAAATTGTGTGGAATGGGGAGGGGGCGTGAGAATTTCCTTAAACATAATATTAATATTATGAACATCAGTGCTTTTAGGATCTATTTATTACAGAAAATAGTGTACGGCTATGTATTTTTCTACGATTCACCATATTTAACCACTTGGATAGTTTAAGGGTGTCACTTATATGATCGAACTTTCTAATTCCATGATTAAAACGTAGGTACGAATTTTGAATCTGTTGTATGCGATTAATGTCGTTTTTTTTTAGGCACAGACCGTAAATAACATCACAATAATTAAACTGAGACAAGGACAGTGGAATATATACGATCTGACTGAAAAAAAACAAAACCAAGTTAGCAAATTTATAACTCTATGAAAAACCTTTCTAGAAATTCTAGAATGATGTTGCCGAACTACAGAATTAAAACTAAAACCCTTATTCACTAAAGAGATTTAAATTTAGACCAGGTTAAACTTGACAATTATAGGTTTAAGATGACATCTTTTACAATTGAACAAATAAATTTTCTATATATATATATATATATATATATATATATATATATATATATATATATATATAAAAAAAAAACTATAACGTCCGTAGAGACATAAATAAGAAAGAAATTAGGGATGTCGATGTTGAAACAATCTTTTTTAAGATCGATTCTTAGGTTTAAGAAAATCGATTCTTTGCTAAGAGATTTAATCAAAAATCGATTTTTTTGTACGAAAATCGATTCCTTTTTTTACCGAATTTGCATTACAAAATTACAAAATGAAGAATGGTATTTCAATATTCCTTATCTGAATGGTTTTTATTCTTAATTGAGTTTAGGAATAAGTAAAAATTAATTTATCCAAAATTGGCACAAATTGCATTGAAACACTTTTCGATAGTATCCACTTCTGTGTCATCATATAATGGAAATATACTAGACCATTCTCGTAATCGGCTAGCTAGTAAAAGATTTCAAAAATTGTTTTTTTAATAACAAACAACTCTTTAGATTTTTCAAATTGGAACTTATATTTTTTTCGTTTTCGTTTTCATTTTGTCGGTATAATAAATCATTAAACATAAAAATTGAGGGATTTCCCCATACTTATTATGTTTCGGACTTTGGTAAAAATAGGAAACGAAATCATTTTCTCTATTTTTAAATGGAACTCCCTATTTCATGTATGGTCATTAACAAGCTCTTGTTTTTCTGATTATAAATAAGATAATATGGAAAAACCCTATATTTTTTATATTCGAGTCTTTCGTTTTTTTTTCTGTTTTATTATTAACCTTCTAGGTGGGCGCCACAATATAAATGAAAACCTTGTATAAACAATTAAACATTTTTTCTCTCTAATTACACAAAAAACAAATGTATATTTATTTTATTATTTAAAGGATATGTTTGAAGTTTTATCAGTCTGTCTACCTTATGCTGTGTGTTTGCGTTAGTAGTATTTTTCTAAAATGTAAAGTTTAGTTATTATATTTTTTGCCTTAAATGTTTTTGGTTTTACTTTCTTTATGGAGATTAAAATATGTTTTTGTTTTTTCATGTTCTCTGCATATTATTTTGTCTGCTCAAACAAAAAACATAACGGTAAGCTCTATTTAACTTAAAAAAGTACAATTCTATTTTGAACTCTGACTATGATCTGCAGCTGTTTAAGTAATAATATGTATTCTATTTTAAACATTTTGTGTACTTATTACTAGGTAAGTAAATAATAATAATAAATAGAGTACAGTAATTTAGTTTCATTAGGTCCCAAAAAGTTAACAACAGCAAAAGATTGATTTTTTGATAGTTGATTCTTTCGCAACCGATTTAATAGAACATCGATTATTTTAGTTCCGATCTAGATCGATCCCGAAAAGCGATTCATTTTAGAAAGATCGGCATCCGTAAAAGAAATTAATGGCCATTCGGACAAAACATTCTGCCTGTCGTAACCTTATTCAAGTATAAGGTCCAAAAAATCATGAACCATAACAATGACAAGCCTTGCCTTGACAATGCAGCCGTGTAGTAGAGATGATGGAAAACACTCAATGGTATGTTGAATAAAAACGATGAAAATATTAGGCAGTGAGATATTAACCCATAAACTAAGAAGTGCCATCTATCAGAACAAATGCGGGGTTTGTTTATACCTATTTAGTAATGTTTAAAAATACAGACAAAATGAAAAACTAAGCGAGACATACTCAGGCTTTCATTGTTTTTGTGTAAGCCGTGCGTTACCAATTATTTTATTGCAGAAAAGACGGCCCACAAAGGTATTAAATCCATGATACCGGCTTTTTAGGCCAAAGTGTTAATAAAAAACAATACAATCGTTGCATTGGTGGTATCGCACGGCTTACACAAAAACAATGAAAGTCTTTTCCCGTTTAGTTTTTCGTTTTATCATTATAATGTTATTAAACATTTCTAAAGAGGTATAAACAACAAACCTCGCATTTGTTCCCATGGATGGCACCTCTTATTTCCTGGGTTAATATCTCACTGCCTCATATTTTCATCTTTTTTATTCAAAATACCGTTGAGTGTTTTCCATCATCTCTACCACACGGCTGCATTGGCCTGATGAGCCCCATATAGGGCTAAACGTCAATTATGCCGGTAGAGACTATGGAAAGCGCTTAAAGGTTTGTCAAGTGTAATATATATATATATATATATATATATATATATATATATATATATATATATATACTTAATAATTATAACGGAACGAAAGCTTATTATTTGTTGCCGCAACACAAAAATAATTTGCAGGAAAATAAAAAAAAAATTCTAACGTTATTATTAAACTGAAACTAAGTTGCTAATTTATGTCAGTTTATTTGTAATTCCATCTACCATCTGACTCAATCTTTCTCAAAATTGCTTTTCAATATTCATTCATGATCATTAAATAGTTCTAAGGATTTAATTCCAAAAGAGATCTTAAACTTTTAATTTACTCCTTTTATTGGGAAGTCAGAATTAAGGAAATTTGGTTGCAGAATCAATTTGCATAAGAATAAGAACTTAGTTTATACGTATATTTTTTAAAACTTCATTGTTCGCTTTATTTTTTTACATTTTAAAAATTGTAATGTAATATACAGGGTCTTTCAAAAAACATGCACCAACGTTTAAAACGAGATTCTTTTTAAGAAAAGTTCATTTAAATACGGATACGCAGATGTTTGTTTTTTGATATATAGGGTGTTAAAGTTTTACAAAACATTATCATTTCTTTAGTAATTCCGAAAAAGTAAATAATATAATTGATTAAAATACCTCATAGATGTTGAAAGGGATATTTTTAGAGTATTCAGCAGTTTTTACTTCAATCATGGGCATAGATATGGGTAACCATCCCTGACTTTCTTAATAAAAAATATTACTCCACTCATTTTTTAAAAAAACTACTAGCTTTGTCGTTTAGGGCAAGTTAATATACACAAAAAAATGCCTCTTAACATTTTATATGACAAGTAAAAATGTTATTTTAATGAACGCCTGTGGCACCTTTAGTTCAATTTTAGTTGGAGTTAGAATTGCTCAAAACTATATAAAAGTGATTCCTTGGATCATCCCAATAAAAAAGTTTTAGTAAATATCTGTGCACGAATGCCCTATTCTTGAGATACAGGGTGTGAAAATTTAGATTTATTTAAAAATTTTGCATCGTGTATCTCAAAAATAGGGCATTTGCGGACATGTCAGAGGCATGGATCAAGATATAGTTTGTTTTTTTTTCTCGAAAACGACTTATCCATCACAAAATACTAAGAGACAAGTTTTGTGTATTTATACTTGTCCTAAACGATAAAGCCAGTAGTTTTTTAAAAAATAATTGGCATACCATATTTTAAAAAGAAAGTTACCCGCGGTTAAAGTAAAAACTGCTGAATACTTTTAAAATATAGCCCTTAGGCAAGGCCCATTATCTCTATAGGTTCCCTCGATGAGCAGTTATCGGGCGAGAGGCACGCGCGGGTGACGCGGAGGTCGTGACGTCGACTGGCGACCCGATCTGACAAGGCTGCCAGTTTATTGCTTATTCAGCTTGACGCTTTCGTTGCGATATTTACCAGTTGTGTTTTTCAGAGTATTTTTTTACTTCCTCAAGTGAAAGAGCACCAAAATAACCTAGAAACTATTGAAAATAATTACAAATAGACACAACAACATAAACCTAGATGCAGCAAGAGTGTTCTTAAGACACAGAATGAAAGATTTAAATGAACTGGCGAAGAAAAAAAAAGGTAAAAAAAGAAGGCCTACTGAAGTGGACTCCCACGAAAAGCTGTATAAAAAAATGAAAAAAAAATACTAACTGAATTTTTAATTTGTTAACGTTTAAGCAAGTTAAATAATTGCGTTTACTGCAGATAGTATACCTATAGTTAACAAAATATGAAAAATACTTATAATATACATAAGGTGCCCCCACAGTGTGTTCTCGGTTGATATCTTGGTACCAATTAGAAATAGAGAAGAAATTTATGGTAGACTATTAAAAACTAAATCAGGAAATTGCAAACCGTTTTGTTCTAATTTGAACAGTTTAGACTGTTGTTCAAAATTGAAAATCCCAGTTTTTAAACGTCAATATCTTGAAAACAATAAAACTTAGGCCTATGGACAATATATGAAGTAGACGTAGAATTTTAGATAAAATTCAAAAATGTAATAAAATATAGGGTGTTTCATATATGAAAAACTATTTAAGTTGGTATATAAGTCAAGTCATGTTATATACTAATATTTATATTTAAACTTTTTTTCTATCTCTAATCATTATCACCAAATCCAAGAACACACTAGTAGGACACCTTGTATAAAAAAATGTACATTTTCTTAAGTTATACAACTATTTGTCATGCTAAAACTTTTTACAAGAATATTTTTTTCAGACTTTAAAAATACATCATATTTTTTCAAATACGATACGAACTTTTTCAATGCAGTCAGCAAAAAAACTTGGTTAAAATTTGAACCAACATCCCTAAACATAAGTTTAAAATTATGATAACTTATATCTTGATGGTTGCATTTTATTGTAACAAAAATGTTTTAATTTTGAAAAAAAAAAGATTAATATATGTAATTAAACGCACACAGAAGAGATATGGACAATGCCGTGCTAAACCAAGCCGGTCGCCGAGTGACGTAGATTGCTCACACGGAGTTGGGATAGGTCAAGATCTCCCGAGGCAACCTATAGAATTAATGGGCCTTGGCCCTTAAGTACCTAGAACATTGTTCCAAATCTTAATCAAATAGCTCTTAGCTCTTATTGTTTCGGTATAACTAAATAAAGTCATTTATTTTTAATTTTGAACGTCTGCAAAGTAATGTTCAGATGAACTTTTCGTCTTATTTTCTTACAAAGAATCTCTCTTTAAAAGTTAGCGCATGTTTTTTGAAACACCAATATATATGATTTTAATTTTGTAATGAAATAACAAATATTTCTGAAACTAAATACATTGTTAAAGGGTTACAAATGACGGCTTAGTGAAATGTTAAAAAAACTATTACTAAAAAAACTAATTATGCAATTTACCTGAAGTTTTGCACAAAAATCAAGTTTTATATATGAAAGAACTGATAAAATTTTAGTATGAATCCAAGATGGTGAATCAAAATGATTGCATAACAAAATATTTCAAAAAATAGCCTGAGAAAACTGCTTATTAGATTGATTTCAGTTTTTGTGAAAGAATTAAGTGTGATATAGAAATACTGATAAAATCTTGGTATGAGTTCAAAATGGCGGAATAAAATGAAAAAAAGTCATACTCCCAGGATCTTCACGTTCTAGTGTCCCTAGATGACAAAAAACATGCTGTCAGTTCGCGACATAACTGAAACACTTATTCAATGCTAACTCACATCGGCACTTAAAATTACCCCTTCCACGATCAAAAGCTAAATCGGCCCTTGGATCCTATAAAGTTTGTGCATATATTTAGGAAATCATTTTAGAGTGGGTAGTACCAAGCTCTTACTAATGACATTTGAATTTTCCTAGAAAAAATATTACATTTACATACTCCGTCCCTGAAAACCCAGATGCTTATGTCCCCTGTTCAGTGTAATCCAGTAACCTGAGATGAGTATTGTTAGAAACCCCGTAATGTCGCAAATAATCTTTTTGTTGCGCATTCGTGTATTTGTGATTGCTGGTCTTTTACAGGCGCCTGACAAAGCACCCCACTTGAAATGGTGTGAATTTAAATTAATTTTCGATGTTTCAGGGGTGGATGCTTTTAATCCCTCGTATTGTCTGTGTATTTCAATATATGTAGTTACGTAATACCGTAATTAAAACAAAACAATTTTTAAATTCTTGTCGTATCAACATCAACACCAACACAAATGCTGTCGTATTTCCTGCTATTTGAAAAATATTTGTAAACTGCTGCTTTTACAAAAATGATTGTAAAACAACTTTTATAGATCGTGGGAAACGCTGATTAGAATTTTTGTATTTTCGTTGCGCCTGGCGCTCCAAGAAAATCTTATATTACAATGTAAGGTGTCAAATGAAAAATTGTGTAATACGCTTATAGGTTTATTACAACCAGGGAGAAGAACTGTTTACCAAATGGTTAAGCTCAGAATGTCTTAATAAAGCGAAAAGCAAACATGTGTAGGGTGTTCGATTTAAAAAGAGAAGTTATTAGAAGAATCTCGAAAACATTTATATCTAAACTACTAGATAGATGAAAAGGATAATCACCATTTTTAGTGAATATTTTCTGTTGCAAATCTTACTGGGTACAGACCATTTTACACAAATATTTCGATTTTAGAAATAAATTTATTGTATCACTAAAATTGTTTTTATAAATTCTCGAAACAACCAAAATTTTAAAAATTTTGTACGCGCTGGCTTGACACCCTGTACTGAGATACAATAAATCTCTTACTATAGGCGAAACGTTTCTGTAAAGCGATTTGTACACAATAAGTTTTCTGAAAATATTGATTATCCGTTTCATCGCTTCTTGGAGTTTAGATCAAAAATATATAGTATTTTACTGGATAGCATAAAAGTGATGAAAAAATTGAAAATGTTTTAATATTTCCTCTTTCACCAACGATTTTTACGGTATTGCGCGATATGCCAGTTTTGTAGCTTGAGATAGTATCTCGACCGTTTTTGTCACCTTTTCTTTACTGCCCTAAGTAGAACGATTTTTAGAAATTAGTTGGGAGGCAACTTTTAATTTTAATTTGTCCTTTGATCAATTATTCGTTCTCGAATATTTTTTATTTTTAGTTGAATATTTTATAATAGTGGATTATGTAGCTAAGATCCGTAAATATCACGAGAAGCTTTTGTCGATTTTTCAATAAGTGGCTAATAATAAAAAATACATTATACAAAAAAATGTTTCATGTGTAACGATGATGGAAATTAATGAAACAACGATTAGGGGCTGAATGAACAAAACGGACCACAATGCTTTAAAGAAGTTTAAAACACGTACTCTTGTACATTTTAAACGGGGTCTACAAGCTCAACATTTAGAGATAGCAAAAAATTACTATACCGTTAAGATTTGCTAAAAAAATAAACAAATGACAATTGAAAAGTAAATAATTGAGAATTGACTTTCTTATTTTAAATTGAACAGTTGTATAACATTATTTCAATAAATTGGCATATACTTGTTGATTATAAAAATGCCAGGTTTGATCCCTTAATCTTTAAAGAGAACCGAGAAATTTGACAAAAACCCTGCCGTAAGGAACAACAATTTTATCGGTTGTGTTTAAAGATGAAGGTATCGAACATAGTATTTTTATCGGGAAAAAGATACCCATTTATTTTCTAATGTCATTTGTTTATTTTTTTAACAAATCCTGATGTTTTAGCGACTACAAAACTTTTGTAAACAATATTTTCTGATATCTCTACAGGTTAGGTTTTTAGACACTGTTTTAAATATAAAATATATCCTGCACACATTTTTTCGAATATTCATCATACTCTACAACTTGCTAGTCCATGAGTTTTGAGTTCATGCATGTGGTCAATATTTCCACAGCCCTATTTAACCCATAAAGACTTCATATTTCTATGGATTTTTTTAAGTAAAAAATGTACTCTTGGTATAGTCTGCCGATCTACAGATGTTTTAAAATTTTGAATAAAATTTTATAGGCAATTTAGTTTCAAAATATTTGGAAAAGGGTTGGGCCTATGGACCTATACATTACTACTATACTATACAGATTTTGACTAATAGTTAACGTATCCAGTAATTTCGATCCTCTGACAAATGTCACTTCTGGTAACCAAGTTCCATGCATGTTATCTGGAATCAGTAGAACTTGTTAAGATATCAAACACAATATTTTTATATGTATAGTACTGATATTATCAAGCAAGTTAAATTAGAATAATACAGAAACGCTTAAATCAATTATAAATAATCTTACCAGAATTAAATATGTATATATATATATATATATATATATATATATATATATATATATATAAAGAAGATAAGTTTGATTTTACAAAATTCAAAGAAAATATATTAAAGAAATATTTCTGATTAATTTGGTAAAAAAAACAATCTTACTTGGAATACGTTCTGTGCATTATTTACTAAAAATTGCCTACAAAAACTGGATCAATTCTGTGGTACATTTGACAATTTTTTGGTTGATCTGTTCATACACAATACTATTATAGAGATTTCGACGCAGTGGCGTCGATGTTTTGGTCATTACATCATTACAAATATGTTTCATAAATATAGATAAAAAGATAGTTTATTTAAGACAGGAACGTCTCAGAAGATCAATTTTTATTTCCTTAGTAGAAATGTCCTATTAATATCCACGGTTCGGAGTTCCCTATACGTATCAAGTATCAAATTACTACTATATCAAGTATCAACTTGTACACAAAAAGCGCGGAAAATGAAATATAACACACTTTATTTTAAATTAGTAACACTGGTAGCCATTTCAGCAAAAAACTTCCGGTTAAGTTTCGTTACAGGTTGGTTTTACCAAATTATCCTGAAGTTCCCTCATAAAGGATACCTCCTTTTCTCTAGAAAAGCTAACACAATTTATATATGTAATTACTAAATTACTATATGCAAAACTAAATAGGATGATAGTTTGCTTTTCCTAATAAAAAGAAGAATAATTGAAGAGGGAAATTCCAGGTTAAAGAAATTTACTGATTTTTGTTTATTGTTTTCTGAAAGATTTTAAAAAACCGCTATTTTGCTCCACTGTATTGGATTCGTACAAATATTTTACTAGTTTCTATTTATATCACACTTCATTTTTGGTAAAATTTAAAATCAGTTAAATAAGTAATTTTTTACACGGATTTTTCAAAAAATTTATTTGGCTGCTCTTTTGTTTCGCCATCTTGAATTCATACCAAAATTTTGCCAGTTCGTATCTATATCTTACTTAATTCTTGCGCATAATTTGAAATCAATCGCATATGTACTTTTTTCAGACTGATTTTGTTTATTTAATTTGATTAGGCCTCCATTTTTTTTTCGCCACCTCGAATTGGTACCAAAATGTTGCCATTCGTTTTTAAGCCACACTTTCTTTTTGGAAAATTTGTTAGCATTGTTAGTAGTTAGCATACTGGATTTTTATCGAAATGATTTGTAATTTTTTTATCATACGACTATCGGGTTTGTGATTTTTTAACTATGCCGCCAACAAATCAATGGAATTTTTTTAGCACCTAAGGACCCTGAAACGTGATGATTTGAAAAAAGCTCGGAAGGTGATTTTTTTCACACAATTACAATACGTTCCTGTTACGAGAGAAGTGAAAATCGATAAATTGGAATTTCCGAGTACCACTCGCGGATCCAGAAGAAGGGGCAGAGGAGCAGCTGCCTCCCCCCAGAAGTCTTTACAATTTGTATTAAAAACATTCTTTATGGTACAACCACGACGTAAGAAAATACATCGAAACGATAAGATATACGAAAACAAAACCGTGCGATGCCGCATCTAATCAGAAGTACACTTTTCTTTTTTTTGAGAGGCAATAGCCACGATTACTATAGATAATGAATGGTCTTCTAGCTTTAAATTTGTGAGTTACTGAAAAAGCCAGGTAAACTTATATTATTGATATCTCCACAGGCGTCGAAAGCTATTACTAGGTGATTTTTAGTGGCTTATTTGTCCCAGGCGTTTTTTGTTTATAGTCGCTTGTAACGGGTGATTCATTTGGAGGTACTTTTTTCGTCACATGGTCACCATGCCAATTTACTGGTGCAATGCGTGGAATTAAGAGTTCACCAAATTGTTCTCGCACTACTGCCATGGTTTCGCGAACTGTGTGTTTTGTCTGGATTAAAATTATTGATTGTCTTCAACCTTTCAAGAGCCCTAAGACTAAAATTGCGACGATTTGCATGATCGGTCGGATTCAATTCTTGCACGAGTTAAAATGTATGTGTTTTTAAGCCAAGATCCTTACGTAAGAAAAGGTTGTCGTATACGCAATCAGTTGTTGAGAACGCCACCCAATCGCTTCATCCCGGTCATCGCGAAAACTCTCAGCTACTGCCGCAATAGCTTTATCGTTACGTGGTGGATAAGGTCTATTTGGTCGAGTATTATCCAATAATGAAAACTAGTTTATACATTTTTTGATCGTACAGCAAATAGTACGCTCGGTAGGCAGATTATGTGGACTATAAGTTCCTCTTATAAGCCCACGAAACACATTTCTCGTAGAACGCTGACCGCTCTGCAAACTCCCTAAATAAAAAATATTTTAAAATGCCGTACATTGAAAATCTGTCCGAAAAATTAAAAAAAGAACTGTCTAGTGAAAACTCCCAAATAGCGTTTTACAACACAAAAACAACAGGTAATCAACTATTTTCAAAAATTAAAGACAAAACAAAAATTGATAAAAAAACAGATATGATCAAATTCCTTGCAACCACTGTTCACGAATATACATCGGCCAAAAGTCACAGCATTTAAAAAAATGTATATACTAACATAAATATGATTGTTATATAATAAACAAGGACAAACCACAAAAAACAATGCTCAGTATAAATCACTTTGAAAAAACATTGCTTCAAGTTTGATAAGGTAAAAATATTAGATGTTGCAAAAAATTTTAAAAAAGAACTTTTCTTGGAAATGGCCCACATAATTTAAAATAAATCGACCGTCAAGTAAAAAACAGATTGTGGCAACCTAAGTAGAACCTACCATAACATAATAACTAATTTCTAATTTAAATATACATACAGAAACAACAGTAAGCAATAAGTTTTTACGACAGATTTGATATCCCACACGAGATAAGGCACCATCAGCGCTCGCTGTTCATCACACAGTTGGAATAGCTCCAAGCTTAAGACACTGCTGATGATCAATTGAGGTATGTAATCAGTGTTCTTTTATATACCTAAGACCTTTACCTCAATTTGGTTGATTTTAAATTTCAAACATTTTTATATTTAAGCCAGCTTTTTTTTTAATAGTATGTATTTTTATATCATGTAAGCTTAACTATAAATTTATTTATATACATAATTTTATGTATTTTTTAGGAATATTTTGCTATTTGTATGTTTATTTAAATTGTGGCCCCGAGGAAGATAGAAACTAAACTATCGAAACGTTGGCAAAAATTAAAAACTATCAGCAATAATAAAGCCTGTCCAATATTGAACTCGTGATTGGTTCTGGTTCGATTTAATACATCTCGATTTTTGACCTTTTTGGTTTTGTTAGGAAGCTTACTACAAATTTACTATATTTAAGCAAAAAAAGCGTGGATGCATTACAATTTTTCACAAAATAATACAAATTAAAATTGATTGTCAAGTCGCAATACTGCACTATTAACACATTATTATTTGAAATTCCTTTACATTTTACGCTTGTGATTGTTGTTTGATGTTAATATATGCGTATTTTGAAAGATTTGTTTATTTCTATTATATATTTATGAAATGAGAATTGTTTTTTTTTAAATTACGAATATGATTAATTTTCTAACATAATACCTGACAATATGAGGTTTGTTTTGTATCTAAACCCTGCTAACTTCACTGCGTGTCATTTAACCAGCCAGCAAGCGCTGTTGCCAAAGTAAATTTTTTTATATTCTTTGAGGTGAGAGTAATATTTTTTTTTCATATAGATGGGTTGGTACAAATCAGAGTGGATAGGAATTAGGTGGATTGATACCGGGTTAGTAACAGGTTAGACGCCGGAGCGCGATGGCATTTAGGGTTAGTTTCACATTAAGTAGGCAACCAGTTCTATACATATTTTGTGGAAAAGGAAATTGGGCATTTATTTTGTTTGATTATAGTTAGTAATTTTAGTATTTTTTGGCTTATAATTAATAAAAATGCGGATTAGGTTAGGTTAGGATTAGTTAGGCTTGCTCTAAAGAAAGCGGGCGGTAGCGCGCCAACAAAATTTGGGGTCTACATTAAAACAAGGTTTTTTTAACAAAACTCATACTGTTATGTGGATATGTCCCGCTAGCGTTAGGTTAGCCCAGGTTCGTGGTTAAAACCACTATTAAAGCCATAAAATCACATGTTAAAATCATATCTGAAACATACCGGGTTAGGTTAGTACCAGGTTTGTTAATAATAAAACTATCGTTAAACCGTTTTGTTCAAATTTAGGAATACTATTTGTTGAATATTTGAAGAAAACCAAGTAAGTTTGGCAACAATGCATATAATTAAGTATTTTGTCAAAAACTTCATAAATGACAGTTTTAGCACTGGAAAAGCAGTGAAATTTCTAAAGTTTATTGGTTATTTATGGAAAGTTTTGTGATTTTTTTAAATAAAAAAAATGCTTTATCCACGCTTTTTTTTTTTGCTTAAATATAGTAATTTAAGGTAAGCTTCCTAACGAAACCAAAAAAAGGTAAACAATCGAGATGTATTAAATCGTACCAGACTCCTCGTGATTTATTCCCCTAGGAATACAAAAAAACTGGACGTGACTTCACAATTAAAATCAATTGTTTTCTCATAATCAGATTTTATGTAAAATTTAAACAGATTAAATGATATACAGAGCTGTCAGAATAAATACTTAATGCAGTTACTTGATTTCATGTATACTACGTCCATCTGTACTCATTCTACAAAATCCTACTTTATTTTCTTAACCCTATAAATAAAAAAAATTTTCGGAGTTAGATATAGAAGATAAAAATTCTAACACTGATTTGAATAATATATAAATTCGACATTATGTTTCCTATATTTGCTAGTTAGAATGTAGTTGCTACGTCACTGATTACTAACACCAGTAGCTGTCAAGTGACGTGTATTTAAGGACCTTAAACCCTTAACAAAGGGCATTAACACGCCCATCAGGACAGTTTTGTACAATTTTGCTTTGATCCGGATCTTTTAATAGAGTACCTATCCTCATTTATGTTGCAGATCCGGTCTGGGCTTTCGCAAATACGATATGGTATGAAAATTTTGAATGTCCATTTAAATGCTGCACGAAGTATATTTAGAGTTTGATGTATTTAACATAAAAAGGTTACGTTTGATTTAAAAGATCGGTAAATTTACTTTATCCGGAACTTTCCACGTTATGAATTTTTCTTTTTAACTGACTTCAAAAGAGGAGGAGGTTCTCAATTTGACTGCATGTATTTTTTATATTTTCTATGTATGTACAGGGTATCCTAAACTGGGACACACATCAACACATCGATAAAGAGTATTAAATGGAGTCACTAAGGTATATTTGTATGTAAAAAAATAATTGCTTCAATTTTCAAAATGGATGGAGGTGTGATGTTATTCATTTTTTTTTCAAGAGCATACCTATTTTTCAGCACATTTGAAAAGCCTTATTTTGCTTTTTACTCAAAAGTAATAATACAAAAGTTTTGAAAATATATAAGAAATTTTGGTTAACCAAAAATCGAGTACTTCATGGAAGCCATAGAAATGAATTGACAGTTACTGAAACTGATCTTACGTCAGAAACTTTTACTGCCTTTCATTGCGATATTTGCAAGTTTTAAAAATGATTACATACAACTAAGAAACAATTAACAATGCATTACCCAATAATAAGTAGTTGATAAATGAGTAAGAAAAAAATAACTAACCTAATTCATAATCGAAAGTAGAAAATATCTAACGCGGTTAGAACTAGTATATAGCAGAAAATGGATTCTTTGGGAATTTTTTTTGTATTCGTTTTGGCACTAGTTGTACTCGTCTTTCAACTAGTTAACTGTACTGATGAAGACCTTAAGTCAGAAACACGTGTCTATGGTTAGCCAAATTCCATTGCTTTAGCGGTCATCCCAAAGAATCCATTTTCTACTATATACTAGTTCTAACCGCGTTAGATATTTTCTTTCTCCGTGGTAAATAGTATCAAGTCCGGCGAAGATTTCGAAATCACAAATGTCGGTTTTGCTCCTGTTGGTGACTCTGGTATTGTTTTGTGTATTCGTTTTGGCACTAGTTGTACTCAAAGTTGACTGTAATAATACCTTAAAAACACGTTCTATGGTTAGCCAAATATATATCCCAAAGAAATTTTCTGCTATATACTAGTTCAAAAATCGCGTTATATATTTTCTACTTTTGATTTATTACTCTTGGGTTACGAGTTTCTCCTTAGGTGGCTACATGCCTCTCCGTGGTAAATAGAGCATCAAGTCCGGCGAAGATTTCGATGTTGTCTTGGTAATCACAAATTTCGGTTTTGCTCCTGTTGGTGACTCTGGTATTGTTTTGTGTATTCGTTTTGGCACTAGTTGTACTCGTCTTTCAACTAGTTGACTGTACTGATGAAGACCTTAAGTCAGAAACACGTGTCTATGGTTAGCCAAATTCCATTGCTTTAGCGGTCATCCCAAAGAATCCATTTTCTGCTATATACTAGTTCTAACCGCGTTAGATATTTTCTACTTTCGATTTACTACTCTTGGGTTATGAGTTTCGCCACAGGTGGCTATATGCTGCTCCGTGGTAAATGAGTATCAAGTCCGGCGAAGATTTCGGATGTTCTCTTGGTAATCACAAATGTCGGTTTTGCTCCTGTTGGTGACTCTGGTATTGTTTTGTGTATTCGTTTTGGCAACACTGTACTGATGAAGACCTTAAGTCAGAAACACGTGTCTATGGTTAGCCAAATTCCATTGCTTTAGCGGTCAACCATTTTCTGCTATATACTAGTTCTAACCGCGTTAGATATTTTCTACTTTCGATTTACTACTCTTGGGTTATGAGTACAGGTGGCTATATGCTGCTCCGTGGTAAATAGAGTATCAAGTCCGGCGAAGATTTCGGATGTTCTCTTGGTAATCACAAATGTCGGTTTTGCTCCTGTTGGTGAACTAGTTGTACTAGTCTTTCATAAATGATGAAGACCTTAAGTCAGAAACACGTGTCTATGGTTAGCCAAATTCCATTGCTTTGCGGTCATCCCAAAGAATCCAATATACTAATTCATAATGTTTCCAACATGTTCTCCTCCGACTTCCAAACATTTTTCAAAACTTTTCTTACTGCGGCTTTTCTAAACATATGTCTGGTTAAACTGTGACTTGCGTTCCGGATATTTTGTTTCGAATATTCTATATCTGTAGACGGATAGATACAATAATTAAATAAAATAAATGCTTTAGTGTGCCCCATAAAAAATCAAAGGGGGTTAAATCTGGGCACATTGAGGTCAACCGCCACCATTAGTTCCTATTCATCTTTTCCCATAGATATTATCTAAGTATTCCTTTGCGACTCATGATTTATGTGAGGAAGCGTTATCGTGCTGAAACCACATTGCCGTTCGTAGTTGCAATGGAACGTCTTCGAGCAGTCCTGGCAGATTTTTCTGCAAGAATCTAGCACATCTTCAAAAAAGAAAGCATAACATCAGACAAGAGGTTCGTATCACAACAAACAAAAGTATTGCTGTAAATTGTAATACGCTTTTTGTTCTAAATGTTTAGAAATTGATTTTCGGAATAATTTTAAGTCAGTAACAGTTCTCAGGCTTACCGGCAAGTTATTGTAGATCTTTACGCTATTAAAAATAAGAGAATGCCTAATCATGGCCCTCCTGGGAATAGGCAGCGAGAGGTTGTCAGCTTGGCGGGGGTTATTACGATGCTGATCGCGTCTTATATCTATAATATACACTGTTTCAAGAATAAATAAACAAGGCAGAGTCAGGATTTGTGACGAAATAAACATGGGTTTACAATGATCCCTTAGTCCCGCCTTATTTAAATATCGAACTGCCCTCTTTTGCAACACAAACACTGAATTAAACAAATATCGGGAGCATTGATCCCTAAAAGGCTATACCATTCAAGAGCCACATCTCTAAACCCATACGACTCCAACTTCCGCAACAGCGTTGTGTGATTTATGCAAGCTTTTGAGAAATCACAAACCACTGCTACAGCATTGCCGTCATTGAGTCCCAAATACACTCTCTCCAAAAAAAGT
Organism: Kuschelorhynchus macadamiae; assembly: GCA_030620095.1. Lineage (NCBI taxonomy): Eukaryota > Metazoa > Arthropoda > Insecta > Coleoptera > Curculionidae > Kuschelorhynchus > Kuschelorhynchus macadamiae. The sequence goes on along the minus strand of JAUTXW010001591.1, from coordinate 157,945 downwards.
GAAAATTGCGTCAGCTGTTCCCCTGCATCGCTGAAATCCAAACTGTGAGTCAGAATGTATATTGAGACGTGACAAGTAAGCTATGATTCTATCTTCAACGAGTTTTTCAATTAACTTTGGTAACGAAGACAGCAATGCGATGGGACGAAAGTTTGACGGATCATCAACCCTTATATAGCGGGATGACAATTGCTTTTTTTAAGCATTGTGGAAATACTCCGTTGGCAAAAGAACTCTACCAGCGTTTGTAAAGTAACATCCGGTAGATTAATTAGGATTTTGACAGATATACCATCAAATTCAACTGAATTTTTATTTTTTATATCTATTAAGACTCCATACAACTCTGCAATACTAGTAGAATCCAAGACAAGTTTTCCGGAATAAAAATATGTTTTAAGTAATTTAATGGGTCATTCCCAGAACTCAAGTTAGATGTAAGACTTTCTGCAACTCAACAGTAAAAGCAGTTTATCGCGTTTAGTTCAATGTTTATTTTTGGCGGAAGTAAATTATTTTTGCCACGTAATTCATTTATGATTTTCCAGTCTTCCCTGATCCTGTTTTAAGAGTTTTTAAGTCTTTCTCTACTCTTTGGCCAGCTTTAAAGTGGTTCTATAAATTCGCCTATATTTACTGATATAATCAAGAATAAAATCATTATAACAATACTTCCTACGCGCACAAAAATCAGGTTTTTAGTATATACTGGGGTACCCTTTGTTATCTAGGGTTTCTTTTTTTAACCTTTAGTCTTTTCATCGGAAAACATTTATTGAAAATGTTCACCAATTGCTCATGAAAATATTTGAAGGGATCAGATTGATGAGAGCAATCTCTCCAATTGACCTTTGCACAATTTGCACGAAACTTTTTAAAATTTGGCTTACTATAGATTTTTCCCTTTCTGAATTTCCTTGGTTGTATCAAGTATGAAAGGGAAGTAGTTAATTTGATAGCTTCATGGTCAGACAATCCTGATTGAACAGATATAATCTATTATTGTTGACGGAACGGGTATGATCCTGGTAAAGTTCGAATTATGCATTTGGACATTGAAAGAAGCTAGTAAATTATTTAAGTCAAGAGTGTGCCTTGAAGTTTTATTGTTAAAATCGATATTCAGGTCAACTCCTATGATGATCTTTAAAGTTAAAGGTAAACTACCCAAGACAAGCTCAAGCCTTTCATGAAAAACCTCAACATTTGTTAAAGGTGGTCAGTAAATACAGAATATATAAATATTAGAAATACGGCTATAAACTATGGAAAATTCTCATTCCATTAAAATTTTATTTAAATTTTCAAAAGTAATAAAATTTAATGTATTAATAAAGTCTGCTTTTATTAACATAGCTGTGCCGCAGTGGGTACTAATTTTACGACAGTATTTAGATATCACTACTTATTCCCGTATCAGAAACGGTTCACCTTCTTTAAGCCTATGCTCAGTTAGAAGAACAACCTCTGGATATTTCAACTCCATTAACAAAAAATTGGTAAATTTCATTCGGAACTTTCCTCGTTATGATTTTTTTCCATTTGTTAGGAATAGTGAAGTGTGACCCAATTTAGTTTAATACATAGTCCCAGTATGTATGTGTGTACTGTCTTTTCATTTGTATTTGTTCCATCATATTCGTTTCCTATCAATATTTTACCATTTTCTTTGTACCTATGCGACACTTGTCTTTTGGGCATAATAAAATAAATTCAATAAGTAGTTTTTACATTGACATATACTGCCATGTTGCTACGTCATCTTGAATTCGTACCAGTTTATCCCATTTTCACATCTAATTTTTCTGCAGAATCAATTGAACAATTACGGTGATTTTTTAAAAAATTAATTTGGCCGTCATTTTGTTTCGTCATTTTATGTTTCTAACTGGTTTTCGCTAACAATCCTCTTGTTGTTATGTTAAAGTGGTGTATTATTTGGCGTTAGGATCCAGTAAAAGAACAAAAGCTCTTAAAGCTTTAAATGTCGACGTTTCGCAACTTTATTGTTGCATCCTCAGGACACATAGATTATATATCCTATGTGAAACATATATTATTAGTGTTTACCTACTCCGTTGATCTGCAGATATTTCCTAACCCCAAATAATACACCACTCTAACAACAAGAAGATCGTTAACGAAAACCATGTAGAAACTTAATATCTGGAAAATATCTGAGGACCAATGTAATAGGTAAAGACTGAAAATATGGGTTTCATGCAGGATATACAATCTATATATGTGCCCTGAGTATGCAACAATAAAGTTGCTAAACGTCAACAATTTAAAATAGTCTTTTGTATCTTCACTGGACCCTAACCCCAAATAATACAACACTTAGCGAAAACCATAGAAACATAATATCTGGGAAATATCTGCGGACCAACGGAGTAGGTAAAGCCTGATAATATGAGGTTCATGCAGGATATAGAAACGATATATGTGTCCTGAGGATGCAATAATAAAATTGCGAAACGTCGACAATTAAAAATAAACTTTTGTATTTTACTTAACCCCAAATAATACACCACTGCAACATAACAACAAGAAATTTGTTATCGAAAACCATTTAGAAACTTAATATCCTGGAAATATCTGCGGACCAACGGAGTAAAGCCTGATAATAGGGGGCTTCATACAGGATATAGGATCTATATGTGTCCTGAGGATGCACAAATTAAATTCCGAAACGTCGACAATTTACAAAAAGACTTGTGTTTTTTACTGGATCTTAACCGCAAATAATACACCACTCTAACAAAATTTTTTTAACATTGTTCAGCCATATTGGATTTTTACCAAAATATTACCAGGTCATATACCCATATGACCCTTAATTTTTGGTCAAAATTTGAAGTCAATCGGGTAAGTAGTATTTAAGCTATGTCACGAACTGACAGACAGATCGACAGATTGACCGACAGAAATGATAAAACATGTATTTTGGCATCTAAGGACGCTAAAACGTAAATACTTTTTTTACTAGTTGACCCCTATACCACAATTAGCTATGGCTTCTGGCTTAATTTTAAAATATTTTATTAAACCCACATTTTGTTCCATCCATCCTGGATTCGTACCAAAATGTTACCAGTTGATTCCAACATAATAGTTGATGTTTTTTGCAAAATTTCAGATAAATTGGATGAGTAGTTTTTTAATATCTTTTTTACATTTCCCTTGGCTGCCATTTTGGTTCGCCATATTGGATTTTCACCAAATCTTACCAGGCCATCCCCATATGGCCCTTAATTTTTGACCAAAATTTGAAATCAATCGGGTAAGTAGTATTTAAGTTATGCCGCAAACTGGCGGACAGACAGACCGACAGACGGGCCAACGAAGTTGATAAAACAATATTTTTTTACTTCTAGCGACGCTAAAACGTAAAGATGTGTAAACATGAGAGGGTGACTTTTTCACGATTACAAAAATTTTATTTGGCCGATATTTCGTTCGGCCATCTTAAATTAGTACCACTATGTTATTAGTTAATCCCTATACCACCTTTAGTTATGGCACACAATTTAAAATCAAACCATTAAGTGAATTTTTAAATATTTTATTAAGCCGCCATTTCATTTCGCCATCTTGGATTCGTACCAAAATGTTACCCGTTGATTCCAACATAATACTTGATGCTTTTACAAAATTTGAGATAAATTGGATGAGTAGTTTTGTCATAATAATTTTTTTAACATATGCCCTAATTTTTGACCAAAATTTGAAGTCAATCGGGTAAGTAGTATTTAAGCTATGCCGCGAAGTGAGAGACAGACAAACAGACAGAAAGTTCGCCAGACGGAGCGACGGAGTTTATAAAACATATTTTTTGGCATCTAGCGACACTAAAAGGTAAAGATGTGTAAAAGTGAGAGAGTAACTTTTTCACGATTACAAACATTTTATTTCGCAGCCATCTTGAATTATTACCACTATTTTACTAGTTGATCTCTATACCACAATTAGTTATGACACACAATTTGAAATCAAAACATTAAGTAGTTTTTCAGGCTGAATTTTTAAATATTTTATTAAGCCGCCATTTTGTTCGGTCATCTTGAATTCGTACCAAAATGTTACCACTTGATTGCAACATAATATTTTTGTAAAATTTGAGCTAAATTGGATAGGTAGTTCTTTAATAATAATTTTTTTTTTACTTTTCACTAAGCCGCTATTTTGTTTCACCATACTGGATTTTTACCAAAATGTTACCAGGTCACCCCCATATGACCCTTAATTTTTGACCAAAATTTCAAGTCAATCGGGTAAGTAGTTTTTTAGCTACGCCGCGAACAGACAGACAGACAGACCGACGGAATTGAGAAAACATGTTTTTCGTCATCAAGGGACCCTGAAACGTGAAGATCTGTATATCATATCATCTATATTGTAATCGTGAAAAAATCGCTCTCCGAGATTTTTTCACGATTACAATATTTCCTTTATATAAAACTCGACAAATTTATTCCTCAGTGACCCTATATTGAGTAGCAAAAGTGATATAATGATTGAAGACCACTCTTCAGATTCATTGACATAATTATTTTGTACATAAATTAAGTTGGAACTGTTATTATTGTGTAACGTTGTTTTTATTTCCTTTATACAAATTGCCATACAATTTAAGCCTGCTTTCTTTAAGTAAGGAAAATTGTTTAAAAAGCATTTTATATTCATTGCCATTAATTTTTCGATTCTTTGTCTAGGCCCTGATATTTATTATGAAACAGTAAGCCACTTTTTGAATAAATTTTATTATATCATGTCATTAATTTAGTTTTATTACGCTCTGTATATTACACTAGTAACTTCTAAAATATCAAATATCATTATAACTCTCAGAAATTCCTCAAAAAGTACCTTTCATAATAAGGCTTTGGGTTTAATCCTTAAAAGAGCTACTGTGTAAAGTGTCAAAACTCTTGACATAGAAAGCTTAAGAAGGATCAGGTAAAAGATTTCGGTATGTTCAATTGCATAAGGACACAGTGAAATAACGATCAAAAGATACAAAACCACTTGAACAAATACTAACACGTTTTTATTTTTTACGTAGGTAGAAATTTGCCAAAAATTCTATAAAAGTTTTTACTGTATAGCATATGGGCAATAGAACAATAACATTGCAAATAACCAAAGAGCGAAATATAGAAACAATAATTTCATTTAAACTGCCGTTAATTAAAGAAGAATAGAAAATATGAAAGATTAATAATTATTAAGTTAGTATATCAGAAACGACACAGATTTGCACTTGGCTACATGAAAGGCCACTCTATTCCTTTAATTTGTATAACCTGAATCGACTTTTTTTAACAAACAGAAGCATTTATTAATAGTGTCTTTTTATTTCAAGAAATGATATTTTTAAAATACAAAAAATAAATTTTTAATTATAGAAGGAAGAAAAGAGAGAAGTAGGGCAAAATCTATTTCGGCATAAGTGTGTAGAAATAACTAGACATGAAACGCCCTTATGTTGATCTTAATACTGAGGTGCCATCTTACACCGGATATCTGCCCTAGCGCGGCTCATCAGGTAGTTTCCTCAAGGGAAATGATATATTTTATGCCATAATAACCATCATAAAAACCTGCAACTAATTTCTACTATTATTGTTGTTATTTTCTTAATAATTATTATTATTGTTATTTTAATAATTATTAGTGTTATTTTCTTAATCGATTTGATGTTAGCACAGTATCAAAAACAATTTGAATAATTTCGTCCAGTAATTATTAGATATCCCTTTACTTATACTAGGTTATCAACGCTATTTAATTACTTACAATAAACTACAAAAATAAAATATATTAGTCCATTTTTCGTACACCAGAAGAACTAGAAATTTGACACAAATGTAAAAAAATATTTTTTTGCTCTTGCATTTAAGGGTGGTATAGAAAGATTAAAATTTTCGGTTCGATTTTCTTCAAATTATTTTACTTTAATATGTAATTTTTAAGTTTATATTAAATACAAAATGTTAACAAGAAATTACAAATGACCTCTTTTTACGCCTTCCAGGGCCGTACTAAGAAGCATATTATGTTTTTACCAGGTTTTTATTATCGTCATTTCTCTGTTTTTTTTATGTTTGTCTGGTTTAAACCTTTAATTGATTAACAAATTTTTTGCGTCTATACAATTCGTGTGACAATACAATTTCACACTTTCGTATACAAAACCTCAAGATGGCGACTCCAATATGGCGACCAAGTATTATTAATGATGATCCGGTTCGACTGAGAATTAGTAGCTAGGGTTATTTAAGAGTGCAAATTATATAACTTTAGTTAACATTCAAAACTTCAAAATAACGGCGTCAAAATGATGAACGAATTTTGACATTTATGCAGATTTGGCTGGGGATGTTTATAAGTGCAAATTATGAATTTTTAATCAACATTTCAAAATTCTAATAGCGGCTAAGATGGCGTACGAAGTTTGTCATTAGTACAGATTTGAGTGAAAATCAGTATTGTAGTATTTTAGACAATAAGTTATGTATTCTGAATTAATATTTAAAAATGCATAATGTCTACCCCAATATGGCGAACAAATTTTGACATATGCGCAGACGTGAAGATGCGACTCAGAAATCAGAGGCGGTATTTAAGAGTATTTAAGTTTTTAAAATATCAGACCATGGTACTCGTATACAAAATTAAAAATGACGTGACACCTGAATACTTAACAGAAAGATGAGTTACTAATGAAATGGTTTATTCATATCCAACTAGGTATAAAGAAAACTTTTATGTAACTAAAAAAACAAAAAAGTTCTGAAAATTCTGTGAATCATAAAGGTTTACTTGGTTCTCATTCCCTATCTGTAGATATAAAAAATATAAGTAGCTTAAATATATTTAAACATAAGTTAAAGGAATAGTTAAAGGCAGAATAATACATAAAACAAAGAAATAGTTAATTTTAAAAACTTTTGTGACATTTGGTGTTGTTTCCTTTTTTGTAGGTTTGTTTAACTTTTGACGTCTTTATGCTAGTTTAATCGTATTTTATATTTTTACATATCTTTGTTGTTTATTTTGGAATTTGTATATTGTTGGTTTTAAATACGTTTTTTTGTATTAGATCAATGTATCTTTATTTTAACTTTTATTTTGAGATTTGACATTTTTTATTTGACTGTAATATTTAATATTAAGTTATTTACTCATTTTATAAACATTATATTTGGCTGATTTTTACACATTTAATTTAATGGATGGAGTTTGTTATTGTTTATACTTACATTTTTGGTGAAAATATTTTTAGTCAATATCTAAAACTTCAAACTAGAGGAGCCAGCATGTCTTAATTAATTAAATTAAACTCGAAAATAAAAAATATACCTATTGCAAATTTTAAAAATCGCGGTACTAAAAATCAAAAACTGTAGATTTTCGGATAATGCAAAAACAACATATTTTTACTAGACTTATTTTTTCTTCGAAGTTCGAAGTATTTTTAAATTCAACTGAGATATCTTGTATTTGGCTGATCTTTTGAGTCCTTTGTTAGACTAAAGAGGTTTCTCTCAGAGTCACTAAGAGGCGGACAGTGCCCCCCTAATATATTAAGCAGTTGGCTATATTGTGGTGGAGTTGGCAAATTACGAGACATAATTACCAACAAGCGGGATCGGTATCTATACTGAAAGTATTGTCATACCAAAAGCATGACTTTTTTGTCAGTTGGTTTTTTTTGCGCCACCCCCTCAACTCTCCTACTCCGATATACTCGTTATTAATCGTTTCGTCCGAAAAAATACCTATTAATTCACTTATTTGGCAATAGCTTATAAAACAATAAAGATATCGATCGTTGTTTTCGCCAAAACTTGGGTGTTTTATTACTCTTTAAAACTAGCGTAAGAGAAGTATAACCTTCCACATCAAAATTTAAGAAAATTGTAAAAAACCGTAACCGTTACAAACAACGACATCTAACCACTTTAGTTGGGCGCGAGTGTCACTCGATCCGAGTCTTAAAACAACTTGAAATTCTCTTAAGAACGTTTTACTGCGAATAAGGGGATCAGTAGCTATATCGATTTAAATCTTTCGTAAATCAACAGCTTCCGCATAGTTATTAAGGGTGATCAATAAGTTTAAAAACATAGTGATAGGAAATGAACTCAGCTTTCCAATGAGGCAATAAAACTTATATCGGTTCTGGGAGTTTTTGTAGAATTTTTTGGAAATTTCTCGTTCACCCTAACAACTGAGCCCCCTTGTGGTCAATTTAGAAACTTGAAAATATTTTCAGTCGATTGCTCTAGACAACCTTCGCTATATTTTCAAGACGCTAACATAAAGGACTTCCAAGATATGGAGAGTGAACATATATATATATATATATATACATATAAAATGTGTTTTCATTCCGGGTGTACATCCGTCTACTACTGTCGTTCTGAAAAGAACATTTTTGCTGACGTTTCGCCAAAATGATATTTGGCATATTCGAAGTTTTCTTTCTCGCGTCCGAATAGAGACTGAAGTGTTGGTGACTGCGACGCTGGTGCTGTTGTTGTTGCACTACTTGAGCTTGATTTTTTGGGATTTTAGATTTGTCGATTATTATCTTCCATACTGTTGGTGGTTTTAATGATTCGTCCCTTTTATTCAAATCACCTTATTTTTCAATTTTTATGGCTTTTCGGATTAATCTGGTCTTATAATGTTCTATATTGGCAATCTCCCTACACCCATCGAAATAGTCCATTGTTTTCCAGTTTGATATCTTTTGGGTTTCCAAGTAGTTTACCTATAGTTGTTTGGGGCTTGTGTATTATTTGTATGTTGTGTTTCCTAAGAATTCCTCCGATTTTGTCTGTTGTGCGCTTCACATATGGTAAGACTACTTGCTGCTTTCCTGGTTCATAATTTTTGTTGTTGGTTGTTCGGGAACCCTGTGCATTAATAGCTTTCTCTACGGTGCGGTTTGTGTAGCCATTACTCTTTAAAGCACTAGATATTATATTAAGTTCGTTTTGTCTCGTCTGTGTTTCAGTTAGTCAGTCAGTTAGGTAACCTCTCCTAGCTAGTAGTCTAGTAACTAGTAAAAAATGTACATTTTTTGAGTGTTTTTGTTTTAAATGTAATAAAACATTTTTTAAAAGATATTTTTTTAAAAATTGTATTTTTTAATAGTTTATATAATACACAAACTAAAGCGGTCTTGTGCACGCCCCCAGACGCCGCCTAACTTGTCTAATGTGTTAAGGTGGCTCTGACGTCTCGCATAAATTAGTAAAGAGTAAACAAATATAAAAAGAGTAGATTCTATATAGACCTAGTTATGAATGGTTGATAATTATACCACCTTCGCTCCCTCGTCAGCCAATATCTTAATCACCCACTTTTTAAAAGCGCACCAAACTGCAAGGGTAGCTTCCTAATTGGGTTGTTATTTCTAGTAAACCGTAATTACACATGAAAAATCCGTTAATGTCAGTGATTTATCGCGTAGAGATCCTGTTACATCTGTCCTATAATTAAATCCTTCGGGAACGGCAATCATTTCAATTACCCAGGATACCCCGCTCGCTAGCAGGATACGCCCTTAGCCGGCCCGGAGCCGTTGTCATGGTGACACAGGTGCAGAATTGCTGGAATCTCTAGGATCCTGAAACGAGAGAATATTATTGCTTAACTTATTTGCACGTATTTGATTTCTTTTGTTGTATATAAGTTAGACTACTCTGATAACTATAAAACTTTATAAACAAATCTTAATTAAATTAACAATTTCGTTCACAAGTGGAAAATTTTAATTTAAAACATTCAACAATAAAAACTAGGTTGGTAATTGGTAATAAAATTATAAAATTGAATGAGTTTTCTTGGAAATCAAATGTTTTATTCAAACACCTTATTCGTCGGGTAAAATCACAAAAAAAAATAAAACATACTTAAAAAAAACGGGAAATATCCTTTACCCAAAACCCCATCGTTATGAATCTTTCCTTTTATTAGGGATAGTGAACATATATACTAACTTTTCAAACATTTTTATTGTGCGCGACTTTCCTTCACCATATTGGATTTGTACCAAACAGTTTCTACTTAGGTCACACTTGATTTTTGCCTATAATTTAATATAAACTGAATAAGTAGGTTTTGCATTAATTATCTTTTGCCATGTTGAATTCGTACCAGTTTATTTCTATTCCTATATAACATTTAATTTTTGTGCAAAAATTGAAGTCAGTTGAATAAGATTTTTTATAATTTGCCCGCCATGGTGTTTTGTTATCGTACCACAATTTTACCTGTTTATCTCTATATCCCACCTAATGCTTGCAAAATTTAATAAGTAGTTTTTTCAGGCCGATTTTTTAAATATTTTATTGGGCCACGTTTTATTTAGTCATCTTGGATTAGTACCAAAATGTTATCACTAGTTTATTTCTATGTAACGTTTGATGTTTCAGCAAAATTTGAGGTAAATTGGATAATTAGTTTCTTAATAATACTTTTTTAACATTTCACTAGGCCGTCATTTTATTCCGATATATTAGAGTTTTACCAAAACGTTACCAATTACCAGTTACATATGACCCTTAATTGTTGACCAAAATTTGAAGTTACTCGGGCAAGTAGTTTTTTGGTTATGCCGCGAACTGACAGACAGACAGACAGACAAACCGAAGGATTTGAGAAAACACTGGCATGTGAAGATCTGCAAAAATCTCGGAGAGTGTTTTTTTTACGATTACAATTCAAGACCTTGGTGCAATAACCGAGTTCTTGAATTCTTTTTCTACGAGAAAAGTAAAAAACTTCTTCTCCTTATGAATTTAGTTCAGTACATAGTCATTTAGTAGGACATAAATATATACTATATGTTCGCCGTATAGCTAAAAATCTACTTATTCGACTGACTTCAAATTTTTGACAAAAATTAAGAGTCATATGGGGATGGCATGGTAACATTCTGGTAAAAATCCAATATGGCAGAAGAAAATGGCTGCCTTATAAATGTTAAAAAAAACATTATCAAAAACTGCTTATCCAATTTATCTCAAATTTTGCCCATACATTTTCAGCTTGACAAACACTGTCAAATACAGTACTGTATCGAGTACGTCTAATGACATGTAAAGGTGAACGTCTTGTCTTGTCTTCCAATGTGTTACCATTGTGTTGATCTGTGATTTTTAATAGAATGAATTTTAATACTATATGTGTGTAATGTCTGTGACGTCACTAAATGGATTACTATGACCGAAACACAGAGATTTCCTCAAGTTTCTTTTTACTATTTATATTTTGAAAAAGGCCTGAACGTACGGCCGAAATGTCAATAATAAAGATTTGTGCTACTTCCTTAATGTAGTTATATTTTAAACTAAAGGCCCATATCCCAACACAATTTAACAATATACAAAGAGGTCCAACAAAAACATTATTTTAATTATATACATATATATATATATATATATATATATATATATATATATATATATATATATATATATATATATATATATATATATATATATATATATATATATATATATATATATATATATATATATATATATATATATATATATATATATATAGAAACTCTGTTATATGAGTGTGTTGAAATCCGTTATGTGGAAAGGTCGGGGTAAAAACTATTTTAAAGTCAGTTTTATTGTTTTATATATAAAAAAATTATTTAACCATTTAGTTTTTCGACAAGCAGCTTTTTCATAATATTTTTTCATAACATTTCACTAGGGTGACATTTTGTTTTGCCATACTCGATTTTTACCAAAATATTACCAGATCATCCCCATATGACTCTTAACTTTTTAACAAAATTTGAAGTCAATCGGGTTAGTTCAATGCCGCGAACTGATAGACAGACAGACAGACCAACAGACGGGCCGACGGAATTGATAAAACATATTTTTTGGCATCTAGGGACGCTAAAACGTGAAGATATATATAAAACCTGAAGGAGTGGGTGATTTTTTTTCACGATTACAATAATTTTATTTGGCCGCAATCTTGAATTAATACCACAGTTTTACTAGTTGACCTCTATACCACAGTTAGCTATCGCACACAATTTGAAATCAATTCATTAAGTAGTTATTCAGGCTGAATTTTATTAATTTTTTTAATTAATTAAATTGGATGAGTAGTCTTTTAATAATAACTTTTTTAACATTTCAGTAGGCCACCATTTTGTTTCGCCATATTTGATTTTTACCAAAATCTTACCAGGCCATCCCCATATGACCCTTAATTTTTTACCAAAATTTGAAGTCAATCGGGTAAGTACCTAGTCTTTAAGCTATGCCGCGAATTAAGACAGACAGACAGAAAGACCGACAGACGGACCGACGGAATATTTTTTGGCATTTAGCGACGTTAAAACTTAAATATGTGTAAAAGTGAGAGCGTAACTTTTTTCACGCTTAAAAACATTTTATTTGGCCGCCATTTTGTTCGGCCATCTTGAATTAGTACCACAATTTTACTAGTTGATCTCTGTACCACAATTAGTTATTGCACACAATTTGAAATCAAACCATTAAGCTGTTTTTTCAGGCTGAATTTTTATATATTTTATTAAGCCGCCGTTTTGTTCCACCATCTTGGATTCGTACCAAAATGTAACCAGTTGATTCCAATTTAATACTTGATGTTTTTGCAAAATTTGAGATAAATTGGATGAGTAGTTTTGTAATAATAATTTTTTTAATATTTCACTAAGCCGCTATTTTGTTTCCAGGCCATCCTCATATGACCTTTACTTTTTGACCAACATTTGAAGTCAATCGGGTAAGTAGTCTTTAGGCTATGCCGCGAATTGACACACAGACAGACAGACAGAAAGACCGACAGACGGACTTTATAAAACGGATTTCATAAAACATATATTTTGGCATCTAGCGACGCTGAAACGTAAACATCTGTAAAAATGAGAGTGTAACTTTTTCATGATTACAAACATTTTATTTGGCCGCCATTTTGTTCGACCATCTTGAATTAGTACCACTATTTTACTAGTTGGTCCTTATACCACAATTAGCTATGGAACACAATTTGAAATCAAGCCATTAAGCATACTTATTCGACTGACTTCAAATTTTTGACAAAAATTAAGAGTCATATGGGGATGACATGGTAACATTCTGGTAAAAATCCAATATGGCAGAAGAAAATGGCTGCCTTATAAATGTTAAAAAAACCATTATCAAAAACTGCTTATCCAATTTACCTCAAATTTTGCCCGAAAATTAAATGTGACATAGATATGAGCCAATAAAATTTTGATGAGGAGTCCTTATAGTGAAACACAAGAAGGACCCAACTAAAAGTTCAAAATATCTGTATCGAAAAACTACTTATTCAACTAAGTTGAAATTTTCTCATAAATTAAGAGAGAATAAACTGGTAAAATTTTCTTAATCATATATAACAAAGCAAAATGGCGGCCTAATTAAATGTTAAAAAAGTTGTGAAGAGGAAGAATTAATATTTGTTTCAATCTGAAATTTTTATTTGCACAAGCGCAGTTTAATTAATCAAGGGAAGGGTGATTTTCAGTTTGTCAAACACAATATAGAAATGTAGCAAACACGGAAAAAATATACACAAACAAAATGAATACAAAGAAAAATGAATTTTAAAAAATTCGGTAAATTGGTTTTTATTCGGTAGCGATTTTACGTCATTTCAATGTATAATCTGATTTAGCACACAGAAAATCTAATCGTGTTTAGCATCTTCCGCGGAGTATATACATTTTGTTGTTTGGATCCAAGGTCAGGCAGATTAACAGAGCCAACAAAGTTCAGAGTGTTTGTGTTGTAACAGTTTATATTATATATATATATATATATATATATATATATATATATATATAAACTCTGTTATATGAGTGTGTTGAAATCCATTATGTGGAAAGGCCCGGGTAAAAGTCAGTTTTATTTTTTTATATATAAAAAAATTATTTAACCATTTAGTTTTTTTTCAAAAGGTCGAGGTCTAAACCTAAATTAAAATGTTGGACGTATCTAATAAAATAAACAAGTACTTGGGTCTTGTTAGATTAGTGTGGTCTAAACATCTCACAGATACCCTATAATGCGGATGGTCATCTCATTCTTTCAGTGTATATAAATTCTAGAGACGTTAAATTTTAATAATTTTGATGTTGTCAGTGTAATTTTTTTCACACCCATGGTCATATAAAAGACAATGAGTTTTTTTGTGAATCATTTTTTAATGTATTTGTCTGAAAATACTGTAGTTGAAAACTAATTATGAAACACGCATCGTAATCTTAATTTTCTGCTTTGAAAGAACAAGCATTTAAATTATTTTAATTAAAAAAATGTGTAAATAAACTATTTTTTTTTCGGAGATTTTTTGATAAATTTTCATTAAAATCGCATATTCTTTGCTACCATCTGTCTGTAACAAGATTGAAAGTATACCAAGCGAATTTTCTTTGACGTTTATACATTTGCAAATAATTTGCGCTAGTGGCAGCCAGAAAAGTGCCGAAATATAAAATTCGAAATTTTTTACAAAACCTATCAACATTTAGCCGAGATTTTTAAAAGATTCCTAAGATCTTGTTGTATATGTAAAAACACGCTTGACAAGACAACAAAAAAAAATAGCGGACTTTTTTCATTTTTTGGTAATTTTTCGTTAAAATTCTATATTATTTGGTGTCATCTGTCCGTAGCAAGATTGATAGTATACAAAGCAAATTTTCCTTAGGGTTTCTATATTTGCTAATACTTTGCGATGGTAGATTAGATTGAGCCAGAAAAATGTCAAAACATAAAATTTGGAATTTTTTACGAACGATTTTTATATGAAATCTCGTTATAAATAAATTCCATAATTTTATAATGCTTCTATAAAATGAATTTTTCATAATCCCTGTACCATTAATGACAATCATACTATTGCTTTGGCCTACTTGTCAGCTATAAGTGGAAGTAAGTGGGATACGTGTATTTAAACCATCTAATTTTCTTTCTTTTTTCCTTAATATATTATCCGCTATTGGAAATTTAAATAATGTGCTAGTAACAAATGAATCGAAAATATTACTAAGAAAGTGTTAAGTAAATAAAAGTTTAAATAAGTCGAAAAATTGGTGTCCTAATGTATCTTGGTTTTATGCTAAATACGCCTTTTGTATTACAGTTTAAAAAAAATAGATTTAATGTTACAAAGGTTGCAAAATAAGCTTAGATACTGTAACAATTTGCCTCTTTTTTTTGTTTTGTTTTTCGTCATAACAAAAATTACTTAAAAATTCCAAAGATTTGGATGTGAAAACCTGCATGCTTGTTTTACAATAAAAGGTGCAACGAAACTATGAACTATGAATTAAATTTGTCAAAGGTCCATATATAAGATACTGAATGTATAATATTACTGACAGTTAATGTAGGAAAGCAATCTCCAAATATTTTCTTACTAGTCTGGTAGCTCGATAGCTTACGGTTTTGGTTATGAGTAAATTATGAGTGCCACGGGAGAGTTTAAATCCCACATATTATTCTGACATTTACTTTATAAATATACAAGTTAATATTTAAATATCCTTTCCATAGTTTATTTACTTCTCCTATATATTAATAATCGTAATAGTTTGCTTGATTTTGATTTAAATCGTAAACATATTATAGATATTTAAAATGTTTATCAAATGCAGTTGTTTTATAGTTTAATATAAAAAATAATGAACATAGTAAATTAGGAAATACGTAGTCAAGAACTTTGTACCATGCTTTTATTAGTGCACTCTGTTTGTTGGTTTGTTTCTGTTTCAAATATTATCTTCTAATGGATTTTTCACAAAACCGATTAACTTTGTCATGCACACATAGTTAGTTATCGTGACAGTACAACTTGACCAATTCGTACAAAGAAAATCAAAATGGCGGCTCTAATATGGCGGATGAGTTTTGGTATTTGTAATCCAATTCGATTGAGGGTTGGTATATGGATGGAGGTACTTATGAGTGCAAATTTATAATTCGTAGTTAACACTTAGAGACACAAATTTGTCATTTTGTGCAGATTCGCCTGAAAATTATTAATTGCAGAAGCGGCGGAGGCATGTTGGTACTTTACAGCGCAAATTAGAAATTGTATTTTCTTTAAGTGCGAGATAAAGCAGGACGAAAACTGATTACAAGATTTTAGGCCGAACTAAAAGTATATAAAAAATATTTTATTAAAAAATTTAAAAACTATAAAGTAGACTAAAAAGTTCATATAACTTTAAGATAATACTTTTTCGAAAATATATACGTACATTTACTGCTCGAAAAGAAACGTGGATGACAGCCTTTATGGCAATCACAACTATCAATAGGAAGATCACTTTACTTTACTTCACTTCTCATAAAAATAGCGATTTTGAGCGAGGACGTATAAAGATAGAAAACAGAAATTAAATATGTCGTTATACAGGCTATTTTATTTATATGGTGAATAAATAAGGTATTAATTATTTTGGGGCAGTACTTTATTAAAATTTGCCTTACTGCTTTGAAGATCCAGTGGTCCGTGTTCAATTTACTAGCCAAAATTAATTACTAAATTTCAAAAGCTATCAACTGTTTATATTTGCCCAAAAAAAAATAAAAAAACGGAAATGAGTTTCGATTCTGATGATTTTCTAATTATTCGATTTTCGGCCTAATTTTCTATTGGTTTCTAAATTGTATCTAGGGGAATTTTTTGAGCATTAAATATTTTTGAGATACTAACCATTATCAACTAACATAAAAAAATTATTTTAAAATTTTGTATTTTTAGAAACACTAAATACACTTACTATAAATATTCTGTTATTCTAAAATAAAAACAAATATATTTTTTTCTTTAACTTGTATCTTTAAAATTAAGCTGTTTTGGACCGTTGCCTTTTATCTTATTTTATCCCATTAAGCGATTGACCATGTTTTCTGCAATACAAAATTATGTATGCGTCACAATTTAAGAAAACATAAACTGCCATTGACTTTACATATTATGCAGTAAGGAACACGTTTTATTCACGTTTTAAGTCTATTGTCTATAAAAAGTTAATTAAATTATATCTATTGTCTATAAAAAGTTAATTATTATAATAAAAAATAAATCCAGTTAACTCCATTTTAAAACTTATATAAGATATTGGCCGCCAGATGTATGCAAATATGCACTAAAAACATTCTAGTGACTTTTATTAATATGGAGAAAAATACAGTTGATACTCGGCATTGGATTAAAACTTGCTTTATTGCACAACAGACAAGGTTCATAAAAGAAACCATCAAGAAAAGCGCATCTTTTATCACCAAACATAAACATTCCTTTTATTAAAAACCCTTAAAGCATCCCTGTTCAGCCTGATTCGCCCGACAAGTATTGTATATCCCGGACGGCAGACGCTAAACAGCTGGTGATTGGCGAGAGCTTTTCTAACTCCGCCTTAAAGGAAAAGCGCTCTGATTTTATGTAATTCGGTGCATAACGAAATCAAAGCTCCCCGTTCTAGTGAGGCTCGTGTTGTACCTGGTTCTGGTGGACAATTAAAAAATACGTGTAAAATGGCATAATTAATTAGAATTTTTGTGTGATTAAAAGTGTTTGATATGGAAATGGATGCGTCTTCTAGTACTTCGAATGATTCTCAGTCGGACAATTTTCCCCAACAATCGAATATGAATTATTATACAGACAATTTATTTTTCGCGACAAATGGAAAACTGGACAGTTATTTTTCTAGTGACAAATTTCGGAGAAACTGTGATTCGAAGAGATTTCAGTACTGTTCTCTAAATAACAATAACACAACAAGCAATTCAAAAATTGTGAACACTACTAATGTAAACAAGTGCACAGAAGAAAAACGCGCGGCAATATATAACGAGAATTTTAAGAAAAGTTCAGAAGGAGGAGGTAAAAGTGCGGATTATTTTAGTGGGAACAGTAGGGGAAAAAGTGGAGAGAGTGTAGTTTTGAAAGTGGACGCTTTTGGGAAGAAAACTGTTAGTTTTTCACCCGATCAAGTAGGTATCTAAAAATAAAAGTTTTAACCTTGGTGTAGGACTCGAAAACTTTAAGGCTAAGCTTTGAAGTTGCTGAAAACGTTGTATAAATAGAACTAAAAAGTATGAATTAAATAAAAAAAACCGATTTCAAAAAAAGCACTTAAGATTAAGAAAAAATAATTTAACTAAACTAAAACTAATTCGTAAATACTTAATCATAAAAAGGTGGTATGGAATATAACGTCTATTTACCGTCTTTATTAGTATGACTCCAGAGGTAAAAAGTCACATTTTCAAGATGGAATAAAGTAATATTTTTTACTTTTTAGTAAATTTTTTTTGAAACCGGTTTAATTTATCTATAAAATGTTTTATTTCATCCTTGTTAGTTCTATTACTTGCCGAAAAACATGTTTTCCGGCAAGTAAGGCATGCCGAAAAACATGTTTTCTCAATTCCGTCGGTCTGTTGTCTGTCAGTCTGTCTGTTCGCGGCATAGCTAAAAAACTACTAAACCGATTGACTTCAAATTTTGGTCAATAATTAATGGTTATATGGGGATGACCTGATAATATTTTGATAAAAATCCAATACAGCGAAACAAAATGGCGGCCTAGTGAAATATTGAAAAAACTACTCACCTAATTTTGCACAAAATTATATATTATATATACAAATATTATATAAGAATCAACTGGTAAGATTTTGGTACGAATCCAAGATGGCGGAACAAAATGGCGGCTTAGTAAAATATTTAAAGATTCAGACTGAAAAACTACTTATGGGCCTGATTTCAAATTGTGTGCCATAAATAATTGCGGTATACAGATGAACTAGTAAAACTGTGGTACTAACTCAAGATGGCGGAGCAAAATGGCGGCTAAATAAAATATTTGTAATCGTGAAAATATCGCCCTCTCAGGTTTTACACATAACATTTCACATTTTAGAGTCTCTAAAATTTTGGTAAAAAATTAAGGGTCATGGGGATGACTTGGTAACTGTTTTGGTAAAAATTCAACATGGCCGAACAAAATGGCGGCCTAGTGAAATGTTAAAAATATTATCACTAAACAACTACTATTTATCTCAAATTTTTCAAAAAATCAAGTATTATGTAGAAATCATATATCGATATACGAGGACTTTTCAAAAATGTGTACATTTTAAAACTTTTCTTTTATTTGCGCCTTCTGTATTTTTCAAACAACTGATTCTGACCTGATTTATGACCATGGGTAATGCCTCTAAAAATGTTAAAAATATAATCATTATGTACAGAGGCGTCTCAAAGGCTGGACACCACCATTCAAATTAAAATATTGTGTTTTTGATTTTTTTTAAATTTTTAACTAACTAACAAGCAATAACCTTTGTGTCGGGACGGTTTTTACCATTTGAAAAATGCTTTATTTTTAAGTGCTTATATGAGCTCTTATTTTTACTTTGTTTAACATAAGAATAGAGTATTCAATAATGAATACTCAGTTACTTCTTACCCACAAAAAAAAAGATAAAAACTTTAAATAAAATCTGACTGTCTTTATGCGCTAAACGTTCTAAAAAGATTTGCGATTATACAAGGGGAATGCAAAAAAAAAGACGATTAAAAACTTTTTTTTCATTTGACAAACAGTATCTTAGAACATCTTTAAATTATCCTTATCATTTACTCAAACGGGAAAATTTAATTAAGATATAAATAGTATAAATCTTCTAAAATTAAAATGTAATTATTAATCTTACCTTGAAATAGAAAATATCATTTTTCTATCATAATTATACAGGGTGCATTCAAGTTCAGGCAGCGATTTATCTCGAGGAAAAAACGTTAAAACAAAAAACGGAAGTTGTTTGATTGAGTCAAGGCAGAAAATAGATGACAATATGCCTATTTGTTTTTTATGACACCTTTAAGTTCTCTTCAAATATGTATTTACTGGAGTTTTGGATTCTACAATACAATTTCAAGAATATCTGATTTAACACAACTAATAGCTATATTCAACTGTTTTTAAAATAATGGTCTCCCCGGGTGGTAACCCATCCAAGAACCATGCTTAACTTCAAATATCGTCCGACATCGGACCGGAAGCAAGTCACTGCCGCGCCGGATGAATAATTTAAAATTAATCGGCTCTATGATTACGTGTTCTTGTTATCCACTCTAGACTCAAAGGAGGCAATGCTTATCAGTTAGTTTCAGTGATTTGTTACTATAATGTATTTTTGGTATGTTAAGAGTTTGACACTTAAACGTTTAATTATCAATAAATATGAGGCGTCTAACCACCGTAGAAAGAGAACATTGCCATAGACTTGCCAATGAGGAAATGTCAGATCAACAACTTTCTGAGATATAGGACGTCGGCAGAAAGACTGTATATAATTTGAAATTAAGATATGAAAATTGGGGTAACCATATTTATAGACACGGTGGTGGACCTACAAAACAGATTAACCGTAGAGCCGAAATATTTTAGTGAGGGAAGCTGTACAAAACAGAACGAAATGTTCCAGAAAACTCAATGACCTTCTGAGGAATCATTCAAGTGTGGCAGTTTCCAACAGAACTGTACGAAGGACTCTGATTAATAACAATTTAAGGTAACAATAATCTTTTTTAAGTAACCTATTTCCAAAATTAATAAGAATTTTTACATTTAGAGCCCGCCGTCGAGCAAAATGTATACGTTTATTGCCAGCCCATAGAGCTAATAGTGTGGAAATCATCACAAATTGGGGCAATACAGAATGAGCCCATTGCTCATTTAGTGATTTAATTTGATCCATTCTGATGGTCGAATGCTAGTTTGGAGAGGGCCAAATGAGCGCTAGCTAGAGGAAAACATCACGCCCCATGAAACGTTTGGTGGCAGTGGCGTTACAATTTGGGGGGGGTGTAATGTTCAACGGTAAAACCGATTTGTATATGACCCGCAGAACCGTTAATGCTCTAGTATATCGGGACGAAATATTAGATCAAATTGTTGGTCCTTTTGCTAGAAATTACGGTCCAGACTTTTTATTAATGGATGACAACGCTCGGCCTCATAGAGCACAAATAATTACGGAGTTTTTGCAAGCCAGTAACATCTTTAGAATGGACTGATCTGCAAAATTTCCAGACATAAATAGGTATAATAGAGCATGTCTGGTCTCACTTAAAACTTAATTAAGATCAACAGATGTACCACCCGAAACTTTATATGATCTATGTGAGGCTATACAAGAAGAATGGGAAAATATCCCACAAGATTTTAGTATAATAATTTTACTAGTAATGGCAAAGTTTACTGAATATAATATATAAGTTCGTTCACTACGAGTCGGAATTTTGTCGAACGGGCTAGACAAGCCTGCCGACTTGGACAAAGCCCGTGCCGCCTTGAACAAAAAACTTCCAGGGGAGATTAGAGTAATAAAATAAAAAATGTAATCGTTTTCTCCTCAGTTGCATATTGTGGTGATGTCAGGCGGTGTTCGATTGTAAAATCGAACACAACGGATAATAGTAATAAAGTTTAATATTTATTACTAGTATCCGACAGTCATTAATCTAAATAAAAATTTAAGGAAATTAATTTGATGTTTAAAAAATCCGTTCTATGGACGTGACTATTCGTACGAGATGGAGAAAAGAAAAATATCACAGTCGAAAAGCATCACCACTTTTTACATTGTTTGATTTATAAATGGTATAATACTATATGTTTATAACAAGCATTGCCGTGTCATAACGCAATAGCCGGGATTTTTCTAACGTTTACGAAAGGTACTTCCTTGTGTCCGAATACGTAAATATTTCCCTTCCTGGAATATTGATTTTTAATGGAGAGTAGAAGTTTTAGCTAAATTAAGCCGGTAATACAAAAGCATGTTCCTTTTTGTTTTAAGTTTTTTTGTTGGTAAACTATAAAAGTTATAACAGTGTAAGAAATGCGTTCTTAATATTATTTGTTTATAACAGAGTACATGCTGGTTGGTGTTCGAAAATGGACATAGTGTCTTAAGGACTTTCTATGCGATCCATGAGGTGCATAATTTAAACATAACTTTGATCATACAGGGTAGCTCACAAAACCGTAGCAAACCAATCTTTCTATTTTTAATAAGACACAGAGTATATTCGTTATATTTTATTAAGCTTATTTAAAGGCCAATTCGAAAACACTATATTTTTTGGTTTAGCTTATGCAGGGTGCTAAAGAGTACACATTCTGAAGTATCCATGGACAACTTGGAAACCAATGAAACCATGTATAAGTAAATATAGGATAAAATATGTTATTACCCAACCGCTTTTCGAATAAACTTTCCATAATAAAATACAACAAATACACTGGGTGTCTGATTAAAAAAGAAAAGAAGTTTGGTTTGCTATGGCTTTGTGAATTGTGAGCTGAAGTGTATGATAAAAGCTATGCTAAGACCATATATCTTATGAATGACACTTTATTCTATTTTGTACATCAACTGAGATATTCCCTAGTCAAAATTTCATGGGACACCCTGTACATTGACCATTTCAAGTTGATGTGGTTTGAATTTTGCTGATAGACATTTTTTTCAAATTGGAGTTAAGTGGCATATTTAGTGTTTCACAAGACTCTTGCAAATTTCTTGTTCTTGTCTTGTTCTTGCTGCAAGAACAAGATAAAACTCTTTTATGTTTATTATTTCCCTTATCCCTTATTATTTACCAAAGTGTTATGATTAAAATCTGAGTACCCCAAAACCCATAAAAAGGCATATTGGAATTATTAACAAAAATTGTTGTTTTTTTATCAATTAATCCCCCACTTCACCCCCTTCTTCTCAACCGATTTTACTCAATACCATATGGATTACTACCTATAACCAAATTTAAGCTCGATAGCACAATAATTCCTTTGAAATTTATCACATAAACTAACAGACAGACAGAACATAGATTTCGCCGAAATTAAGTTTTTACATTTTTTGGATCATTTTAAATCAATTTAGAGAAAAAAAATTTCTTTTTACCGATATTATAGTTTTGCATCTCTTAGAGGTATAGAGGTAATAATTTAACCGCCATTTTGTTTCGCCATCTTATATTTGTTTCACAATTTTAACAGTTAACTTCTAAACCAATTACTTAAATATTTTATTCGGTCGCCATTTTGTTACCCCATCTCGGATTCGTACCAAAATTCTACCCGTCGATTACTACGTAACACTTTGTACAAAATTTGAGGTGTAGTTTTTTAGTAATATTTTTTTAACAATTTAACCTGCCGTTTTGGATTTTCACCAAAATGTTACCAGATTATCTCATAATGACCGTTAATTTTTGAAGTCAATGGGATAAGTACCTAGTTTTTTAGTTATACCGGGAACCGTCAGAGACCGACGGAATGGAGAAAACATGTTTGTCGGTATCTAGAGACCCCCTGAAACGTAAATATCTGAAAAAATCTCGGAGGGTGATTTTTCACCATTACAATCCTTCGCTTTTACGAGGGAAGTAAAAATCCTCGTCTTCCTCGGATTTTTAAAACCAGTAGCGCTCATACACTATTTATGAAACAAATTCCTTAGAAACTAGTTTTTCGGATTTTAGATATTACTCCCAAATTTTAGCTACTTTTTGGATAGGTATAATGTGGGAATCGCATTGTACTAGAGGCGTTACTTTAAGGGTGACATAAAGCTGTCGTCCGTAAAATAACGGCTGCAAATCCAAATTTTTTTTGATAGGACAACTCAGAATTAATGTCTGCATATTTGTGGTCCCCAGTAAACCTTAAATGCGACTTCCAAGCTTGACATCTGCAGAGATATTATTATATTTCAATTTAAAATGGGTACTATACGAAGGATATTCATATATTTTTTAATATTTTTACAATTGCACAAAAATTATAGTGTTATAATTTTATTATTATATTCGAAAATAGGTAGGTGCCTACCTTGGTTCACCTCCTCGTTTTGAAAAACAAATATCCACAGAAAAATATTCGACGGGCATTTTATTGGTCTACCACGTACATACAACCGACAATATGTTAATCGTAAACAAAATCCACTGTGTACACACAAGCACCTCGCACATCTGAAAACGGTGGACTGCCGAGAACCAGCTGCGGCGAGGGGAATGGTAAAGGTAGATCGGGATTTTCGTCGAAGTGGGGGAACTTATATTATATTCAGTAAAGTTTGGTAATGGTGATAAAAAGGTATCATAAAAAGTGTCCATCTGTACATATTCTTAGTATACTTAGTTTTATTCCAATCCAATGAGACAGTTTAAATATGTAAGGAAAAATTAAGTGAAAAAATCTTTACTTATTTTATGGCAAGGAATCGTCCATTAAGCGTTGAGAATTGTTTCTGAAACCCACAAGTATTTACCCTCACCGGGATATCACCCTGGCTGCACCCACTTACGCTCTCTATAACAGTTTTTCAGATTTACCTCTCGCTCTAATTATTTTCTATAAGTAAAGGTTCGTTTATTGTTTTTATAACATCTGTTATAATTTTCTTTTATAACAACATAGCTCAAATGCTCAAACGCTTCCATTTCCTTTCCATTATATGTTTTTGGCA
This sequence comes from Kuschelorhynchus macadamiae, assembly GCA_030620095.1. Classification (NCBI taxonomy): domain Eukaryota; kingdom Metazoa; phylum Arthropoda; class Insecta; order Coleoptera; family Curculionidae; genus Kuschelorhynchus; species Kuschelorhynchus macadamiae. Next base: position 133,334 of record JAUTXW010001591.1, on the reverse strand, counting down.
CTGCACTTCGCAACTTGCCAGATTGCTCCCCGTCCGGAGCTTACTCGCTTTATCCGGCGACCCTCGGAGCGAGATACACTTTATTCCGGTTTGGGGACGTTATCGGTGGGATGTCCGGATGGCGAGCTCTGGGCTCCCGATCACCCCGTGTATTTCAAATCTTTAAATTTAACTTTCTTTAAAAACTTTTCTAATGCATCTTGGCTTCCACTAGATGCCCCTTGAGAGTACTACTGGTCTCACGAGATAACCTTTTCTTTCAAGCTATCCCCTTACCCCTCCCACTCCCGCCACATAGCGGCCATTACGCTAATATTCTATGTAGAACTGCGGCAGACGAACGGGATAGAATACAGGAACAACTAGGCCTCACACGTTCACAGCGTCTGCTCCCTTTCTAGCGGGGTCGTTAGTTTCCACTCTGAGCGGTTGAGTTTCCCGTTTCCCCCCGAAATAAAGCAGCAAAACCGAACACGTGGCACCACTTATGTTATCAACACAGAGGTCTGCATTCGACGAGACGAACCGGAAGACTGCTCAAACGCTTCTATAGTGCTTATTACACTCTTTTGTAACGTAACACATGAAATTAAACATTTCGGAAACCTTAAGGTAAATTCTTAGTGGGAATCATGCAGAGGAACTGGTTTGTACTGCATGGAATCATGTCGTGCCTCGAATCCGATTCTGGATCTTATTTAGGGTAAAAGCATCAGTTGTGGCCATTTTTTCGTTTGTAGCCATTTCTTGTAAGATTCATTAGTTGTAAGATATTATATTATAATATCTAGGCATAAATTCATAAATAAATATAACTAGCGTCATCTACATCTACAATCAGGTAACAAAAGAAACGCAGTCGTGAGCTATGTTCTGTTAAAGTGCACGTGTTCTAATACTGGTAAAATCCTAAACAATTTTGCTTAGGATTGCAATGTAAGTTCCTATTTTTAAAAGAAATTCTTGTGAAAAGTGTGAGTATATACTAGGGATACTGTGGTTTATAGGTCGAAAATAGTTCTGTGTTATATAAATATAGAGCTGGCTACAAATGAAATTGTTTAACTTATTTTTCTATTTGTGGCCATTAGTGGGCTAGATATAGATTACTGAAAAATCAATTGTGGCCACACCATAAACTTGTTTGAAGTTTTACATAAATCATCTGAGCAGAAGCATTGGTTTTTTTTTGTTTTTGTTAAAAAATAAAACTTCCAATTCAATCCTTCCTGTTTTCATATAACTTTTTTAATACATTTTTTTACTATTATGTTCCTTCTCTGCTTTAAATTTTAGTATCTAGCAGTAGTTTTTTTTGCCGAGTTAGTTATATCTGATAAAAGAGTCTTGTGCCGATACTGAGAGGAGTCCTTGCACGCTGCTCTGCTGAGCTCTGCATGCTGTCAAGGAAGAAAATATAACAGTTTTAACTGCTTGCAAGGCATATAATGTTAATTTAAGCCTAAGCAAATTTATAAAGTTTACTTTTTTTTTAGAAATGCAACATGAAAGATATTATTCTTGCAACATAGCGCCTCTACTTTAATGGAACAATTAACATTATTCCATGATCATACTCTCTTAATTCTCATGTGAAATGAAAATGTGCATCAAAACTATAGAGCAGAAAACTTTTAGACAAAAAAAATATATATGTATAAATATATATATATATATATATATATATATATATATATATATATATATATATATATTTATATATATATATATATATATATATATATATATATATATATATATATAGTCCGCCTAGAAAGTATCCGGAAAAAAGAAAGCACAATTATAATTTTTCGGTTTTTATTTTTATTATTTGAATGAACCTCCATTTAACTCTAAACACTTAACTAAACGTCCAGGTACACTCGAAACTAAAGTCACTGCCATAATGTTCGGTGATGTTGGTCCATGCCTGTAAAACCTCTTTATTGTCTCATATACATCACTTCTTCCGAGTTCGGTCAATTGCACTAATTTTTTAACGTTTCGAACACCTTTTCTGTACAAATATTCACGAGTTTTCTTTTTTCTACTTGCGACATAATTTCACTAAACTTAAGCCTATTTAAAATCAACTATATTTGACAGATGGTGTTGTCATGCGATTTTATCCATAGCCTACTGTCGGCTCAACCTACTTGATGCATGACTTTTGTCTTAGAATGTTACCAAAAATAATTATATTAACATTAGGAAAAGTACAAAATTCCGGATACTTTCTAGACGGACTATATATATATATATATATATATATATATATATATATATATATATATATATATATATATATATATATATATATATATATATATATATATATATATAAATATATATATATATATATATATATATATATATATATATATATATATATATATATATATATATATATTATTATACATTTATAAATATAATAAACTAAGATTGCTACGGCTTCTGATTTCGCATAAAATAGCCTATTATTATATAAGACTATATAATACCTATATACTTTTGAGCTTTTTAAGTAGTTTTACTTGCACTCTCGTATTCAACTTTGCGCACGGTCGTTGATATATATATAAGTTATAATGAGCATGAAGTAGTAATTATATTGTGTTTTTAGTTCTAGAATTATTGTTCTTACTGTTGTATTATAAAAATATATATATAAAATATTATGTATATATCTCTCGTGCATCTATTTTTCCTATATATATATATATTTGAGTAAGTAAAAATTCTGGTTTTCGACTATCACTTATGCTCATATTTGTTATAAATTACTATCGTTTTTCCTAACTTTTCCGGGAAAATTATATATATATAATATTGATTATGGAACTTTCATAAATATCACTCTTTCCTGTAGCAAAAAAAACAGTCGAAAAATGTGTCGATTTAATATATGTCTGTGATATTCAAATAAGTCGGTCGTACAATTTCCAAAATATCGTCGATATTTTTTGCCATATATGGCGATCAGATTCTACTGAAAAACGGTATATATATGAATGAAGTTTTAAACTAAAAAGTATAACTGATGGCAAACAAATTTTGACATTTGCAGAATATAAAATCCTATATATGATTTTAGAATATAAATTTTCGCTATATATATTAAATAAATAATATATCAGAAAAATTGAAAGGTATTTTTATAAACTGAACTAAAAGGAAAAAGATTAAATTTCTATATATTGGGCCGCACATATGACATATAAATTTATTACAAGATATGCTATAATTCTGGAGGTATATAGCCGGCATTATAGCCTCCGAAATTTTTTTTCGTGAAAAAATTTGTACATCATCTTATTCATACTAAAATAAAGAGAACAAATATGGTGTTTTTCATGGCAATGCGACTTAACTTGTCAACTGTACACGATCTTGACACGGAATACAAAAGAAAATGTTTTTCAACTAGCTTCAACTGTATAGTTAAATCCCTTAGACCTAATTAAGGTTAGATTATCCTTTTATGGAAAAATTGTACGAATTTAAATTTTTTGACTTTTGTTTTACCATACGACGGAGAAATGCTTCGGGTCTAATAGCTTGTATATATTTTTTAGTAAGATATGCATGTCTGTAAAATATTCTTATATAATATAATCCCATGTATTACTTGACAAAAGTTGCTGAGAAGGCTAAACTGGTGTTGTACAGAAGAATAGAGTGCAGGGTTTAAGATAAGTGTTCGTAATCTTAACTTACTTCTAAGAAATGTCCTAGAGGTACTTGTAAAGCATCGTGTTTCAGTATTTACCATGAAACATAGATATCACATATGTTTTTGCGGAGAAATAATTTAATTTAATAAGACATCGAAGCATTCTTAGCTTAATCAATTCGGTGCGCAATGGTAGAACATGTAATGGTTGACAAATGTTTGAATCAATATTTTAGTGGTGCAGTTAAAATTAGTGATGTCTTATGTAATCATATAAACGTTTTCCCTGGGTCCAAAACGTGGTATTTAGAGATAGATATGTCTGGGGATCTGGTAGTGACAGACACTGATTGTAATAATGGAATATGAACGATAGTCGGGTAGGAAGGATACCGGTTGTCGCCACATTAAGTTATTAGTAGATCTTGCAAAATTGTCATAACTGTTTATGTAATAAATATCTTTTACTGGGAAAGACATAAGGCAGTAGTTTCCTACTTTCAAAGATTTATAGTCTTACATATATATATATATATATATATATAAATATATATTTATATATATATATATATATATATATATATATATATATATATATATATATATATATATATATATTTTTTTTTTTTTTTGCTTTTAAGTAAAACAGATGTTACGTGGTGGTAGGTACGTATGCCACTTTGATGTTGTAAACGTTAAAGAGAAGAAATCCCAAAGGTTTAATTGATTTTATTTTAGTTTTCTCGCCAAGTACCTACTGTCCTACCGTTCTTAGTCACCACAAATGGCGAAATGTAGCCACAAATGGTGAAAATTGTCTTCTAACAAAATATAATGAATAATATATATTAAATGAGTTCCTATCCAGTAAGACTATAAATCTTTGAAAGTAGGAAACTACTGCCTTATGTCTTTCCCAGTAAAAGATATTTATTACATAAACAGTTATGACAATTTTGCAAAATCTACTAATAACTTAATGTGGCGACAACCGGTATCCTTCCTACCCGACTATCGTTCATATTCCATTATTACAATCAGTGTCTGTCACTACCAGATCCCCAGACATATCTATCTCTAAATACCACGTTTTAGACCCAGGGAAAACGTTTATATGATTACATAAGACATCACTAATTTTAACTGAACCACTAAAATATTGATTCAAACATTTGTCAACCATTACATGTTCTACCATTGCGCACCGAATTGATTAAGCTAAGAATGCTTCGATGTCTTATTAAATTAAATTATTTCTCCGCAAAAACATATGTGATATCTATGTTTCATGGTAAATACTGAAACACGATGCTTTACAAGTACCTCTAGGACATTTCTTAGAAGTAAGTTAAGATTACGAACACTTATCTTAAACCCTGCACTCTATTCTTCTGTACAACCCCAGTTTAGCCTTCTCAGCAACTTTTGTCAAGTAATACATGGGATTATATTATATAAGAATATTTTACAGAGACATGCATATCTTACTAAAAAATATATACAACTATTAGACCCGAAGCATTTCTCCGTCGTATGGTAAAACAAAAGTCAAAAAATTTAAATTCGTACAATTTTTCCATAAAAGGATAATCTAACCTTAATTAGGTCTAAGAGATTTAACTATTCGTGTCTACAGTTGAAGCTAGTTGAAAAACATATTTCTTTTGTATTCCGTGTCAAGATCGTGTACAGTTGACAAGTTAAGTCGCATTGCCATGAAAAACACCATATTTGTTCTCTTTATTTTAGTATGAATAAGATGATGTACAAATTTTTTCACGAAAAAAAATTTCGGAGGCTATAATGCCGGCTACAAGCAAAATATCAATAATATGAATAAAATGAGGTACCTCCAGAATTATTCGTTTCATTAGCACCCACTCTTTTTATTCTTGTAATAAATTTATATGTCATATCTGCGGCCCAATATGAAGAGTCAGAAATTTAATCTTTTTCCTTTTGGTTCAGTTTATAAAAACGTACCTTTCAATTTTTCTGATATATTATTTATTTAATACTTTTTAGTCCTGGAAATAGCGAAAATTTATATTCTAAAATCATATATAGGATTTTCAGTTGATTCTGCAAATGTCAAAATTTGTTTGCCATCAGTTGACGCAGCCACTTTGACTTTTTAATTTAAAACTTCATTCATAAAGTGCAGTCTAAATATTCCCTCAAACCGTTTTTCAGTAGAATCTGATGGTCGCCATTTTGAATTTCTAATTATTGGCAAAAAATTCACAAATCTCGTCGACGATATTTTGGAAATTGTACGACCGACTTATTTGAATATCACAGACATAGTTTTAAATCTTGTCGACACATTTTTCGACTGTTTTTTTTGCTACAGGAAAGAGTGATATTTGAAAGAAACATGAAAGTTCTATAATCAATATTATAAAACGAACATGCTCAAGTGCATCTAATTTTTCCGGAAAAGTTAGGCAAAACGAGTTCCTAAGTAATTTATTTAACAAATAGCATGAGCATAAGTGATATTAAGCGAGTCGAAAACCAGAATTTTTCCACTTACGCGAATACTATTTGTCTCAGCCACGAGTATTCTAGTTTTTCTATAGGAAAAATTAGATGCACGAGAGATATTTAGAGTTGATACATAATATTTTATATAAGAATATTTTTATTTAATACAACAGTAAGAACAATAATTCTAGAACTAAAAACACAATATAATTACTACTTCATGCTCATTATAACTTACCTTGTCAAAATTGAATGATATTTTTTCAACGACCGTGCGCAAAGTTGAACTTTTTTCTACGAGAGTGCAAGTAAAACTACTTAAAAAGCTCAAAAGTATGGTAGGTTTATGAGTCTTTTAGTAATAATAATATGCGAAATCAGAAGCCGTAGCAATCTTAGTTTATTATATTTCACCTAAATGTATGCGTAATTCCCGATATTTCAGGTTAAACAAAACAGTTTCCTGTAGGATAGTAAATGATTAAAATGTCAAGAAACAATAGATGCATTATTGTATTGTATTATGAATTCTTGGCTTTGTTTCCTAGGAACAATTCGCCAGATTACTCTCCGCCCGAGGCTTAGTCAGAACTGGGGCAACCCTCCCAGATGATTTACACCTAATTCCAGTTTGGAGACGTTATCGGTAGGATGTCCGGATGGCGAGTTTTAAACTCCCGGACACCCTGAATCTTTAAAATACTTTTTGATCTTTCCTCTTTTAATTTCTGAAATGCATCTTGGCTTTCACTAGGTGCCCCTTGAGAGTACTACTGCTATCACGAGATGACCCTTTCTTTCTATCCCCTTACCTCTCCCACTCCCGCCACATAGCGGCCATTACGCTAATATTGTTTGTAGAACTGTGGCAGACGAACGGGATAGAATGCAGGAACAACGTTCACAGCGTTTGCTCCTTTTCTAGCGGGGTCGTTAGTTTCCACACTGAGCGGTTGAGTCTCCCGTTTCCCCCAGAAATAAAGCAGCAGGGCCGAATACGTGGAACCACTTATGTTATAACACAGAGGTCTGCCTTCGACGAGACGAACCGGAAGACTGAATAGATGCATTATTGAATTTGACGTGTGATGTCAAACTTTTTATACCGTTGTCATGTCAACAAGAAATAACAACCACTGTAAAACGTCAGATTGTAAAAAAATATAAATACAATTTTAAAATGAGCAGCTATGATGATGAGTGACCTGAGTCTATCCTGGAGGCTGCAAAAATAGTTTAAATTTGGGTCTTGTAAACAATTAAACCCACGGAATTTGATAATTTTTGAATATAAAATAGAAAGTTTACCTTCATTTAACTGTCTTAAGAAAATAAAAGAAATTGATGAACCAATTTTTCTATTAAAAAAAAACCAAAAAGAAATTCGCCATATTCCTTAATATGACAATAGAAGTTTTCACCATGCTCCGGTTCGGCTGACCACTTCGAACCGCAAGAATTCACGATGTAAGTAGTTTCGTCACCAGCTGAATGGTCTGTCAAATTGCTAACCATATCGGCGATATGGTCCCGATCGCGGTTCTAGAAACAAACAAAATATAGCGGTTTGTTTACAAACTAAAAACAGCGGAATTATTTATTTTTATCATTAAATACATTAGTTTTATAGTCTTCTAGTGTTATATCTGGTTTTGTGTTTGATGTTATTTGGGTTTTTGCATATTTGAAGGTTGATGTGAAAAGTTTCATGAAAAATGATAAATTGCTTATAACAGGTACAATATCGCTATTAAAAAATAGACTTTTGCACATAAATTGCTAATTGTTTCTCCATATTTGTTACTATTTTCTTGCAAAATCAAAACACCTTTAATCATTTACTTTAGCTGTCACTTAAAATAGGTAACCACGCGTTTTCACCATGTTCTACACATGACGCAATGAAAACGTCGTTATCTGACAGACCAGTGCTAACCGTTTGAGACCAACGGTTAGTGAAACCGGAGCATGATGAAAACACTTAATTTGAAGAAAGGCTATCTTGCATTGTTGCCAAACTTACTTGTTTGTCTCCCAACAATAACCCATTTGACCTCCCGGTGCCGATCCCGAATAGTATTAGACTTCCGCCAGTGATGCACTTCGCTGTCGTTCGCCTTTTATATTAGGGATTTAATGATGATGCCTACGGCGCCTAATCTGTTGCTAACCCGGTACCAATCTACCTAGTGCGTTCAACTAATCAACAGGCGGGTGCCCAGCGGGCCGATGTCGAATGTTAGGCTTCCGCCAGTGATCCCTTACGCTGTTGTTCGCCTTTTAGGGCTTTAACGATGACGCCTACGGCACCTAACCTGGTGCTAACCCAATACCAATCCACCTAGTGCCTTCGCACTTCCGTTGGTACCGATCCACAACTCATAAATGCATTTTGTTTTTCTTATGTAATTTATATAGATCATATATAAAATAAACTTTGCAACATAGCATCCCCAGCACACTGGATTTCCGTCCAACGGGCGACACTCCCGCTCTCTTTATTTAGCACCTGTAATTATGTTTAAAAACGTTTAATAATGTCTAAAATAATAATTACTTCTAACTTTTAGTTAGAAATAATCATTTTTGTGTTATAGAGTATTATAATATAATCAGTCTTTTACGTAGTTCATACATTAAGTTTGTGAAAAATAGCGATAAGGTGAGTTGGGGTAATTGCGACATAATTTTCACATAGTGTGACTTTCGAAAATTGCAAAAATTATAATTTTTCTCTAAAAGCCTTTTTCAAAAATCATGATGGTTTATTACGATATTATCTATGAATTCTGATATATTTTGACAATTAAAAATGAAAACAAAAAAAATATTTCCTATTTTTTAAAAGTCTGTCATCATATTGCGTTTGCTTGCAAATGGGGTAAATGTAATATGCTAGTTTTATTTCGTATATAGAAGCATTATAATTTGTTGTGGGGTAAATGTAAAAGAATGGAATTTTTTTATTTACTTTGGTTTTTACAAAATTAAAATAACATTTTTTTTAGAAATTACACACTTTTATGTGGGAAGTGAAAAAAGCTCATGAAATTTGACCTAAGTCAAATTAAGTCTTAACGTATATATATTTAATCTAAATTGATAATCTTTTAAGTAATTACTGAATAATACGTAAAAACTGGATGCCCAAACTTTAAAAAATGTTTATTGATGAAAGTACAAACATAAATATGCGTTTTAGAAAAAAATCTGAGTGTTTTGCAGAATATATAAATAAAGAATACGAAAATATTTTAACACCAACGTAAATACTAAACACAATTACTGCAAAGACAAAGAAAAACCATTAAAATTTAAATCAAAAATCATTCCACTTCCTCGTCTGTTTAGAATGGGGTCAGGTAATACTCTCAAAATATCTCTTTCTTGGACTGTATCTATGTCCTCTTCAGCAGGGCAGGTGAACATGTTCTTATATCTTTTCGTGTATTTTACTACCCATTCACCATCTTCAGTTTTTTTAAATATTTTTCTAATAAAATGTTTTACAGTCTTTTTTGTCGAATACTGAACAATTACCCACTTTCCAACCTCAAGTATGTAGTCAAGAGGCTCATTTTTGTCTAATTGATCTTCTCCCGTTTGCTGCCAAAATTCTTCCTCATTGTCTAATTCTTGATAGATAGGCGATCCACAGCATTCATCTTCACTACTAGAGAAGTCATGACTTGATTTTGGCTCAGGTGAAGGCTTTTCCTTTGGTTTTTTCTTTTCTTTTGGGATTTTTTTATTTTTTAAACGTAATAAGACCTCCTTTGTTGTAATAATTTCTGATCCCGATATAACCTTTCGCCTTACTTGCTTTTCAGGTAACTGTTTCTGTTGGAATGTCGATAGTAAAATTTCTTCGAAGGTACAACTTGTACTCGGTATAGCTGGTGTTATTATAGTGCGAACATCTCTTGCCGGATTATCTGGTGGTAGATTTGTCTGATGACTCGAAGGTGTAACGGAAATATTGTCCAGACTCTCAATAGGGTTTTTTTGTTGCTGCTGCTCGTCCGGTTTAGGTACATTTTCCTCTGGTGTTTTTTCATATATTTAATACAAAATTCACCATCCAGCATCAAAAATAAAATAAAGTGTCGAACCACCTAAAATTATTTCGCCACAAAGATATTAAAAGAATCGTAATAAATATGTCGTAATACTGATTATAATCGGTATGCTGCCAAGTCACAATATGGGTTATAGTAATAATTAATCAGTTTAGATTCTTTCTTGCCCTGTTATGTACTTAAATAAAATATTAAAATGCCCAGAAAAAATTTTAGTTGACAGACAGTCCTAATATTCTTAACTTATCCGTACGAACTGCATACATTTTGTAAAGACAAGAAAATGTTTCGTGTGTTTCCTTAATTATTAAAGTTAGCAAGTATGTCCTTAATTATTTAAAGTTAGCAAATTTAATAATTAAACAATAAAATTACAGTCAGTACGGAACGATCGTTTTCTTGTTTAACAATAAGTCCCACTTATTTGCGAAACACATGTTTAAAGAATTTAACTATTAGTGTTACATAACTTAAAAAAATAGCCGCATTATTAAACCGATTTTTACAATGGATTTTTTTTTGAGACAAAAAAATATTATTATTTATACGATAAATTAAGTTTAAACTATTAGACAGAAGCACTTTTAAGGGGGTTAGTAATTTTAAAAACAGTAATTTATCACTATGTTTTTAAAATTATATATTTAATAATATAATAATAAGCCACTGGTAACTACTATGTTACCTTGTTTCCAACGCGTAAAATTATTAGGGCGAGAGAGATAAATTTCTGCCTTAATTAGTTCGATCTCTCTTGCAACTAATGGTAACTACTAAATCATAATAAGCGAAATTAAATAGAATCATACTTTACTATAATAAAAGAACGAATTAATAACGTTCCATCGTATTCGATTATATTATATTTTACCAGTTTCTACTCATATCACACTTGATTTATGGGCAAAATTCTAAATCAATTGAATGAGTAGTTTTTACACAGCCTTTTTAAAATTTTTATTAGGTCGCCATTTTGTTCCGCCATGTAGAAATTAGAATTCGTCATATTTTATTTAACCACCATGTTGTTTCGCCGTCTTGAATGCATATCGAAATTTAACTCAAAATTTGAAATTAATCGATTTTTTTCAAACTGATTTTTTAAATTTTATATTAGGTCGCCATTTGGGATCCGTTCCGAAATTTTACCAGTCGATTCTTATGTCACACTTGATTTTTGTACAAAATTTGATGTAAACTAGATAAGTAGATTTTAGGTTGATTTATTAAAAATATTAACAGGTCGCCATTTTGTTTTGCCATTTTTCCGTCATACTAAATTTTTACCTGTCTATTCCTATGTCACTCTTGATTTTTGTGCAAAATTTGAAGTAAATTGGATAAATAGTTTTTTAGTAAAATTTATTTTAACATTTTACTCCGTAGACATATTATTCCGCTACAATCGATTTTTACCAGACAGAACGACGGAATTGAGAAAATATGTTTTTCCAAAATCGTCCAGAAATATTGACATTTTGTATAACATTTTTAAAAGAAAAAATCAATATTTCCTTGCAAACAGTGGCGGCTCGTGGTTGAAAAAGTAAATGAAGTGCAAGTGAAGCAAGAAAATACCGCAATCATTTTTTTTCCAGAATTTTTTTTGTATGTGGAGGGGGTAGAATATTTTTTACGACTAAATTTTGTATACTAAATCAATTATCCTATCCTTCATAGCAACAAATTTATTTATAACATCCTCATAAAATGGATGGGTTGCCCTAATCTTCTCCAGAAATTCCTTTTGAACTGAAATATTGCCAAGAGAAGTAAATCTTTCTTGAGATATTGTATTTCTTAAATAAGCTTTTACACATTTGAAGCACTTGTCGACGGTATTGTCAAAATAAGGGAAAACAGTTTATATGCTTCGGAAAAAATATATTTATTTTCATTAAATTTTTTCACTTGCTCTTGCACCGATATATTCCAATTACTCTCATTGGCAAAAATATGACCAAGCTCATTTTTAAGTCGTTGACTTTTTGAAAATATTTCCCCATATAATTGTAACAAATTTTCAACCGGCCAGTCGGAAAATTTAAACTATATTCGGAAAATTTAGCAGAACCTGCCAAACATGAAAATGTAAGTTTTTCACAATCTTGAAATCTTAGTGTCATTTCTATTAAAATATAGTCCAATGTTTTATAAAAAAAGGTTCTATACTTAGCCCCAATTTCTTCAGGTGAAAGCTTAGCAAGCCGTGTTTGTAATGATTTATTTCTGTAATAGAATTTGCTTTATCAAACATGGTATTAAAAAATGTTCATTTCTTTATATACAGAGCGCCTCACGATAGCGTTTTATATTGGATATGCAAAAATGAATGTCAAGCGATTTTTTTTGAAGAACGTCAAATAGTATGTCCGTGATTGAGAAAATGTCATTAAACACTAATGCCAGAAACGTGAATTCAAAATCGTTCATCTCTCCTAAAAATCCTTTCGCAAGGCGGATTGATTTTTCATCAGATTTGTCACAGTTTGTAATAAATTCAAAGACGTCTTTTAATTTATTCCAGTCTTGAATAATCACATTTATTAACTTCGAGTTTGAAGTTGTAACAACACCATAAATAAATATAAAACAAAACAGCCAAGCAAACTGCAAAGAAACTCACCGGTTGCAGTGAATTCCGCGAAAATAAAAGTAAACAACCACCGCAAACTGAACGACACGTGGGTGTAGTGTACTGCCCCTGTAATTCACCGAGACCGTTGTATGCCGCTGGTTAACATTATTCTTCCATGCGGTCGACGTCATCGCGTACGCGTTGTCATGGCAACATAGTAGAAAAATCGTAAACTAAACATAGCACCTCCAGCAAAATCGAAGCGGTTTGCGCCATTGTTATATTTGTTATAATAAAGTTCGATTGAAAGTTTTAAAAAGACATGGCGCCAACGTTCAAGTAAAAAATTTATTCGAGATGTAATTTTTTAAATGAATAAATGAATGTAAAAACTAAAATTTTAAGAGATATATAATAAATATAGTTAGATGTTTGCTTGTTTATTTTTTCCTGGGGAAGTAGCACTTCACCTACTTCACCTGTATAGCCGCCACTGCTAGCAAATAGTCATTTTCGAGGGAACAGGAAATAACTGTTAGGAAATATTTGTTTTTGTACTGTAGGAAATATTTACAGTTATTTATATACTAAAATACATCAAGTTTGACAATTCAAAATAGTTTTGTTTTCATAGTTACAAAACAAATATTTCATGGCAACTTTTTCCCCTTAAGATAAGTAAATATTTTGGTATTTTGGACTTTGAAACGTCAAGATCTGAAAAAAATTCTGAGGGTGACATTTTCACGATTACAATATTTACCTCTTAAAAGGGAAGTAGAAAATGTCATGAAAACTAATAAATGTAGATCTAATAAATCAGATACAAACACACTTTTATTAGAGTTTTTTGTACAAGAAATTATGAAATGAAAGTATTGATAAAACTACAGGCTACAAATTGTCTTGTTTATATCATATATTTTGAAACCACTTGATTTTACCTACAATGACAGCACTATTTTGATTTTTTTTAATCATTTCAACAATTTTCCAAAATTTGAATGATTGATAAAAACTTTACACTCTTAGGTCCAATGCATGTGTGAAGCTTTGCAGCAACGAGGCGATCTAGATCGACTAGCGACATTCCTCTGGTACCTGCCAAATTCTGAATCTCTTCAAAATAACGAGAGTATTTTGCGGGCCAGAGCAGCTGTAGCTTTTCATAGAGGGTTCTATCATGAGCTGTATAAAATTTTGGAAAGTCACTCATTTCATCCACGGTGGCACACGGAATTACAAACATTATGGTTCAAATCTCACTATAAAGAAGCAGAAAAAGTAAGAGGAAGACCTCTAGGTAAGAGCTTTTAATTAAACACTGAATTCTTTTTGAAACGTTCCAGGCAGAATTTCGCAGGTCCGTGAACTTAGCCCCTAGAGTATTTCCGATTCGCTAAATTTTAGTCTCAATCATTAGTGTTTCATTCGGCAAATGTAAAAATATCAAAGCGATATTAAAACTTTTATAATTAATTTATCTCTGGAAATACTTTAATAACTAAATAAATGTCTTGGTACCCTAAACGCTAAAATAAAGATATAATTAAGACACTGCTTTTCTGTCAGATTCAATGGTGGAGGAACTGTTGAATTTTCAGAAATTTTTTCTGGGAATATTTATATTGGAACAGAATTTCTTCTATATTCTCAAATTTTGAGAAGACACATTTAAATCTTTAAGTATAGTTATTCCCTTTAAAATAAAAATTAACACAGATTCTGATGTTCCATCAAGTTGCAATCTATAACTGGTGCCAAATGATTAACTTAATTGGAGTTTTCTTACTGCTGGTTTCAAAATTGCTAACGTTGTTGCCATATTATCATTAAAGCATCATCTGTTGCTTCGTCTACTATACTCAAGGAAATGACTCGAGTGTAGATGAAGTAACATTTAGAATCTTTCCAATTTTCCTCCAGTATTATCGGTTCCTGCTACAGCATGGAGTCCTTAAAGACGGACCACCTTTAATTATCCTAAAGCATGACAGAAAAAAACATTAAATACTTTATACCACATTTAAGAAGGGACTCCAATCTGGTCAGTGTTATGAATTTTGACGGGCAAGAAATCACTGGTTCAAATAACATCGCAAATGCTTTTGCTACTCACTTTCAGTTTTGCTATACTTACCACCACAATTTAGACTTTAGTAAAATTGATCCAATAAGTTATTCAGGAAAGATACTATCAACATATTGTTTTACACAGGCAGAAATCTTTAATAAAATAAAGGACCTTGATCCTTCCAAGAAGGCTGGCCCTGATGGAATTCCTACTATTCTATTGTAACGATGCTGTAAGCCGTTGTCTCAGCCTCTGTGCATAATTTTTCAGAGATCCATTAATCTGGGTTCCTTTCCTGAATTTTGGAAGTTTTGTACCCTTCTGCCCATTTTTAAATCTGGTGATAAAAGTGATGTGAAGAACTACAGAGGTATTTCTTTACTTTCACATATACCAAAGCTCTTTGAGGCAATTATCACCGATTATTAAACACT
This sequence comes from Kuschelorhynchus macadamiae, assembly GCA_030620095.1. Classification (NCBI taxonomy): domain Eukaryota; kingdom Metazoa; phylum Arthropoda; class Insecta; order Coleoptera; family Curculionidae; genus Kuschelorhynchus; species Kuschelorhynchus macadamiae. The sequence continues at coordinate 118,009 of JAUTXW010001591.1, read as the reverse complement.
ATATTACGAGTATGCAACATGGTTTTTATCGTGGTCATTCAACAACTACCAATCTTGCAATATAACTACTTAGTGACATCGGTTGAGGCTGGCAAGCAGATCGATGTTATTTACACTAACATATCTAAGGCTTTTGAGAGTGTTTTCCATCAGCTTCTGGTATAGAAATTACAGCAAATTGGTTTTTGTGGAAAATATCTTGAGTGGATCAAATCGTATTTATTTAATCGTCGCCAGCAAGTCAGCATATGTGAATCAGTTTCCAGAGAGATTCTTGGGACATTTCTGGTTCGGGTTCTCTTTCTGCTCTTTATAAATGATATAATATCTTGTTTCGAATTTTCCGAATGTCTTTTATATGCAGACGACTTAAAATTCTTTTCACCAGTCTCCTCAGATTCCAATCCCCTGCAGTCTGATATGGAAAGGCTCGTCAAATGGTGCAGAACTAATTATCTCTCTCTTAACATCTCGAAATGTAAAGTGCTCCGTTTTCACAAACGTATTAATCCCATACACTCCACCTACTTCATAGATAACGTAAACCTTGAAGTTGTTAGTTCTTTCACGGACCTAGGCGTTATTTTTGATTAAAATCTAACTTTTAATCTATCTATTGATGACATTATACTTAGAGGTTAAAAAAAATATTTACACGTATCTTGTGATTGTTTCTGGAACAAATGCAGATAAAAGTGCCGGCAAACAGCCCTTTATAAAGGTATCCATTGAAGAGGCAATATAATCTATACCATCTAAAAAAGAAATACTGTATTCTCTCTCCTTGTTCCTTGCTCGAAATGTAGCATAGTTTTTGTTTACTAAACTCGTTCTGTCTAACTTGCGTTGTCTTTATTACTTTGGTTTCACAACGTTTCGAATGGTAACTATGTCAAATCGTTTTCAAGTGTAAACTAAATGCTAACTCTAAAGCTACGGGCTTATATTCTAGTCGTGTGCAGTGATGTGTGAAATCTTCGCACTTTAGTTACCTGAACCACGAAGTTTTAGGAAGTCATTTTGCGCTAGAAACAGCTTAAATATATTTGGAATATCGACTCTAGAAATGCATTGCATTCTTTTTATGAAAGCTGCTTCTATGAACTTCCGTTTTCGCCAGTGTTGCTCTCTATGCAAAATTTTAGCCTTCGACCTCTACATCCGGTGTCCATTTGACCAGACGTGTTCTGTTATGCCCGATCTTCATGTCTCTCCCTTTTGAGTATGATTAAAATGTTCCTTGACTCTTACACAAAGAGGGTGTTTTGTTTCTCCAATGTACGATTCCCCACACTCACACTAGATTTGGTAAATGCATTCTTTTTTCTTATCGATGTCGTTTGGCTTCGTTTTTGTCAGAAGGCTTCTTAACGTATTTCTCAACTTGAAAGCCAATTCCAGGTAGTATTTTAGATAATACCAGTGAAGCATGAATACGCTCACAAATAAGGTACCATCGGTGGCAGAAATCTATTCTAGAGACCGAATCCATGCAAAGATATGAGGCCATATGAGCCAATTTTCCACAAAATTGAGAAAGACTATGAACAGTTGCACACCAAACACCAACACAAATTACAGTTTCGATCTCGCCGCCAAACAGAACCAACAAGAGATGCTCGCAAGATCATAGTCAATGTATCAAAAAGAACGTTGTCAGAGTCAGAAGAACAATTGTTGAGCAAGGGTCTTAATTTCGCAGTGGTACCAAACCGCATACCAGTTTTGGAAATAATTGCAGCTGTCGATACACATAAAAGCCAAAGACAACAAGTAATATATCCAAACAAGAAGAAACTACACTTAAACGTCACCAAAAAGACAGTTCCATAAAGGTTCTTCCTGCTGACAAAGGGAATGCTGCAGTAGTTATGGACACCAAAATATGTGACTAGAAGATTGACGAAGTCTTGATGAAAGGAAACTACAGAATACTACCGAAGGATCCCACAAATGCAATCGAGAGCAAGGTATACAAGACAAAAACTATAGTACGTATTTCCCAGATAGGATAACAAGTTAATGCCATATTACAGAGAGCTACTCCATCTCTATGATCCACAAGCCGAACATGCCTCTAAGACCAATTACTAGCTCCAGGGACTCACCAACACGTGTTTTGGCTACATATTTGTTAGAGATCATTCAACTTTTACAAGGTAAGACGAATTCATTTGTTTAAAATTCTAAGCATTTTGTTAATATTCTTAAGGACATCACATTAGGGCAAGAAAACAGATTTGTTAGTTTTGATTTAGCAAGTTTGTATACAAATGTTCCTATATGTGAATCATTAGACATAATTAGGCAAAAGTTGAGGGACAACGATACACTCTTCGAAAGAACGACGTTGCCTGTGTAGGATCTACTGAAGTGCTATCTTCGTAACTCCTACTTTCAAGAGAAAGGTTTTGCTCACTAGATCCTGGTCTTCCTATGGGGTCATCCTTCTCTCCGATGGTAGCCAACATTTGGAGTGGTTCGAAGAGCACGCAATAAATACTGCTCAATTTAAGCCCAAACTTTGGCTTAGGTGTGTAGATGATACTTTTATTATTTGGGCTGCAAATGACAATCATTTGACCGAATTTTTCAATTACTTATATAGCAAATGAACATGTATCAAAATTTACAGTGGAGAAAGAAGAAAATTCTTCTTTGCCTGTTCTTGACGTTCTCGTTAGACGGTTTGAGAGAGCATAATAAAAACCTTACGACAGAGCCGTAACGACTTATAATAATTGAAAACATAAAAAAATATCTAGTGCAGAATGATTACTTTGAGAGGTTGATAAGTAATAAAATATCAAAATTACAAAATGATCATCATAGTACGATACATTCCAATCAACAAGCAACATCACCCTTTCTCACAGTACGCTATTTTAAAGGAACATCCGAAAGGATTCGAAGAATAGCCAGAGATTTCAACACCAAAACCGCTTTCAAGTACTCAAAGGGGAGTGACGTCATGATCGCGTACAGCAGAACACGTCTGGTCAAACCAAGACCGGATACGGTAGTCGGAGGCTAAAATTTTGCTTAGAGAGCAACACTGGCGAAAACGAACGTTTATAGAAGCAGCTTTCATACAAAGTAATCAAGGCATTATCAGCAAGCCTAAAGTCGATATTCCAAATATATGGATGCCGCTTCTAGCTCAAAATGAAGTCCTTAAACTTCGGGGTTCAGGTAACCAGGGGGCAGAGAATTCACGAATCGGCTTCATATATTATGTCTTTTTCACTATTATAGCAAATAGTTAAAAAACAGTTAACACTATTTTTTAAAGAACATACGGACTTTCTTTATTTTTAGACAAACACTAAGTTTCAATATATTTTAGCGGTAGGGTGTTTAAAGTGCTTTAAATGGGTGTTCCCTTAGGCTTTCCTGACATTTTACAATACATTCTTTGAATATTATATATAGACAGAAATCGAGAAAAATTAAAAATCTTTTATTTTTTATTGCAAAATACATAACCTTAGAAGGAAAGCATTGAAAAGAACGTATGCCACAAAAATCTATTAATTTATATATTATATAATCTCACGGATTTTTTCTAAACTCCACAATATATTTTTGGAATTAGGGCAAAATTGTCTTATCATCGTTTATCCTGATATAAAAAAAAGTTTTCTTTATGACATAAACGAATTTTTGTTGATCTAATCAATTTTATTAATTTTAATTTCAAATATTTACAGAAAACTAAACATAACTAATTAACAACATAACATTACACACAACAGATAATAAATATAAATAACAATAAACAGTAAAATCAATAAACTTCCAAACTACAAAAGCAAATAATTCGAGTTGGATATCATTATTCTCCAAGGACTGTCCGCAGCGCTTCTCAACGCTCCTAAGAGCATTGAATATATGTAAATGCGTCACTTTCCCCAACCTACGTCTGTAGCGGGTTTTTAATTCTTGAATAGTATTGCTGTTATTTTTGTGTATGATACTTTTTAAAAAACTCAAACTTTTAACCGTCAAAATATTGGAAAAGATGGCGTCAAACAATTGTTTGCAAAGCCTACTCCATATAAGTAAGTTTAAATACACCTGCGTAAATTCCATAGTCAATTTGACTCTAAGCAGGCTTTGAACATGTTTGTTTTATATTTTATACTTTTAAAAGTGTCATGTTGTTTTAGGAATGACACTGATTATTTCAATTAATTCCAATAGGTTGCTTTTTGGCACCCCCTGTGACAAAAAACACTATTCATAAATACCTAAGTAATGCCAAAGAAATTCATCAGTAGGCATAATGACCTATTGTTTTGGTCGTGGTTGCTTGTTTTTCCTAGGTGTTCTTTGATATATTTTTTTGATATTCTCAAAAAATTAATGATGTAGTTACTTTGAGCCCTTAATTATTATCCCCTTCGCCGTTAAGAACTGGCTAAACCATTACTCATTGTTTAAATCAGTAAAGCACCTATTGCGGGGGTTTTATTGCTATATTAACTATCTTAATGATATCAGGGACAGTAGAGAAGATATGGGGGGTATTTCAATTTTGCCAAAACAATATTTATTCAATCACATAAATATAAGACAAAATTTTGCGAACAGGCAAAAAAATTAAGGATTGAGGGGAGCACTCTCCTCACATCCCCACCTATATTCCGTCTTTGAATGAGATTGTTTTATAGCAATAATTTCTCAAAATAGTCATTAGGAGTTTGAAATACATTGGCAATATTTCCATGATGCTTAACGAGCCTTTAATACAGACTGCTTAGGAATATTTGAATTGCTGTTAGAACGTGTAGTTTTTGTGATATGTTAAATAATGATGATTAATTATAAAAATGATAAAATGAATAAATCTAGATATATTTCAATGAAAATGTATAACATTTTAATTAAGTAGAATGAAAGAGACGTATCTTTGACCTTAATTAAAAAACAAGAGAATTCAGGCACAGCTATAGTTCTTTGGAAATGACCTGTATCCAAGTCTTAAAGGGTATTCGATATTCGACACTGAAAGAATCGTGTTACAGAAATCTTGATTCTCTTCTTGGTAAAACATACCTTCACAGAGTTTTAACATTTTTATTATAATGCAATACATTTTATAGGTAACTGACAACACGTACTATTTTTAGGAGCTGTGGACAAATATAGGCTACGTAAGAAATATCCATTACCTAAAACAATATGGGACGGAGAAGAAACAGTATATTGTTTCAAGGAAAGAAGTAGAAATGCGCTTAAAGAATGTTACGCAAGGAATAGGTAAGAATTACTATATTAGTATATATCACTTACATACAGTGCTGGACAAATGAAACGGGACAAAGACTATTTTTGGTAAACTTCAAAGACGAGTATTTTCGAAGCAAAAAAAGATTTTGATCTTATTTTTTCTGCATATAATTGCGCAATCCCCCTACTTTCTTACCTCTAGGTCATAATCGCTAGTTATACATATACAGTATATGTATATACGCCCTCTATAGTAACTATACAGGGCGTTATATGAAATCCTTTAATTTTTTGCAAATTTTGTTAGTTCCGAGAATCTAGGAAAAATAATTTTTGAATTTTTTGTTCACGGCAAAATGATCTATGGACGAATACCAAAAAACAATTTCTACCGATTTTGCCTAGCTTCGTTTGTTTTCACTGTATATGGTTTCAACGAGAAATTCGAAAATTACAAAGTATTTACAAAGTAGACATGGGATAAGCGAATTTAGAGTGGGTAGTTATGACGCTAATACAACTAACACAAAGATATTATACAGGATGTAATAGAGACAAATGGTCGGCAACTCTATTTTTTTTTGCCTAATTTTTTTTTAGGAATATCACTCTTAAACTGCACGTCTATTACATATTAACGGTAAAGATTTGTTGATTCTCATGCGAATATTAGGTAGAGTAGACCTTTTGCCCAAACGATTTTTTGATTTTAAGACTTCGTTTAGATTTAGATTTTCGGAACTAACAAAATTTGCAAAAAATTAAAGGATATCATATAACGCCCTGTATAGTGCAGTTGTCATTGCAACAAGCGATTATGGCCTAGACGTAAGAAAGTAGGGGGATTGCGCAATCACATGCAGAAAAAATAAGATCACAATCTTTTTTTGCTTCGAAAATATTCGTCTTTGAATTTTACCAAAAATGTGCTTTGTCTCGTTTCATTTGTCCAGCACTGTAATATAGAGTACATCTGCGGATGGATAAGACAGAAACACAAAAAAATATTATTAAAAAAAACCATCTGTTGAGTAAGCTAAAATATACAAAAATATGTGATGTATTTAAAAGTAAACTAGCCCTATGTCCCTTTAGAACGCAAATAACCAAAAAAAAAACAAAAAGCTGCATTTGAACATTTTTAAACTAGGTATTATTAATTATGTGTATGAAACTGAAATAATAAGTCATAGATAAACTTGAATTCTTATCTAATGTATTAAAGTGATGTTGTTGACATTTAGGTTGTCTCCAGTCCACAAATAGGTTTCCAAGCACCTGATAGGAAGAAAGAGAAAACAGGCAGAATGAATAGTTTTTTTAAACAACAAACAAAATGTTTTATTTTAATTTTGGTCATTTTTTAAGATTTTTTCGGCCTCTGTATTCTTAGTCACTTTAGGTAATGAGGGTTTTAATTATGAAATCCTTTTAATGCAGCAGCTTAAACTGTTAATTATATTTTATACCAACCAAAAGCTAAAGAAGAATTGAATTTTCAAAAATCACAAGAAATATAATTTAAGAATGTGAATTATTATTTTTTTAAATATAGATATCCTACACCGGATGAAAAGAGGGCTTTAGCAAAAAGAACTGGACTTACGTTAACTCAAGTGTCAAACTGGTTCAAAAATAGACGACAAAGAGATAGGACGCCACAATCAAGACCGTAAGTATAAAGATACAAATTTTATCTAAATAAACATCAAAATTCAAATGATTTTTTAAAGCGCAACAAAATCTAAATATTCTCTCACATTTGGTGCCCTTAACTAATTTTTGCAAAAAAAAACAGGGGAATCGCACAGTTTTTGAGCCATGACAGAACAAAGGGGAATATTAAGATACCGATAATTATTAAGTACAAATATAAATAGGTTGCTTTACTGTAAACGCACTGTATAAAATATTAATTTCTAAATTGATTCTTAATTTTCTAAAACGTTCGGCGCCATTGACGATTTTTGAAAATGTTTACCCCCATTAGTCAAACATTATCCTTTGTATTCTTTATCGTTTCCGAAGTAGCAAGTTTTGAAGTAGCGCAAAAACAATCTAGGGGCCTTAAAATGCAAAAATCTTTTTATGTATGTACATCGATTACTCGGCGATGGTTTGACCAATTCGGATGAAATTCTCAGGGAATATTTAGGATATTTCCGATTTGGCAAGCACATGGATAGAAACAATTAAAATGGCAAAATGGCGCCATTTTGAATTGTTTACGCAATACGATAGTGTATTGCGTTCATAATATTATTATTACATATGCAGTGGACCCAATGGCTATTTGTTAAATCTGACTTTTACAATAAAATTCGTATAAATAGAACTAAAATCGATATAAATAAATAAATAAAATTATAAAAAATATATAATCTACTTCAAAAAAATGCACTTAAAAGTAAAAAATAATATTTTATTCCATCTTGAAAATTTGTCCGTAAAATTAGCGGCAAACTAATAAAAACAATAAGGCATTATACTCGTGGTATTAGACATCAAAACTCTCAATATATAAATACATTTTTGTGTTTAAGTAATTAAGAATAAGTTTGACACCGACTTCACAGAATATAATTTTCAAGATGCTTTTTTTGAGTTTTTTATAAAAATTTTGCACGATTACAATACTTCCATCTTACAAGAGAACTAAAAAAGTATTATTATATACATATATTTTAATGTCATCTTTATCAGTAAAAAAACAGTGCGCTATACAGTGCGTCCAGCCATTCCAGTCCAGCTGTTTGAGATAAATTCAAAGTAACCGAGAATTTTAAGATTGCATGTGTCAGAGATAGACCACAGTATATTACAAGAACAGTGTGTGAAACAAAGACTTTAATTGCCTAACATCTTTTTTTTATCATAAAATTCATATTAAAAAAAATATTACTAAAAAAACTATTTATCCAAGTTATCTCAAATTGTACACAAAAATCAAGTATTATTGGAAAGTAAAGTTTTGGTACGAATCCAAGATGGCTGAACAAGATGGTGGCTTAGTAAATATTTCAAAATTCAGCTTAAAAAACTATTTAATGGATTTTGTGTAAGAAGTAATTATGATATAGAGATGAACTCGTATAACTGTGGTATGAATTCAAGATGACGGAATAAATAACGACCAAATAAATTGTTTCTAACCGTGAAAAAATCACAGATTTTACATATTTTAACGTCCCTAGTTGCGTCCTAACACACTACAACACAACTTGTTACGTTCTGGGCGCGCGTTTTGCTAACCAAGTTAGCATCATCAGCAGATGATATAAACTAAGCAGATGGTATAAACTAAGTTTATATCACCTGCTGATGATGCTACCTTGGTTAGCGAAACGCACGTCCAGAATGTAACAAGTTGTGGTGTAGTGTGTTTAGAACTCTTGTATTTTGGTCCCTAGTTGCCAAAAACATGTTTTATCAACTCGGTCTGTCTATCTGTTAATTCGCCGCATAGCTTAAAAACTAATTACCCGATTGGTTCAAACTGGTTAAATATTAAGTATCACATGGGGATCACCTGGTAATAGTTTGGTAAAAATCTAGTACGATGGAACAAAATGGCAGCCTAGTGAAACCTTAAAAAACTCATTCATAAACAAATAAAATCAAGTGTTAGATAGTAATGATTTGGTATGGCGATCTAATTAAATATTTTTAAAAAATTTGCCTGAAAAAACTACTTATTAGATTATTATAATTAAGTTTTTTGTTAGCTTCAATAATTAATAACTAATAGATTATATCAATTAAAAACATTTCAATATCATAATTTCATATTGCCTAGTTGTGATAAAGTCTCCATGAAATAATTTTAGTGGATTTTGTTTAACATTTATCCCACTTAAAATATAAACGAAAACTGAAAAAAAATTGTTAATTTACAATAGGCTCAATTTATGAAAAATCAGTGAGAACATTTCTTTCAGAGGGATATTGTGTGTAGCTCATAGATGGGCAACCCCAGGTTCCTTGGCCGCATCCGGCTCTCCACCAGCTCCAATCCGGTCCTTGAGAGATTCAGAAATTTCAAATAACGCGCAAAAAAAATAAAGATTTAGCACGCATAGTTTATTTGTAATTACTGTCAACCAACCCAAAACCGTATTAGTCAAATCATAAAGACTAAAATCGATAAATAATTTTATTAAGTGTACGCAGTGGAACGTCATAGATCGAGTTAGAAATAGTTGTTAAAAATAGACAAAGATAAACATTCGGAAAGCGGCCCGATTATCTTGAAGCGCTCCGAGCGATGCGTTATGAATAATAGCTGGCTCTGAGCGCTCGCATTGCATACGTTTGAGACTCTCGATTCGAGAGTATTCTAGTTGCTTATGGCGGGTAATATATAAACCGTACTGTTGTTCGTCGTATAGATATGATGGCTAGTGATATCAAAAAACATTGACCCATAGATTGGCTGGTTTTCAAGCATTTTCTATTGCTTTGGATGAGAGTACCAATTTATCTGACACAGCCCAGTTAGCTATTTTTATATGAGGTGTTGATGAATTTGTAGCGACAGAGAAATTACTGGCTTTACGTCCACTACAAGGGACCACTACTGGAAAAGAATTGAAATGTTTGGGTGCAAAGTACTTTTGAGCAATATGGTTTGCAGTGGTGTACATTAGTTGGAGTGTGCACAGATGGTGTGCCTTCAATGGTCGGTTCACGAAAAGGTTTTATCGGAATTCAGAAGGAAAGGGCAACCGCTATGAATCTGCAAGAATGTGATTTAATAATTCTGCATTACATTCTTTACTAACAAAATTTGAGTCTACTCGACTGAAAAACGTTATGGACGTGATAGTAAGTACTAAGTACGAAGTACCAATTTTATTAGATCCCCGGTCTTAACCATCGCCAGTTTAAAGCACTTTTGGATAAACTCTTTTTAGAACACGATGATGTAACATACTATTGCTAAGTAAGGTGGCTAAGCAATGGTAAAATGTTAAAAAGATTTTATGACCTTGAAAAGAAGTAGCTGATTTTACGGAAATAAAAGAGAAAACATTGCCGCAAATTTGTGATCCAACATAGCTTTGTGACTTGGCATTCCTATAGACATCACAGGACACATTTAATTTTTTTAACATTATCCAGTCACGAAAACACTGATTGCGACCGTATGCTATGCTGAAGAACTGAAACTATTATCAGAGCAATTCGCTGATCGGTTTTACGATTTAAGGAATATCGATAGCACTTTCAATATTTTTGCAAATCCTTGTAAGTGTAATGTGAAAGATGCTTCGCTTCACCTACAAATGAAGTTGAGCAAGCTTCAAGAAGACTCATATTTAAAGTGCCCTCAGCTAAGCTCATACCTGGTCTAGATAATACCATCATTTTTTTGAATTAATATTTAAGAGTATAATTTTTTTTACTTATTACGCGCGGTTTTGGGGTATCGTAACAGCTTAACGCTCGCCACGCAGAGCTCTATTTTCAAAATTTTTCAAAGTTATTAATAATAGAGATACAGTTCCGGGAGTCGGGAAATGTCTTGCTCTTTAGGAATCCTTTGTTTTTATTTCTTAAATGTTATTAGTTTCTGAGTTATTTGCAAGAAAAGTAAACTTTTTTTTGTAAATTTTAATTTGTTAATAACTATTGAAATTGTTTATGTGCGGGTTTAAAACATTTGCACATTTTTCCAGACGTCATTCCAAATCCAATGAGCCTTCACTCATATTCTCACCAGTGGCGGCTCGTCAGGGTAGGCCTCTGAGGCCGCGCCACACCCCCAAAATAAAGGAAAAGAGAATTTTTTTATATAACTTTTTATCTATTACCAATTAGAAATATACTTTTTAACAGTTTTACAAAATAACATTAAAAAAAAAACAAAATATAATCCCATAATAAATATTTTAGAAAATAAATTCTGACCACATCAAAAAACCGACCGTGGAATCCGTGCAAACCCATTCCTAAAGAAAGTGCTCTGGAATCAGGCGAAATAATTTTAGCTTGGAAAGTTTCGACTTCTGACCTATTTATCAACGGCCGGTGCCGATGCCGGCGAGTCACCGGATTACGACAGAGCGGGATGGCGATTGCCGATGCACGCGTTTTCTACTGCATTCTTGAGGCGATAAATTCTGTAGCTTGGATAGGCTTTTATTGGTTATTTAAATCAAATGACTAGCGAAATATTCCAACGGCTTCTTTTTACGTGGTGCGTGCGGCTGAGAAAGAAATAGGAAATAGATTGCGATAATCGCTGATTAAGGGCGTTCTGTCTTTTAAGGTGAATAAATACGCGTGAGTAAGTTTTTGTTTTGTTTTGATTTGGTAAGTTGGACATTCCATTTTTTGTATTTGCTTTTTGCTTTTGAAATGAATCCTATTCACGACATTATTGCTTCATTAATTGAAACGCCTTTTTTAAGAAGAAGCGAAACTGAAAAGAAACAGATATTAGGTAATTCGTCCGACGCCGAAAATTTTAGCAATATTTAACGATAAGAGGCAAGGTAAAAAATATTCAAGAACTTTTCAAATATCTTGGTACGAAACTTATAGGTGGCTATGCGGAAGTATTTATAAAGAAAGCTTATATTGTTGGCCTTGTATTTTATTAGGTTGCGTCAAAAATAATTGGAGTTCAGGGGGCGGATATTCGGATTTAAAAAATTTTTCACGAGCAGTAAAATCGCATGAAAGTTCAGGAGAGCATATTAAAAATTCGGTAGCACTTACAAGACTGGAGCAAAATAGGGCGACTATTGCGGATGCACTACAAGAAAATGCAAGTCTTAATAAAATTATTTATAATGAAAATGTTCGAAAAAACCGTTTATTATTAAATTATTTAATTGATGTTACTATTACTTTGGGTAAACAGGACTTGGCATTTCGAGGTCATAATGAAACAACAGATTCTTTTAACCGTGGCAATTTTAAGGAAATATTTGCATGCTTAATAAAAAGAAATGCCGAACTTACTGAACATTGTGCTAAATTTAGTAATATTTTTACGGGACAATCTAAGACTATACAAAATGAACTAATTGGTTGCATACATGACTATATTCAAGAATATATAAAAAAAGAAATCAATGACACCGATTGTTGTTTTTTTGGCGTAATTGCGGATGATAGTACTGATATAACAGAAAAATCACAGTGTTCGATAACAGTTAGGTATGTGACCAACGGATCTTTAAAAGAAAGATTTTTAGGATTTTTTGACGTTAGCGATAATAGAACAGCAGAGAGCCTTTTTCATTTAATACAAAACAGCTTAGAGCCTTATGACTTTAAAAATAAATTGGTCGCGCAGTGTTACGATGGGGCTAGTGTTATGGCAGGTGAAATAAATGGGCTTCAAACAAAAGTTAGATCTATTGCTCCTTTAGCTATGTTTACTCATTGTTGCGCCCACAGATTAAATCTAGTTTTACAACAGGGAACAAAACTGATTACCCAAAGTCGTATATTTTTTGCCGCTTTATTAGGAATACCAAATTATTTCCACCAATCACCAATCACCAAATAGTATACACGGTCTAAAATTTTAAACTTAGTGGCTAATGAATGGGACAATTTAATTATAGTATTTGAAACTATTATTAATAACTTAAGTTCTGGAACAGAATCTATTAATGGTGAAAAAGGATTTCTAAAGCATTTTAATGATTTCGAATTTTGCCTTTTAACGCATATTTATAAACAAATTTTTAGTTGCACTGATGTACTGTTTCAAATATTACAGTTAAAGCATTTAGATATAAATTACTGCATTTCGCAAATAAACCTTGCCAAGCAACGAATTATTGAATTTAGAAACGAGGACCATTTCAAAGAACTCTTCAATATTGCTAAAAAAGCCACTATTCTGCCAACTAACACACGTCGAAATGTTCTATCGACTTTGATATTTTTACTAAATATAAAATATTATATTTCGAAATAATAGATTTTATAGTTCTTCAATTAGGGACGCGGTTTGAAAATTTAAATAATTTAAATTTCTTTGCTTTAGTCGATTGCACAAAATATTCGGAATATGTTAAATGCTTTCCAGACGACTTATTAAATAATTTATTAAAAAATTATCCAAACATTTTTGACAGAGATAGATTAAAGAATGAGCTTTCTGTATTGTATAGGGATGAACAATTTTCAAATTTAAATGTCGAAAAAAGTCTAGCTTTGTTATTTAAAGATTTTAAAGCAATTTTTACGGAAGCATATAAGCTTTTTAATTTAGTTTCAACTATTCCCGCAACAAGTGTATCGGCCGAACGAAATTTTTCATGTCTTAAACGGATCAAAACCTACCTAAGAAACACAATGACACAAGAACGGCTTTCGGGTTTAGCAATTACTGTCAGAACTTAGTGAAGACCAAAACTTTTACGACCAAATTATAGATAAATTTGCAACCTTAAAAGACAGACGTATAGATTTAATGTACAAAAAGTAGTTTTTTTTATCTTATTTCATACATCTATTTATTTTAAGTTTTAATAAACTAAATTATGTTTTTATTTGCAATCAAATATTTTAGTGATAGGTGTACATTTTTTACTTGTTTTGTTTACTTTTTATTTATTTTTTTAGAGTTTATTTTTTTAGTTTTTAATGGTATTGAAATTGGCGATATGGTCAACGCGGCAGTTTAAAAATTTATTCACATTTAAACAAAATTAACCTCATGTAGCCTCACCCTTCAATATACTCACGAGCCGCCACTGATTCTCACTATGTAGCAAGAATTAATAGCATTTTGAGTTTGTGAACTACACTATTCATAATTTTTAATTGATCAATAGTTTACTTACTTACACTCCTATTTTAACAAATCCAATGAAAATTAAGTCTATAAAACTTTGCTACCTTGTTAAAGGGGCTTTATGTGTTAAGTCTGAAAAACAAACACTTATGTCTTTCCCCACACTGTGATTAACCCTCATTATTAGTTTTGTTCGGAAACACAAAGACATAATCCGAACTGGAAAAGGCATATTAAAGCGTGAAAAAGGGGTCTGTGCTTTTAAAGCACGTTCTTTATTAATGTGGACCGCATATTAATTTTGCGTGTGAGTTAAGACGCCATACAACTTAAAAAGAGAGTGCTCATTAACTAGAGGTATTTAATTTTGGCATATATTTTTGCTTTTTAAAATGTTGTTTAGAAAGGTTGGTTTAAAAGGAAATGCAGGGAGCTGAAAGACTGCACATACACGTGAAAGTACGGATCAATTTAAGCAAAAAAGATTACAACCGGTGATCAGAACTTAACAATTTCTGAGAAAATGTTTTTTTTAATTTTGTTCCAAAATTAAAAAAATGTATACAGAGTTACCCAGAAGTCACGTATAAAATTCATATTTCTTTAATGAGTAAGTTATGGCAAAAACGCTCATATAGTTATATTGATTTAGGTTTAAACCTACTTTTTATGATAAATTGAGGCATTCGTCTTGAATCTCCTAACCCCATCAGCTATCCCCACGGAGGCGGAATTATTTCCCACAAGTATTAAAAAACGCTCCAAAGCTATGGATAATTGACATCATAAAAAGGTAAAAAAAATTGCCATTTTGGCCTGGCACCTCGAAAAATTTTCGCCTTCGGCGCTATTTTAAGCTTTGGCAAATTTTCATTCAAATAAGTTTTCATTCAAATAAGTTCGAATATTAACACCAAAATGCGGGGGGCGCCATTTCACATATCCAATGCTGATTATCGCGAGACAAGAACCGATAATTTTGTCTATTAACGAATCCATTTAAGTAGAACGTAGCTTCATCAAAAAAAGGATGCTGAGTGGAAATCCATTATTTTCATCACACCTTACCATTACCTCTTCACAAAACTGTAAACGTCGATCGTAATTATCCTCCAGTTCTTGTCCAAGAGATACTTTATATGGATAATATTTTTCATGCCTTATAAATATGTGTACTCTAGGTTGAGAAGCATTTTTACTAGAGCCAAGGAAATAGTTGAAGCATGTGGATTTTTGTTAATAGATTAAAATATATCGAGTTGTTTACTTGAGAGACAGATGGTCGTCGACTTCTAGGCAAATCCCTTACTATGACGTGTTCTTCAAATTTATGTGCAATCCTACTAACAGTTGATTGTGAAATTCGATTTTGAGGATATTTTGCATTAAATATTGCATATAAATTTCGCTTTGGCTTCTTATTTTCTTCCCACATTCTACCATCATCAAAACTTTAATACGCTCCTTCCCAACATCCCATGTTCATTTTACAATAATTCTCAATCAAATAACATTAGTAGCGAAGGTACTAATGTTATTTGATCAATAACTTGAAGATAAAAAAAATGGTAAAAAATTGAAAATGCCGATATAAAAATAAAATACCAGATAATTTTTTTCGACATCGTGAATTTGAAACACATTTGTTTTTGCTTTTGCTACTTTAAAGCGATAAAAACATGTCGTGAACAGGAACTGGAATTTTTAGATAAAAAGTTACCAAAATAAGGGAATATTTGTGTCAGTATCAGCCAGTACGAGAAATGAAACGTAATTCCAAGATATAATTTCAATTTATCTTTATATTTGAGGTAATAAGGATATTAGTGTATCGTGGTGGTGAAATTGTTAACGGAAATAATTTTTTTCACAGTCGAATTTTTGCCGCACTTGAGCAAATAAACCTTCAAACAGTTTGTTCGTCGTTATCGTGCTTGTGTAAATAGTGATTAGTGCCTAGGGACAGATAAATGAGGGGCTGTGAGGCGGTGCCCCTGCTTAAATTTTAGAGCACCTAGATCTCATCCAGGGCTTCTTCTCTCATCTATTTTTCTTTGTAAAATGAACTGAGGAAATCGAAATTTGTTGTTACGCATTATATGACCAAAATACGCTAATTTTCATTCTTTGAATGTATTCAAAATTTTTGGGACCCTTAGTATGCGTTCCAATACTGTGTATGAAGCACGCATGTTATTCGAAGCATGCAACGATAGCAACACATTTCAAAGGCCTGCAACCGCTTATATGAAGCCTCTACCAAAGCCTCCACGTTTCTGCTACCATCTAATGAAAAAAAGCATATCAGGACTCGAATACCAAACTAAGTTACCCAGTACTTTTTCAGGGCGATTAAAGGTCGATCTTGCC
Organism: Kuschelorhynchus macadamiae; assembly: GCA_030620095.1. NCBI lineage: Eukaryota > Metazoa > Arthropoda > Insecta > Coleoptera > Curculionidae > Kuschelorhynchus > Kuschelorhynchus macadamiae. The sequence goes on along the minus strand of JAUTXW010001591.1, from coordinate 101,646 downwards.
TTTTCAATAAAAAATTTGATTTCATACGAGTAATCCCATTTGTTGTTTAGGCTGCATCCCAAATATCTTATTTTGTCCGTCTTTTTAAGAGAGTAATTACCAGCTGTAAATTCATAGTTAGCATTCACATCTTTGCTTATGATCATTGTAAGCCTCATCAATATCTGTCAAGAGTACAACGTCGTCAGCATATTTTAGGTTATTTATTGCTTCACCGTTCATAGTTATTTTGACTACTATGTTTCCAAAAATAGTATACATCCTTGTCGTATAGCTCTTTTTATTGACAATTCGTCTGACAATTGATCATCTATACGAACTGGTGCTTTCTGGTGTTTTCGAGATTATTTATTATACTGATATCTTTGTAGTCGATGTTTGACTTCTGTAGAGTTTTTTTATGAAAGGCTGTATCAAATGCCTTCTCGAAGTCTATGAAACATGCATAAACATCCGAGTTGACATATCTTGCTCTCTGTATCGGGTCCTGGATACTAAACAACGAATCTCTCGTGCCGAAGGCATTTCTGTAGCCAAAAAACATTTTCTTCAAATTTATTATAATAAATTTGTGCTTACATGATGTTTAAGAGGATATTTAAAGCATGGTTCATCAGACTTATAATTCTGTTGTCCTCACACTTCTTATCGTTTACTTTTTTAGGTAGGGGAATGAATGTTGAAAGATACCAATTATTGGGCAGGTTTCCTGAGTCGTAGATAAGGTTAAAATGCCGTATTAGGATTTCAAGTTAGGGGTCTTTTAAGAACTTTAAAATATATCCGTAAATCTCATCATGTCCTGGATATTTGTCGACTAATAGCAGACCTAAACTCTTTTGTTTTTATGTTAAGTGGAATAGGGATCCCTAAAGATACCTAGTGCAATCGAAGACAAAACCATGATTTCTTAATTAACCGAAGCCATTTTATGTTATTCATAGTTTTTTTTTTAATAAACGACTAAACTTTAAAACTTGGTTTCTAAATCCAATACAAAGACCTAATCTATTCATCATTCAGAATAACAAACCGTGTATCACTCAGAGAGTATAATTGCAATGTTAGAGTGGGTATTATTTGAGGTTAGAATCCAGTAAAAAAAGCAAAAATCTCTTTTAAATTATCGACATTTCGCAACTTTATTGTTGCATCCTCAGGACACTAAAACCCAAAAAAGAAAATCATATTTATGAGTTACAACATCAGCTACAACCAAGCAATTAAAACATTTTTAAGAGTTAGAATAAAAAAAACAAGATTTACAGAAATTGTTAAAGAAAGGAGCCGATCAAAATAAGGTCAGTTTTATCAAAATGCAATCAGCAAAAGTTATTAAGTCGAAATTAATTGTTATAGTTACAATTAAGTTGTGTGAGTGTAAGTGACTTTTGGTGTCAAATAAATGGTTAAAATTAGGAGAAACATAGGAATTAACTATAAAGTTTCACACAAACATATCAAACAGAAACCAATACAACAAAAAGGACTGGGAGAAGTTAAAAATATTAACCTATTTATTTGAGTCTCCTTTCTGTGAATATCTACATATGTTATAAAGTTATCGACGCTCAGCCACATGAATAGTATCGAAAAAAAAAATACAAAAAGTATCAAGAACTCACGTTTTTGGTAGTTATAGGGTAAATAGAATATACAGGTAGAGTTGAATGAGATATTATTTTATTTTATCGATTATATTAAAATAGACCGTATTTGAGTTATAATTATCCCTTCTTTTATTAACACTATTTTTGTTATTTTTATATTTCTATCATTTTGGAATTTATTATTTTTTTATAATTAGTTTCAGTATGCAAAATAGCGCCTCTGTCAAAATCAAAGTTATGTCCTGTATTAATTTTGTGCTAGTTGGGTTTATTTTAGTTAAATAGTATTTATGTTTTTTAATTCATTGTTTGAAATCTCTATTTGTTTGTCCTATGTAGTACTTTGTACATTGGGCGCAAGGGATGTTATAATATATATACAACAACTAATTTTTTAAATATTTTATTAGGCCGCCATTTTGTTTTGCTATCTTATATTCACACCAAAATGTTACCAGTTTATTTCCATATAATATTTGCAAAATTTGAGGTAAATTAGATAATCAGTTTTTTTTAGTAATAATTTGTTTAACGTTTCACTAGAGCGCCATTTTATTCCGGCATATTGGATGTTAACTTATTTTTTGACCAAAATTTGAAGTCATTCTGATAAGTAGTTTGTAAGTTATGAAGTGAACTTACAGACAGGCAGACGATTTGGCATCTAGGGATGCTAAATCGTGAAGATATGTAAAACCTGAGAGGGTGATTTTCTCACGATTTCAAATATTTTGTTTAGCCGCCATTTTGTTTCTCCATCTTGAATTAGTACCACAGTTTTACTAGTTAATCTGTATTACACAATTATTTTGGCACACAATTTGAAATCAGTCCATTAAGTGGTTTTTCAGGCCGAATTTTTAAATAATTTACTAAACCACCATTTTGTTCCGCCTTCTTGGATTCGTACTAAAATTTTACCAGTTGATTCCTACATAATACTTGACTTTTATGTATATCCCCGCTTCCCACCGACTGGTTCAAAACTCCCGCTTTTTAGGAGAAATAAACCTTGATGAAAACATACACCTGTGTGACTTCACAAGTGTCTTGGCTAGGCTAGGTTGGATCCAGCAACAAAGCCGAGAACTTTTTTTTTGTTCTTTAATTTATTTTGGATGTTACCCTTCCTACCGAAGGGCCTAGCCTCCCGATTTTGCTTTCTGCAAATCTGGCAACCCTACTCCCAGGCGACCAAAAAAAAATTAAATTAAAAAAAACAATCAGCCTTTATTGACTTTTCATATAAAAAGTATTCTTATTCTAAAGTACTTGTTAATAAATAAGCTTGAATAGGTTAAAAAAACTAAAAGCTGTGCGTCTGCTAAAAACTAAGTCGTGGAAATGTAGTATGTCGCCAAGATTAGGTTTAAAATTAAACAAAAGCAACTGTAATTTTTTGACCAGTTTTGCGATTAACTAAGGATTAATTAAGTGAAACCAGAGACGATTATATTTGATCATTTATTGACATTTTTTAACTTTAACCTGCCTGTAAATTAAATAAAATCACCCTTATCCAACACCTCAGAAGAAAATTTTATATAAAAAAAAAACAGAAATAATTTTTACAGATACCTATCATTGCATTTAAAACACAGCCCACCTTTTTTGCTTATTGTATTAGGAAACCTTGAATAATTATAAAAATATTGATGTTATCTACATTATAACATGGTTTAGGATATTTCCAGAAAAAAAACATTTACAAATACCTGAAAGGCAATTAGCATACTACGGTATTCGTCGAAGGGCGTAGCAAATGCTACTAGCTAAATTACTAATTTCAACAAATATGTATCTGTATATATATACTTTTTAAGTTTCCATAAAATATACTCCTCAGTACTTAACCAAGTGTTTTTCTTCCATTTCAGAGAGATTATCTTGGGGAATATGGCTTTGGCACAAAGCAGCCTTGGAAACCACCACCAAGGAAATATGGACATGGTCGCATTCCAAGCTGCTACAAAATTATTTGACCCTAATTGTTCGGTTGCAGCAACATGTTACGCTGATTATCAGGTTTAGATGTATATATAAAGAAAAATTGTAAATAAATGTACATATACATAAGTAATATATCTATTGCACAATAAAATTAATCACAGTTTGCCACCTCTCTTACCTCTGCTTAGTTTTAAAGCAGAAGGCTCTGTTTTCAAAACCTCTCCTGTAACTTTAATTGAAAGTTAACATACTGTTAAAAAAATGTTTTTCCAAACCACCAGCGATATCAGATTTTATATATATATATATATATATATATATATATATATATATATATATATATATATATATATATATATATATATATATATATATATATATATATATATATTGAGAATATATACAGAGTTACGAAGTTACTGCCAACATAAAATTCATGTCATGAATAAAACCAATTAATTTTTAACCAAGTTCAAAAATGAAGGAGGTTGTCAATTCAACCCTATATATATATTTTTTATGTAAGTACATCAATTACTCCGCGATAATTTGACCAATTTCGATGAATTTTCAGGATATTTCCGAATAGGTCCTATAAAGGTAGTGTATTGCATTCACCATATTATCAAGAAAAATGTATGTATGTTAAATGTGCAATGGACCTAGTGGCTATTTGTTAAATCTGAATTTTCATTCTAACCAAGCATTTATAAAATAAGGAAGGAAAAATTCCGAATAATCAGGCAAATACAAAACCCTATTTTGCGTTATTAAATATTTTATTTGCATCATAGATAACACAGATTGTCATCCGATTTTTATTGGGTCTTTTTGGGTTTGACCAGTAGCATTATGCTGCAACAAGCCATTATATATACAATGTAGTGTATCACTGCGGTGAATTTATTTTATTTTTTTTTTATTTCAGATGCGAAATAATTATAATATTAAAATATATTTCGACATATTAAATTCCCATGGTTTTTCAGAAAGTGTGCTAAAATGCGATTATATCTCCTCAATTTAATTTGTATAAAATCGGCAACATTATTATCCAGATTCCTCAATAAAAAAAAGCTTTTACCAATTCTTGTCAAATTGGTGTACTCAAATTTACCCTACATAATTATTTTAAGTCCGCCATTTCATGAAGAATAAATAGATAGCATTTTCTAATCAGCTAGCAGTGGTGTACATACGGATCATATGTTTATATGAATATCGTTTTTTTTTACAATTCTAGATTCTTTTTATAACATGAACTCATTGTATAAAAGACTACTTCAAAAGATTAGAAAAACACATTTTAAAAATAATTATTAATTCGATATATGAGTGCTAGTATGTATGTATTTGTTTTCAGATTTCTCGGTAACTAATGCTGTGGTTTTATTGAAATAGATTTATTTAGATTTAAGATTTTCGTAAGGGAAGGATAAAGAATTTCAGCAACTAAAAAAAGGGTCCTTGCTTTCTGTTTTCTACGTTAAAACCGCCCCCTAAATAGGGTACTGTTTAATAAAGAGATATTACCATTTTTAATCGAGTTCTCTATATATGTACTACGATTTGAATATATTCTTCATGTTGTATCAGTCAAATTAATCTAATATATAAAAACAATATGGGTTTAAAGCCGGGCATAGTCATAAAATAATTATGAGCGGGGATGAGAAAAGTTATAACCGAAAAGTCAAGCAGCTGTAAGAATTTACCACCAGGCGCAGGCGCCCAATATATTATTCAAAGTTAATTTTTAGCCCCAAATATAGGCAATGGTTACAAATTAACTTTCAAAAGAAATACTATCCATAACAATTCATATCTAGAATACTGGAAGTAATTATTTTTCAACATCAACTATTCTAAATAGATATGCAAGCTACAGCAATGATGTAACAATCTGACAGTGACAATGAGGATGGCTTTGTTTGTATTTCCATTTTTGAGCAGGTTTTAATGACGCTACCGCCGTTGTATGTTGTGAAGATAGGTATACAGCTTGTAATAAAAGTAAGGAAACGGTGAAATATCTTAGGTGCCGCTGAACTCAATTTAAAGAAAATATGTAATGAAATTATGTCGGATCCAATGGCCCGATAATATTGCTGCCAAGTTTACCGTTTTCTGTTATAAAAGGATTTGATTGAGAATTGAAATTTTAATTATACTGGGTTATGGGAATAGAATGCGATACCTGCAAGATGTTTGTAACATTTTTAATGACAAATATATTAACAGAAATCCAATAACTAAATCTAACGTAAGTAAAATTATCAAAAAATTTCGTGAAACTGGAAAGGTAAAAGATGCTGAACGTTCTGGCAGACCGGAAAGCACAATAATTCCTTATCTTGCTACTAAAATACTAGCAAGAGTAAACAGCGTCTCAACTTTAAAAGCAAGTTGTAAAAAAACGGAAATAATACGATGCAAAAAAGAAATACCTAATACAACAAAAAATAAATCAATGAAACTAGGTATGAAGTAAGGTGTTCAAAATGTCGCTCATTTACTTCCTGACAGTAGCAAATTATTGTTGGAAAACATTTAATACATTAAAAGAATGCCAGCCTCCTCGATTCGTCTACATTCGATTTCTATTCGCCCCTTTAAATCCTTGAAGTCGTTGGACTTAGTTTTATGCACCACATTTTTAAGGTGTCCTTATAAAAAATAGTCGAGAGGCGTCAACTCCGGAGACCGAGGTGGCCACTTTATTGTACTCCTACGTATAATCCATCTTCCAAAAAAAAAACATTTGTCTAAATATTTCCGAAATTTTCCGAGCAAAATTCGGTGGAGCACCGTCCGGCTGAAACCATATTTCATCATTTGGTGCACCATTACCAAAAAAAAAATCAAGTTTAAATACTCAATACAGCAGGTAAAGTAAGGAACTTACGGTTATTCAGAAATATCTGCAATAGCTGGGGCAATTTCGGTCCTTAAAATATTCAAATATCTTTCTTCAGTTAATGTGTCTTCCATGAAGAAGTGAGCGATTATTTTTGCACCCTTTATACCACACCAAATATTTATCTTTTGGGGAAATTATGCCTGTTAACTTTTCCATTCAAAAAAAAGTTACTTCGACAGAAAAAATAATTGTATTGACAAAATTTAGACTGGTGTTGCAACGTTCCATCATGATTTCACAAAATTTCAAGCTCCTATTGTGATCATCCTCAGAGAAATCTTCCACCAAAGTTATTCTGATTGGATGAAACTTTCTTAGAAGTCGATCTGCGGACATATGTGAGACGTCATTTTCTCTTCCTAATGTTCTTGTAGAAAGGTTCGGATTTTCTTCTAAACTGAATAAAATATTCAGACCCTTATCAACATCTGTTGCGCTTTTACGTCTGCCAGAAAGTACAGCATCTTTTACCATTCCAGAATCACGAAATTTTTTGTTAGATAGTTAGAAAATGTGTTCACTTAAAAACAAACTGAACTTGAAACCACAAAAACAAATTTCTTCGGAAGTCGAGAAGATTGTAGAAAATCTTTCTTCTCAGTCCTTTAATAATAGAGAAACCGCCCTTTTGAATAAAGGTTTGAATTTTGCAGAGCCTCCAGTAAAAAATAGTTTACCAACTATTATAGGGAATATCGAAAGTTCCATTCAATACGTGCCAGAGTCAACTAAGGGATTCATTAGAGAGGCTTGCAGAAATCAAATCTCAAAAAACGTTGTTAACAACAAGTCAAAATATGTTTCTCGTAAAAATACTGAAGTTATCCAGAGACTGAAGAAAAAGGAATGTTTTTATTTAAAAGCTGACAAAGGAAATAAGGTTTTTATACTAAACAAAACAGATTATTTTGAAAGAGTAGACAATTTGATTCAAACTGGTCCTTACGATTTAATTGAGAAAAAGTACTTTAAAACAGTGTAAAAACCTTGTGTCCGATAAACTAAAATTCAAACTAACACATAGTAACCCACAGTTATCTAAACTGTATTGCCTTCCGAAAATCCATAAACCTGGGAAGTCCATGAGACCTATTGTTTCAGCTGTTGGATCACCAACGTACAATATTTCAAAATGGTTAGTAGAAGAATTCAGCAAATTAAATATCTCTTATGATAACTTTGAGGTTACTAACTCGTTAGAATTCTTAGATAAAATTAAGAATGTTGACTTAAAAGAAGGTGAAAATTTAATATCTTTTGATGTAAGCTCATTGTTTCCTAGTGTACCCATACCACTAGCTTTAGAGTATTTAAAGGAACTACTTGAAATCAATAATTTAAAGAAAGAAATTATTGATGAATATTTACTTTTCACAAAATTATGTATAAGTCAAAATTTTTTTCAGTTCAACAATAAATATTATAAACAACTTGAGGGAACTGCGATGGGCAATTGCAATCTCCGTTACTTGCAAATTTGTTTATGGGCAGATTAGACACACAATTCAAAAAGAACTCAAGTACTTCCCAAGGGTGTGGTATAGATACGTAGACGATATATTTGCTATTTTTGATACTAAAACAGAAAATTTGGACACTTTCTTAGAAACATTAAACAATAAATATCCTTCCATTAATTTTACGTACGAAAAGAAGAACAATGGGCAATTACCTTTTCTCGACACGTTAGTTATTAGAAATAAAGATAAAATAGAATTTGATATTTATAGGAAATTTACTTATACTGATAGGTATATAACATCCGACTCATTTCATTGCCGTCAACACAAAATGGCAGCATTCCATTTCTTAACTCACAGGTTAGTCAATTTTCCATTAAGTAAAGAACGTTTTAACAATGAAATGAATCGGATTAAAAATATAGCTAAAAGTAATGGATATAATGATAATTTTGTATATAAATTAGTAAATAGACATAAGCATAAGAAAATGTTAAAAGATGCCACTACTCTTCAAACACCTGAGGCTTCCAATAAATTCATAGTAATCGCATATGATCCCAGATATACGAGAGGTCTAGAAAAAGTATTTAAAAATGTAGGTTTTAGAGAAGCCTACAAAACGGAGAACAGTTTGAAAAATCTCCTTGGAAACCCCAAAGACAAAGTCGACTTGAGGGAGAGGAGTGGCATCTATGAAATTAGCTGTAATGACTGCGATCTAAAATATGTTGGGCAAACTAAACGCTCCATAAACATTCGTTTTAAAGGACACATGGCACATTTAAAATACGGAAGAACAGAAAAGTCAAGCGTTGCCCAACATGCTTTGGAAAACAATCACCGAATAGGAATAAATAATCTTAAGTTGATTAAAAATGTATCTAATAATAGATTATTGGATGTATTTGAGAGTATAGAAATAGTTAAATGTTGTAAGAAAGCACTAAATAAAGACAGAGGGCCTATTCCCTATAGTCCCCTCTATTGTTTACTTGACAACGGTGCAGTCGGGTGCAACCAAGTGTGACCACATTTACCTATAAATAGTCTCGGTTAGGATAAGTTGCTTTAGTTTATCATCTGCTGATGATGCTAACTTGGTTAGCGAAACCCGCGTCCAGAACGTAACAAGTTGTGGTGTAGTGTGGTTAGAACTCTTGTATTTTGATCTATCTTCCACCATAGGTTCCAGTGTTAGGACTTTGTAAATCAACAAAACTGACATTGTCAAACATATGAGGTTACCTTATGTATCCAGATATTTTAATAAAAGGTAATACATTAAAAGAAGCCTGGAGCTGTAGCTTTGCTTACACCATAACATAATACAACTATCAAATTAAGTGACTAAAAAATTCAAGAATACATTAATTTAAATCTGTATATCAAAAACGCAATTAATTTCACGTTTCTTTTAGAACTTTATTTCGCCTCGTTATTTTGTTACTCGTAGTTACCAAAAAAACAGAGGTAAAATAGGACACTTTTAGTTTATTTATAAATAATACTTATCGATCAAAACTACAAGTTATATATTTCTTATATTTTTAAGTGAGAAAATGTCAAATTCAAAGCTGACGAATAATTACTTTCTAATAACAATAACATGCTAGTGTAGTTAGGCAACACGTATTACGGAATCATATACGGTAGTTACAGGGTAAGTTACTAGAGGTATATAATAATAGTAATTTTTGTTATAAATCTGGTAGGTAACTAGTCAAACCTGACAGATAATAGCTTCTTAATAACAATAACATGGTAGTGTTGCTAGGCAACATATTACGGATCCGAAACTGTAATATTTAATTAACCGGTCACAAATCAGTACAGGATAAACAAATTTACTTAGACTATATGATATAAAATTTATTACAACATCCTAAATAACAAAGTTTTTCAGTCCATGAACTAAATACAAATTAAAATATACCTAAAGGACGAATGTCAAAAATTTTGAAATTAGTGTTCACGGGACAGCAGACTTTTCGAAATTATACGAGTAGTCCTTGTCCTTAATTTTTTCTTTGGATTCAACAAAATATATTAAAAAACTGAAATGGATGATTTATAAATGTCACTCATTTCGAACTTTCTCGTCCGGAATTATAAATACATATATAAAATTATATTTATTTGTTTAATTATTTTTAGACAGACAGATACTAACATCTCTTCATGTATCTATCAAACAGATTTACTAAATCCTTCAACCGTAGTTTAGAATCAAACCCACAGGAAAAAGGATCAACATTTAATAACAAGACTAGGAATTCGTGGAAATCAGCTTAACTTCTTAGAAAATTATTTAACCGATCGTATCCTCCGACAAATCAGAACAGAAAATAAGTATAGTGAATATAGAATATGCTCAAGGCACTATGTTGGACATGGACCAAATAACTTCTTGCTTAAATATTTGGAAAACAAAGTATATTGAGACACCAGAATTATATTTTAAATACTGATAAAGAAAAGTGTAAATAAATGTAACTTTGAACAAATACAAAATTTGAACAATTCTAACTATTTAGGGACTATAACAGATAAAGATGGGATAAACACTGCTAACATATAACATCAAAAATAGAAAACTTTTATAGATTTTAACAAGTAAAAAACATGTTAATTTTTAATTTATTGATTAATTTAATATAAATAAAATAAAAATAAAAATATTACAATTCAATATTATCTACATAGAAACTAATTACAACTATATAAAAGGTAACCTACTAGATGGCCCAAAAGGTATGATTTTGATTTCTAAATAATCACTCTTCCAATCCTACCTTACCATTAATAGTTAAATAATTATTTGGTTAGGGGCTTTGAATAACGCAGTACGCAGTGTAACAACTGCATAAAACACTGTCCTAAAAATCGTTTATAAATAAAAATGCGCTATTCAAGCAATAAGTTATGCCAAAGAAGATTATAGTGGCCTATAATCTTCTTTGATTAAATTTCTCAACCATTTTCATTCTCCGCACGACAAAATTTTGCGATTATCATAAATTTTCTATATACCCATTTCCACCGTTGAAATATAAGGGTAGTTTAACAAGAATCTTAGCTTAAAGTTAAATATTGCATTGCATCGGTGTTTAAGCTAAGCTTAATTGTCCAAAAGCTTGGTTTAGTTCAAGCGGTCAAATTGTACATCTTAAAGTGCTTAAGCCTGGTTTTTTATTCCTACTCCAAACCTAACTTTTTGCCAATTTTTTTAGTGTAGAATTTTTCTTTTAATTTTCCTTTTTGTTCTTAAACAATGTGAAGCACGGAGATATTGATATTTTTAAGGACGATCTGGAATTGTTAGCAATGTTGAACTATGGTTTTCGTAGGAATATTATATAGGAGGACGCAAAAATCACGAAATTTACGATTACAGAAGGAAACTGTTTTACATTTAATTGAAATAATTGACGAAGAACTAGAGTACCCTCACGATTTGTAAGTGTTGTGTTTTTTAGTAGCGCAAGATATATCATTTTTCTGCACTTTGACTTGTTTTACTTGAAAATATGGACGTTGTTATAGTATTTTTGTATTTTTATAATAATATATATAAATCAGGCATATATTTATAGATTTTGTGCTGCTATTCACACGTGGATATTATATATATTTGCATATATATATATATATATATATATATATATATATATATATATATATATATATATATATATATATATATATATATATATATATATATATATATATATATATATATATATATATATATATATATATATATATATATATATATCACCAGGTAATTAATAAAACTGTTTTTTACTGTATAAATATTTAAGTTGAAACTGGTTATTTTTATTCATATCAAGCTGCTTTTTAACTTTGGGAGTCAAGATTTTTCTGTTTATAGGTGGAAATGATGCTGAGATTATTTCTCAATAAATGTCCAGTTTGTGATCATAACTTGAAAATATTGGATACTGCAGCCCAGTGGCCAGAATCATGCCACGATTCAACCATTTTTAACAACAGTAAACTCCATAAAACGATGTAATGGGGTATGGAAAAGGCGTTTTCCATTTTTAGCTTATGGTATACGCTGGAAACATGAGACAATATTAATATTTATAGTAGCTTCAGCTGTTCTACACAATATTGCTGTAGACACGCATGAGGAAGAGCCTCCTATTACTGCGGATTTAAATTTTGAAGAACTACAATATCTCATTGAAAGGGCAATATTTCAATGAAGTCAATAATAATGTTACGCCTGCAAGTTACAGAGACAATTTAAATTTGGATGGATGGAATTTGGATCAATGTACAGGTTGATTTGAACAAAATATGGAATTGTTTAAGAGTTATTTAACCAATACACAAACCTTGAAATACGAATAAATGTACCATTCTCAATAATAGGCTGTTTCCCTCCAATGGACCTTTGTGGATGGATATTTTGCAAAAAGTGCAAATGACAATAGCTGAATGAATGGTCTAGTTGAATGAATATAGGGCATTCTTTTATACTGTAAATTCAAAAATGCATTAAAGATTGTTTTTTTGTTTAAATTAGGAGTTTGTTTCAAATCTATTTAGCCATACTATAGAATATATGGAAAACACAATATGTGAAATTTATTTCAAGTATATTAATTTACATATTGGTGGCATCTTACATAACGCAAATTCTGCAGTTCTGTAAATAAACTGTAATTTTAGTTATGAAATAAAAAACTTTTTTATTGTTAAGTTATTCTTCATAAAAAGTTTTGCTTATCTTAAAAACACTATTGATTAAAAAGTATATATGATTCCATATACACTGTGGTCCCAATTAAATTGGAACCTTTTTTAAACTTTATTATTTCTGTTATTTTTTGACCGATTTTAAATATTTTTAGATATATTTTAGTTGAATTATTTCTGAGTTACTTTTAAAATCTCGACTTATTTTTTTGTACAGGGTGCGCAAAAAAATCGAATTTTTCTAAAACGTTGATTTTAAAGTCGTTGGAAAAATCAGGTAATTCCAATATTTCTACGATTCCATCTTAAAATGGTTCATTGGTTTTCGGATAATAACCAGCAACTTGAAGATTTTGATTGAATTAAATTTTTAATAGTTAATTTTTTAATTTTATTCGTTATAAGTTTGTATTTTGCTGAAGTATATTAAACTATTTAAAATCAAGATTGCCGTGTTCTGAAATTTAAAAAATGTACAAAAAAACGAGCAAAAATTTATTAGACTCCAGAAAAATAAACTTTAAATTATTTTATTATAAATAGTAGATAACATCAACAATTTATAAAAACTGATAGTGGATATGACCACCTTCATTTTCTACAACAGCTTGTAGTTTTCGGCGCCATAATCCGATAGAATTTCTTAATATTTCTTGGTTAAGATTTTGCCAGCACATTATTATTCTTTCTTTTAATTCCTGAACAGTGTTAACAACCATATCTTCGTAAACCATTCTTTCCAGAACACTCCATAGTGTATAATCCACTGGATTAAGATCCGAACTGTTTGGGGTCCAAGACTGAGGTTCTATAAAGTCTAGGCAGTTCTCTCGTAAATATCTAATGGTACTGTTGAGGTATGTGCAGGTGCACCGTCTTGTTGGAATATATAGTTATCACAAATATATTCGATTTCCGGTAACATATGAGATAAAATTTCTCGTTGGTAAACTTCAAGGTTACGTTCTCATCTACGAAAATGATGCTGGTTTTTCCCTTCATGGAAAGTCCCACGGAAACCATCACCGATTCCGAAAAATGCACCCTTTCAACTAGCAACCGATTTAAAGGAATATCTTTCTTTTTCATATCAGCGACAAAATATGCTCGGTTATTTTGAGGGTTTTCGAAGAGTGAATATTTTTTCATCAGTAAACCATATTTTCTCGATATCCATATTTTTTCGATATCTCGTCGGCACCTGAATCTTTGTAATAAAAGTTCACATCTTTCAACACGTTTTTGTTTTACGTCAGGCGTTAACTTTTGACAATAAATCTTTTTAAAAGGTTTTAATTTCATCAATCATTCTTTATTATCCTTCTGCTGAACTTCTACTAATTCTCGTTGTTTTAGATATGTTTCGACAACTTACCGAAACATAAGCTGGGGCATTTTGAATAATGTTTCTCACTTGTTCAATGTTGGCAAGGCTTCTGGTGGATCTTTTCCTGCCAGAACCATTAATTAAGCACGAATGCTTAAAAAGTAACTAATTGTACTAAGCTTCCAATTTTTTCATGGAAACATAGCCACTAACTTTTTAGCTCCATAATTAAATGTTTCTCTAAGGGACTTTATCAACAATTTATCTTCTAAACTAAGAACGGGTATTATTACAACTTACAAAGATCACAAGAATAATATTTCAAAATCTCAAAGAAACTGTCAACATTCACTATCAATCTGTTTTCTTTTGTTTGAAATTTAATCAAGGCTCCCTTGATTTTTAGTTGGACTTTTGTACCACACAGTTCAATACGTTAATGCTTAAAGAATTAGTATAAATTCAGTAAGAAAAATAATAAATAATACAGAATAATATAAAAAAATGAATAAAGAATGTTTTAAAACAAAACCTTTTAAAAAGGTTGTCGTTGATTTTATTTACTTTTCATAATTAAATAATTTAAAGTTCAATTTTCTCGAGTCTAATAAATAAAAAATGTATTATTATTTTATAATTCCTGTTTTTTTGCCCTTCTTTTTGACATTTTTGAAATTTCAGAACAGCTACCAAATTCAGCAAATACAAACTTATAGACTTTTTTAACCCATTAAATAACTCTCGCATGCAACTTAAATTAAAAAAATAACTATTAAAAATGTAATTCAATCAAAATCTTCAAGTTGCTGGTCATTATCCGAAAACCAATGAACCATTTTAACATGAAACCGTAGAAATATTGGAATCACCTGATTTTTGCAACGACTTTAAAATCAACGTTTTAGAACAATCTATTTTTTGCGCACCCTGTACAAAAAAGTAAGTGGAGAAATCAGAGTTAACTCAGAAATGATTCAAATAAAACATATCGAAAAATCTTTAAAATCGGTCAAAAAATGAGAAAAACAATAGAGCCTAAAAAAGGTTCCAATTTATTTTGGACTAATTTGCCATTAAAATACCCAAGAGCTACACATCGCGCAAAAAAACTTTAAGTTACTTTTAAACTCATATTTGACCGTTCTCTTACTCGGCTGTCTCAGAAATTTCGATTTCACAATTTTCAAATTTGTATTTCACACTTTTTGTCATGCGTACGAGTAGGAGTAAGTATTTTTTCGGCACCTCATATATTATATGGGAATATTTTGGTAGCCAAACCTATTTTTTTAATCAGCAAACACTTTATATGAAGAGTAACTTTTTTGCTAAAGTCGATAATAAAAAAGCTTTGGATTTGTCGACTAAAATTACACACACCCTGTATAAATATTATATTCCCCTTTAAAATGTTTCTAATATCAATTTAAAAACAAACATTTAGAATAAATCGGAACTGTTCTCGAGGATTAAGATATTTGCATTTCTTCTATGAAACTATATTAAATCTCCATTATATATCGGTAAAGGTACTTATGTCATAGTTTAATACCTAAAACTATCACATTCCTGAAACATATGTCACCATTAACTTATGATTCATAATTGCGGTCGGTTTTCGCAGCAGTGACCAAATGTCAGTTTCGCAGCAAGAGGCCCTTCAATAAATCCGTACCAGCAGGAAAAGCTTTTCGAAAAAGAATATCGAACCGTTCAGAAACACATCTCCTTTTTAGTTCAAGATTCCAATTATGCATAATGAAATTTTATTTACCAGCACTTTTTGAAATAAGGAAGTAAAAAAAAGCCATACGGGTACAAAAGAACAACCAAAATGTTAATTGGGAGCCTTGAATTCTAGTTTATTGTTCCCATACGTCCCTGACGTCGAGTTGGCTGATTATTTGTTTATAAAGGCAGCGTAAGATTGTATAGGGCTTAAGACTTGGTTTCTTCATTTTCTTTCTTCCTTTTTATTAAAGAAACCATGAAAAAGGAAGAAACGCCTCGCACACACACCGGACGAACGCCGAATACGAGTATGCCTTGCGGGTATCATAAAACGCGTTTGTTAAGACGGTATCGCAAACATTTCAACGATAACGGTATTTTTTATGGGCTTCTTTTCTTTGATTGACTCATAACCACAATCATAATTTTTTCGTATAAATATTACAAAGTGCATAGAAAATAAATCAAGAGTAAACAAATTAAATCTTACTGATATCCAGTATCTAGGTTGAACAATTAGATTCAAAAAAGCCAGCGGATTTGATAATATTTCTGTCAAAATAGTAAACATTTTAAAATGTAAAATATGCCCAATTTTAAAACATTTATATAAATTATCTTTAGAATTAGGAATTATTTCATAAAAATTAAAATTACAAAAATTGTTCCAATTTTTAAAAATGGAACAAAATTTGACTGTAATAACTATCAGCCGATATTAGTTTAGTAAATATAAATAAAAAATCTCTCCTTTAAAATTTTTGAATGAGAAAACAAAATAGTCTAAGAGTATAAAATTTTTGGGTATATATTTGGATGAAAATACATATCGAATATTTACGAAATAGCGTTTCCCCTATAATTGGTATTTTGTATAAAATAAGATATTATATACCCTAAAAATTTTTAAATATTATTTATTTTTCATTAGTTTATTCAAAATTACAGTAGTTAATTCCAGTTTGGGGATCTGCTTGTTCAAATAATCTAAATCTCTAAAAAAAATATAAAACAAAATTATTAAATGAATTCATAAACTACCATATTTAGAACCTATATCCAATTCATATAAACCTAAAGGATATCTAGACATAAATTCGCTTTCTAAATTAAAAGTTTGTATATTAATTCATTCTATAAATCTTAAAATAAAGCACTCAAATATCACATTACATAAGACTAATTTTAATAAAAAGTAATTTTGGAAAACAGTCAATTCTATACACTGGCAGTATCACTTACAATAATTTACCATAGAAAATCAAAGATAAATAATCTGAAAAAGTGCAAGAAAGAACTAAAAAAGTTTTTCTTGGAATAATGAGTCAAAAAGTTATGTATTATATTTTTATTATTTGTTGTTTTTGATGTTCAAAATTATTTTTTTTTACATTTTAACAGTATTCCTTATAGTTCACTTTATATTGGTATTATGAATATTTTCTTTTTATTTTTATATTTTTAGTTTAGTATTTTCCCTGTAATAGTTGTTTGGGAATAAATTAATAAAAAATGTGGGTACTTTGAGACCCTCTAGCTTGTTAAGTGCGGGACACGAAAGAAAACCGGCCGGAGTCAATCGTTCTTTAAATAATATGGCACTCCTTTTTGATTATACGCACTTCAGATAATTAAAAAAGTAACTATACTTAATGAACCTTTATCTATATGTGTCTGTTTTCTTTCGTGTACCGCACTTCTATATCTCTTTTGTGTTGCAAAAACGGCGAACTTTCGAATTTTAAAATGATTTAATTTTGACTTTTCTTGATGGATTGACCTATAAATATATTTTTTCTTAAGTTATTCATTAATGGTTCCCGGGCTACTGCCTACGTCCACTATTATTAGACCACCCAGTATAGTGTTACATGATTTACAAGTCCAGATTTTACAAGAACAGCCAGCATCAGATCCAGTGAACGAGATTTATCAAAATTTTAATTTATGCAATTTAGCTTTGGTCAATTAAGAAATCATGGTTCTAGAGATTAGACTGTGTCAAATTGGAATTACTATCCGACGTTTCGCCTTCGATTGCACGAGGCATCTTCAGGGATCTTTACTCCAGGAGATCTGAACACTGAGTGAGCTCGAAGAAATTCAGGCGGGCTTTTATACCCGACTTGTACTCGCCGAACCTTGACCCTGTGTTAAGATCGGTTTTCACGTGTGATGTAGACCGTAACCCGTATCTCTATTGAAATTTTTTGTATGTTTAAATATGTCAATAGATCCTCTAATTTCGTTTATAAAAACCTGGAACCGATGCTAGAACCTTGGTTTCCTTTACATTTATGAAATGGCCAGTGTTATGCTGGTGTTACAGCAGATTGAACAATTTGTTTCTTTTTAATACATCGTTCATGTTCCTTAAGTCTTGCTGATATTGAGCGTCCTGTTTCTCCCACATACACTTCTCCACAGGAGCAAGGAATTTTATATACTCCTTCTGTTTGGAAAGGTACAAGATCTTTCGGGGATCGCAAGCATTGTCCAATCTTCTTATGTGTATTGAAGATTATACGTATGTTGGACCGCCGAAGTAATCGTCCTATTTTGTCTGTACTGCCATGTATGTAGGGAAGAACGACACTACCTAATGGTGGCTCTTTATCATTGTCCTTTGGCGGAGTTAGTTTCAGAGCCTCTATAACGCTCGCAATAACTTCACGTGCACCGCTTCGAATTGTTTTTCCTCTTTTGCTCGCCATCGTTACTTCGAAATAATAATTCAAATTCAACGCAACGCATTTATATAGTAATGAAAACAAATGCTCGAAATGTATAGGCGCCACTGGAGATAGCTAGAACCTTCTAGCGGCAAGTGCATGGAGACTCTAGGCACATCCCAATTACAAGTGGACCAGTGCGAAATTTACCAAATCCTCGATTAGTTTTCCGTACCGCTTAGCTGGTGCACTTTATAGGTGAAGCAGCAAACTATTACAACAAATAAAATAACATAAAATTTATGTGCGTACATAAATTTTAGTTTTCCGCTTGCTTGACTATGAACCTTTATTTTAAGGACCGCCCGGTTTTCTTTCGTGTCCCGCACTTTACCATCTATTTTTTATTCAGGTATTTACATCCCGAAAAAACATCTGCTATTATCAACGGTCTGCCTTCCTGTTGATTTGTCTAATAGTTTGACCACCACATATGTAATTCGAAAACAATTTTTGTGTATCCATATGACTAATAAAATGTTTATAAAATCGCCACTGTTCTGTACCTGATGAAACTATGATTCTATCAGGAAGTATGAAATAACAAAAATTATTTTATTTTAAATTCAAAGATCATAAAGTAAAAAAATATTAGAAATAAAAAACATTAAAAATGGTAAAAAGGAAAAAATCTTACTAAAAATATAATGATATAAAAAATAGAGTTGGATCCACTTATTTGAAAGCACTCTGGAAACGAAAGATATGATTAACCTAGCATTTGGTAAAAAAAACGTTAATTATTATTTTTACACAGTCTTAAAATATCGATTCTCGGGATTAGATCGTGTCAAAATGGAATACTTTCCGAAGTATCGCCGAGCATCTTCAGCCATCTATACTTTACGAGATAGGAATACTGAATGAGCTTGGAGAGGTGTAACGATCGGTTTCCACGTATGATGTAGAGTGTAGCCCGTATCTCTATTAAAATAGGGATACTTACAGATTTCATTAGACTCCTTTCTCTGTGGAAATGAGTATCGAGTTATCAAGTATCCCCAGACATCCACGTAGTTCTGTGACATTAGTACCATCGCCTTTCCTTAACACTCTGTTCGCATATAAATATTGTTTAACTTTTCTTTTTGTCGAAGAACAGCAGTCAAATATAAACATTCACGATATTACTGACAAATCCAAAATTCGTTTACACGTTATAGCAACTGACGAAGTATATATATATATATATATATATATATATATATATATATATATATATATATATATATATATATAAATATATATATATATATATATATATATATATATATATATATATATATATAAAAGTATTGAATCTGCGCAGGCGCATGTACTTAGATATTTTTTAATTAGGTTTTCATTTATTGTAGGTTCGATGATGCCCGCATGGGCGAAACACGTGTCACTTTAAGTTTTAATATTTGATTGAGATCTAGACTTTGTGATTTTTTTTATTACTACTCTTCGGGAAAGTATCATTTTGCATCATCTTTTGGAAGCGCAAAATGGTATTTTGATAATTTGGATGAAAATTGCAAGCCGCAAAAACCTTTTTATTTTCTGTATTGGTGATAGTTAAATCTAGATAATTAATTGGTTTACTTTCTTTAATTTCCATAGTAAATGTAATGTTTTTATGTACATTATTTATATAATTAAGAAATTGATTAAGTTATGTTTCTGATCCTGTAAACCAAGCTAAAATGTCGTCTATATACCTATGCAAGTATAAAAATATTTTGCGAAAGGGTGTTCATGGATTCGGTTTTCCAAATTATTTATAAATATTTCGGCAAATATTGGGACTTAAAGGATTACGCATTATTAGACCTTGTTTGGAAATGAAAAAGGAATTATCCAATTCAAAGTCATTCTGATTCAAACAGATTCAAAACGCGTCTAGTATATCTTGCTTAATTATTTTTATATTAACATTGTTTCTTTCCAACAAATTAGCTATTAATTGAATAACTTCGTTAGCTGGTATAGATGGAAAACAGTTCCGTACACCACAAGGTAGATATAGATTAATTTGTTAGAAAGTTTTACAGATGGGGCGGTTACAAATGAGACAGGTGGACGAATAGATTTTTTTGTGAAGTTTTAATAATCAGTACATTTATTTGTTTCTTTTCGAATTCATTACAAATAGTTTTTAAGTTTAAATACTTCTTTCACCAGTTTTTAAAAAAAAATTGTTTGGTCAGAATTAATTTGTTGAAACTTAGAGTTATCAGATGTTATATGTTTTCACAGTAAACAGATCTTTTCTCATAGCTACAATAGATTTGATCTTATCCTCTCTAGTGAAAACAATACGATGTGGTTGTGTTTTGTACTGTATGCATACCTTATATTCCTGGGAAAACCAGCCTCGTATTTCGACCCTGGGATGTTTTCTTATCGTATTGGCTATGATGTGTTTTTCAGTGTTGTCTATTCCAGTCATGGCGATTTCGCATTCGACTCCTAGATAATCTCTACTCCTGTGATTGTTCGTAGGTTTTACGTTATAGAAAAACCCGTTCTTCAATTATAGATCCGTTTCCGCTTTTTTGCATGTGGTGATCGCTGAACTGATCGGGTGTTTCATTGATAGTATTTTGATTGGAATCGAATATAGGTAATTATTATTTAATCAACTTCAACTATTCCACATAGATGTGTCATTTTCTTTTCGACTTTTATCTATACATTATTGTTTGCTACAATGTAAATACAATACATAATAAATATAAATGGCGAAATTTAGCCTAAGGCTATCCTTACACTTAACAATTTTACAACCAAATATGACAAAACATATAAAAGAAAAACTAGGGCCAATTGTTAACTAAATATTAATAATAATAAACTACTAATATTGTTTATAATAACAATAATGTTTTGTAATAACAGATAATATTACATACATGAGAATTAGTAGAGGTCCCACTTATACAAAAATAAAACAGTAACTAATTTCACAAACAATAAAAAACTAATAAAAAAAATTAGAAACTAATCGGTACTCCAGTCTTTTAGCTGCATCTTTCTAAACTTCTTTGACGCAGACTGGTTAATCACTTTAGCATTATCTGTTTCGATTGTCTTATGTACATTCAGTAATGCAAGACCATTATGTTTTTAAACTTTTAATAGTGGAAAAGGTCCGTTCCGGCGTAGCTGTGATAATCGAAAGCGTTGCAAATATTATTAAAAGCTCTTTCGTTACCCAAAAAAAAATTCATTGCAGTAAGAAATGCTTAAAACTGCAGTTGAAGGCAGCTCTGATTTACCCTCCTATGTTTTTCTCCATTGTAATACTTCAACAGTTAGCTGCCCTTGACTATGACGTCTATATCCACTTAGTAAACCATACGTGCCTTTACTACATGTTTTTGTGGAACTTCCAATGGTATAATAGATGACAGCTTTTCAGTAAACCTACTTTCGAATTCTTGTAAGAAATGATCTAAAAATGGTACATATATCGATCGCCTAAACTATTCTTTTGCAGAAGATGCTTCAACATTAACTCTTTTTGTTTGTTTGCCACACCGCCTGTAACAAAAAAAAAAATAGGTATACCCTAATATTTAAAAATAATATTTTTGTAAATAAAGTGAATATATTGAATCACTGCCTATTATGCATAATGCTTTGCCTTATAGGTATTTTGATATCTGTAAAGGGATTTTTCCATGCGTTTTTCACCTCTTCCTAGATCTCATTAAAGAATTGTTCAGGGTCAAGCCTTTTACTTTCTAAAGTCCCAATTACAATTTTAACATTTTCCATCGCTGGAATTACTAATAATTTACTTAAATTTACGGAAAATTCGAAAAATGTGTGCAGTTATCCATAAAGAAATTATAAAATTGCCTCGCTGTATACATGCTTTGTAACTCATTGCATTTTGAGCTGTCTCTTGATCTTTGTCATGTTCAAGTTGTTCTAAACCAATAATAGTTACTGGAAGTAACTTTTTGAAAGGTATTATGCCTTTCGACCCAACGTGTAGTCCACAAGGTCTTTAACCTTTTCTTTTTTATTTTTGAGAACAATTCGTCTTCGGATTCAGAAATAATAGTTTTTAGCAAATTGACACGTTTGCCAGATGCACTTATGAATATGCTGTTTTGTACAACTAGATACAACTCCAATCGTATTTTTGATACCACTAACTTAACATGATTTAAAAATACACAAATTCAAAGGATGATTATTAGTTGTCGTCTATTTTATAGTTATTATTAAAACTTTCAAATTAGGAAGTTTATATAGCGGAAACCTAAAGGGGGCCCCCCTGCCCCTCCTCTTGGGAACATTACTGAAGAGAATATGAAAAAAGCTAAAACAGTGAAATAAGCTGATTACTAGAAAGTGTTGATTTGATGGTGTGCTGAAATCTTGCAAGTGGTTGGGATTTGTCTTGAGTACTTATCTTTTACTGCATTGTAAGTAAATGAATGTTGAAATATAGCTGTTGTATGGAATGGCATCGTAAAATCGTTATTGCGTATATTTCTATTATGTAAGTACCTTAAAATAAGTTTTTCTGTCTGCAAGTGTCACGAAGAACATAGCTAAACAATTGCAAATACACAAACAACGCCTACCTGTACAATTTCTACGACAATCGCTTCGCTTCAAAATTGCATGTTTTATGTTTGCAACTAATAATCGTAGCGGCAGAAAATCGAAAGTGTAGCTTTACGATTCAGATTACATTTATCGTGTAACACCTGTACATGCGATCCCCGTCCAATTTATACCTTATTTTTCCGCTCAACGGTCTCGAAACCCGTTGTCAGTTTTTAGTTTACCTTGAATGCGGCTGCGATAACCGGCAAATACGAACGACGCGACGGGACGCCGCGTGTGGTGATCGAGTCACCTGTGCTTCTTGGTGCTTTTTTGTTTACGTTATTTTAAATTTTTATTTTTCCTCGACGGGTTTTCTTTGTGCTACCGTAGTTCTGGTGCTTATTTTGGATTATATAAGGATTACTTTTGCCTTGGATATATTTTCTGGGTTTTTATATACACGGATTGAATTTGATTTAAAAGTAGGTAAGTAATGTCGTAAAAATTCGTTTGTTTTATTTACTGCCTTTTTTAAGATTATCTGAAAAATATATTTTTTTAGAATATCCCTTATGAATCTTCCAGGAAATTATTTTTATTATTATTATATTAATATATACTCGTCGTATCAATAGTATTTATGATTATAATAACAAAAACCAAAAACCTAAGTATCTATACATTTACTCAAAATTATTTAAGGCGATTACCCATTTTAGGACAAAGCCTTCAAAATCACAAGCAACTCAAATTTTACTCAGAACCGCACCGTTCTTTCACAAATCGCTTAAAAATTACGAATAAATAATATCAAAAATCTGCCAAAATTCGCTTCTCGGAACATTTAAATAAATAGAGATTAAACAAAAAACCTAAAAAGAGATCTAATTTTTTTCTCGGCAACAATTAACAATTGATAAAAACATTGTATATAAAAGTTGTTTGCTACATTACAATTGAAAAAAAAACTTTTTTGTTTCATCTGTTGTCGAATTGTTTAGGAGATATGCATTTTTCAATTTGATAATTTCGGATAGGTATATATATATATATATAGTCTTTAAGTCCTTGGTGTCCATTGGTAAATGAACCTCATACGTACTTGGATAAATATTTTTTTTGTTTTTTCACCTGTGGCGCAACCTGTGCCTGTAGTTAAAATTTGTTTTTTGGTCACACTATAGATGTATACATATAATTGCCTATATAAAATTCTTGATGTTGTCCTTCGGTTAATGATCGAATTAAAAAATAAAAAAGTATATTATTTTTAATTTTATTTATTACCATTATATTTTTAAAGTCTTTTGGTTCACTAGTTTACAAGCATTTTGCGACTAAGGTGTAAAAGGCAATATTTTGTTATTTGGTTGCTAAATGGGAAAATGATAGTAAAAACGTCTGATTTTTGAGTTATGATTTTTTCAGCAAAAATAAAGTATTTTAATCTAATTATTTTAAAAAGCGATGTTTCTTGGATTAAAAAATAAATATAATGATAAGGCAGAACCTGATAATGTACTAGAAAAGGACGGTTCTTATTTTACCGAAATTTGAGAAAAAGCACCCCATTTAATCGAACAAGCTGAATTAAATGATTTAGTTCGGGACCTCCACTTGTCCAACGAGTACTTGTAGTAGTTGCTAAACTATTAGGTTCAAGATTACAATGGAATTTACTAGCCCCTGGAACTAAAATTACAATATTTAGGGAGCGTAATCAGGAGCTATCATCGTTTTTTACTATGCAGAATAAAATATGTGTTTAAGTTGCTACAAATAGTGTTATGGAAAAATTAGGCTTTGTAGGTAAACCGGACAAATGGCGCTTATTTATAGATTCTTCTAAAATAAGTTTTTAAAACAGTCCTACCCCATAATGGCAACAAAAGACCCTCTAGTCCTCTTGCGCATGTAATTGGCTTGAAGAAAATATACGAAAGTATGTCACTTATTCTATATATATTATATATAAATATATATATATATATATATATATATATATATATATATATATATATATATATAAGTGGTGACATATATATATATATATATATATATATATATATATATAAATTTATAAATATCCATTTCAATTTAATAATTTATAATTATTAAAGTCCTGTATTTTATTTGATTATTTTATATATTTTAAAAATGTTTAAAATATGCACCGGTTATTTCAAAAAATCGGGTCACTGATTATTCATCATTCTACTCCGTATTGACGTAAAATGCTTAATTTTGGCATACAGGTTCATTACAGGATGTAGAAGTTCGATAAGAGGGACTTTTCAAAACACAAATTTCAAGGGGGTGAAACCGCCTCTTAAATATTACAATATATTTTATTTAAAAAACGGTTGTTTTTTCGGAAAAACGCTTAAACGCGTGTATTTTATTTGATTATTTCACATATTTTAAAACATTTAAAAATGTATTCAGAGTGCTGGAAAAAATCGGGCCACTGATTAATCACGATTGTGCTCAAGCCGCTTGACGTAAAATGCTCAATTTTGGCTTACAGGTTGATTGTAGGATGTGTAGGTTTGATAAGAAGGGATTTTTCAAAAATCATATTTCAAGGGGATGAAAGCGCCTTTTAAATATTACAAAATTTTTTTTATTTAAAAAACGGTTAATTTTTCAAAAATAAAACGCTTGAACAGGTATATTTTATTTTATTTTTTTACATATGTTTTAAGCTTTATACAGGGTATTCCAAAAAATCGGAAATAATTGATAAACAAAAATCTCTCAAGCCCCTGTTGACAAAAATCGATAAAATGCAACAAAAAACGGGATTTATAAAGATGTATTTAAATAAGGCGATTTAAATACCTCTGGGGTACTCGCTAGTACTTTCTGTAAATGCTATTCTCGATAACCCTTCACTGGTTAAAAAATATACTATGAAAAGAGTAAGTGATGACGACACAAATTCATCCTAAATCACGCGTTTGTTTCACAGTTGTCGGTTTCACATCTGAGTTATTTGAATTTATAACTATCAGTTTCAATTTAGTAATTTGTAATTATCAATTATTCAGAAAAAAATGAAGGTATTTGGTTAAAGCGAACAATAAAAGCGTACTGAGAGAGTGCACTTCTGTTCAATATAGCAGAATACATTTAATGTCCCATGTTTTTAGGAAATTTTATAAACTCATTGAATGCATTTGGATGATTTAATTCTTTTGTCACTTCTTTCTACATATTAAAACAGATGGTTGAAAAAGAGAAAATAAAAAGTTACAAGCCACATCCATCTGATAGCTTCCTCTGGCAAGACAAACCGGAACATACATTTTATTAAATTTAAATTACCACAAACTTGGATTCATATTGAATGTACTAACCTGTTATATAAATCGGTTGCAAGATGTGCACTTTGCAAATATGGTTCTGAAATACCGAGCCATAAACTCTTTGTCCGCTTCTTCGATAAATTGAATTAATAATATTCCATCCAATACATGGAATAATTATTTATTCATACCTATAATTTCAGGCTAGAAAAACCATTGATTCGTCATTTGTCAGCTCCCGTATGCAAATCATAATCATAGCCTACTTCATATTTTATTTTATACATTGATCTATGATTGCTGCTTGCTCAGTTTATGTTCTTTGTGTTTCAATGTCTGTCAAATATATAAAAATTAAGTAATATAATGTAAGAAATGGACAGTCGTAAAAATATTCAGTTTATAGCACGTTTGGAAATATAATTGCATCTATGTAGGTACATTTTGTTGCGAGTAATGTTGAAAACGAAAATGTTGCTATATAATTTTATTCTATAATCTTTTTATTTCTCTAATAAGAAAAGGTATTGCAATCGTGAAAAAATCACCCCCGGACTCTCTTTCTTATATTTTTTGATTCTGAGGTTTCTCAGATGTGACCTTGAACTCGAATATAGTAGTTTAAAGTGCCTGAATATTATTTTAAAACGCTGATTACTTGCATATCCCCAATAAGCATCTAAAATAATGTATATATCAAGTTTCAGTCGCCATAATTAAAACCAAATTAACTAATTATAATCGTAATATTCAAAAGTCGCATTAAAAACTTGAACTACCTAAATGTACTTTAAGTGCTTACAGTATACTTAAGTAGTATAAATATACTTTATTTATTTATAAAAATAATGTGACATTTTAAATAAAATAGGTCAAAAACACAAGTCTCAGGCTCTTTAAATATTTTCTGCCATACAAATATGACAATGTTATCATTACAAAGAAAAAAAATGGCCGACTTGCTCACTTAGCGATTAAAAGACAATACCAGACTTAAACGGCTATTTTTTGCAAACTCCACACTGTCGCACCCTCAATCCCACCATAGTTTGATCAACTAAAGCTCTTAGTTTCATAATGTCCAAGGAAACGTAAATAATTCTCAAATCTTATGACAAGAAACTCCTGTGAATGAGATGAGTACTTCGATTAGTCGATATGGGGTTTTCCCATCTAATTAAGGCATTTGGTGCATCATGTTTACGAAAATGTATATTAATATAAATTTGTACAAATAGAGTGATTTTGTTTAGACTTGGTATCATCATACGATACACCTTATACCATGAGGTATTCTTGATAGATTTATATCGTTAAAAATTGAGCGGATCGGGACTGCCCGTTAGTAACGTGGTCTATTTCCATATAGGTATTGGGGGATATGTAGGAGAGCTAGTTAATCGACTTTTAACATATCTATCTGACGCCATTTAAAAAGTTCCAAGCATTGTTAAACTGTATGAGATCCGTTCTCTGTTGTTCATGTCTGCTGTGCTTTGTAACCCAAAGATCTAATTAAATATTTGGGAAAACTCGCACGCATCAGCCCACTGCACTGTTCACTTAGACAAGGATTCCTTGTCTAAGACTGTTCAACTACAAATATCAAGTTCACGAGAGCTTAGAGCAGACCAGAACTGTCAGAAATATTGAAGTCATTTATGGACTAAAATAATTTTATAGCTTTTTTCCGAGGTCTTTTCATTTTAATTCATTTTTAAAAACTGACTTGAAACTTAAGATTTAAGCGGTTTTAGAAATCATAAGTATACTTTTGATGACATTTTTTAAGATTTAAGTCAGTACCTACATAAATACTTAAGTCCGAATAATGACTTAAATTAAGCTAATGACTTAAGTCTTTTAAAATCTGATTTAGTTCAAAATAAGATTATGCGCATACGACCTCGGTTACGACTGTCTTTTCAAGTGCCTATTCTGTTTAGCACACATGGCGAAAGGTGACGCGTCGACAAAGCGTTTGTTTTGTCTTTCAAATTGCGATTTCTGGCTGTATGAAACTATTACCTGTTGATTTGTCAATAAAATTAGATTATCCCAAGGATTATCCATTTTACCCTATCTATCTACAATAATAATAATAATAATAATTATGCTAATAATAATAATACTATAATAATAAACTAATATAGGGTAATTTACCAAGGAGACTCGTTAAGTTCACTTTGGTTCTGCTTAGTGATAAACCCCCTCTCCATGTTGTTCAACAATAAAGGACATGGCTTCAACATCAAAGCCACTAGAGACAACTCCCGCACCATATCCCACCTTCTGTATATGGATATTAAGCTATATGATGGAAACCATAATCAACTAAAAAAGTTTATTGACGTAAAGCCTTAAACATCGTAAAAGGCAAAGTCATTCATGATGAGACCCTACCCAATAGAGAAATAGTTCTAGAGATAAACCAAGGAGAGACCTACAAATACCTTAGGCTCCAACAAGCTAGACTGCTCCAGGATAAGCAAGGAAAGACTATGCTGAAAGATCAGTACGTTCAAAGAGTGCGAGCTTTTCTGAAGACAGAACTGAATGCCGGAAATCTCATTATCATCAATCTTGAAATGAACTAACACGGAGCTAGAAGGACTACAACAAACTACTCGCATAATGATGACCAAGTTTAAGTCACATCACCCAACGTCATCAACTCTCCGAATGACCTTACCACGAAGAGAAGGTGGAAGATCCCTTGTTGACTTGACCAATTCGCACTCCCGACAGCTGCAAAGATTGAGAGATTTCTTCACCAACAAGGCACAAACATCAAGCCTCCACTGTATAGTGACCCTAAGTGATAACTCATACTCTCCACTTAATGTGGCAAGTGACAACATCATCCTAAAATCACTTTCAGACCCCGATAAAAAACAGCACTGCACGGCCGACATCACAATGACTTGAATCAGCCACACATAGATAAGGAAGCATCCAACAGGTGGCTGAAGGATGGACAACTATTCCCAGAGACAGAAGGGTTTATGTTGGCAATACAGGACCAAGTTATTAACACACGGAATTACACGAAATTCATCACCAAAGACCGGTCCGTTGAATCCGATAAGTGTCGAAAATGTAGCGAGAGATCGGAGACTATACAGCATATAACATTTGGCTGTACTTACCTAGCAAACACGGACTATCTCCAGCGACATAACGAGGTATGGAACATGATACACCAGAAGCTTGCCAATAAATACGGGCTCCTGAACACCTCTGTGCCCTATTAAGTTCAGTGCTTGAAAAACTGTACTACGACCAGGCAATTATCACCGACAGACGGATGACGAATAATCGGCCTGATGTGGTACTGTTAGATAAGGAAACAAAGACAGCTTATTTAGTAGAGCGGCATCTACAACGTGTTGGATAAATATCAAAAGAAAAAGGCCAAATATGCGGAGCTGGCCATTGAGATACATCAGATGTGGCGAATGATTGTTGTTAATTTCGATATAATAATAATAACAATAATACTCCTCAGACTAAAGTTTTTTCAACTGAATTTTGCCCAGACTGTTGTCAGATTCAAATTCGAAGACAATTCGGTAATTTCGACTTGACTTGTTCCTCAATCCAACCCAAATTATTCCTGAGCTTCCGCAAAATTGCCCTCTTCCAAAGTTCCTTCCTCTTACCCTAAAAGCACTCTGGAGAACTGTCTTTAAGGCTGTTTCATCCGAAACCTGACTTGGAAATTGTCAATTTCCTCAAATGATCTAGACCCCCGGTTAATATTATTTTAAAATACCAAAGTTGTCAATTTTTGACAGCTTTGCGGTATTCATTTGCGCAAATTTTTACGATTTCAGAGAAACCTTACAACTGAACTTATTTGCTATATATTATAATAAAACTTATTTCCTATATATTATAATAAAACCGCCAGAGCTTGTGAAAATATGAGGAGCTACCCTGTACAGATTATTACATGTAACACTAATTGGCTACTCATTATAAAAGTTCGTTCTTTCTTACTTTTCTCGAGTAGGAATACTATGTTCCTTTGGTAAATCTGAATTAATGTGCATCCTATATAGTCTATTAGTTTCATATAATTTGTTTGAAAATTATTTAGAAAAAAACTTAGTCGGGGCGAGGATGCTTAAATAAACACACTGTATATGCAGGTAATCAATTTTATTATAATGTTCAGAATGTTATAATTTGAAAAACAGGTTAAAAAAACATCAACAGCTACATGCAAACGAAAGCGCAAAATTCGCAAGCTTTTTTTAAAATAAATCCGTGCGAGAAATATTTGTTGAATCTATATAAGCTATTATACCAACTACTATATTCATGCAAAGTCTGAAAGCAATTTCGCCAAGATTAGACAAGTTATAGATTTAGTCAGACAAAAATATATTAATCTGAAAACTTTGACGAAGAACTTTAAAAAAACCACCCAGAAGCGACTTTTATATTAGCCACTGTAATAGCTATCCTCGTAGCTATCTGCCTGGTAAAATTAACAGCACTTTAATAATTCTAACCTAAATGATTTTCATTTTGAGAATATTGACCAAACGGGGAGGGTAGACGACGGATAAATTAAAAGTAGAAAGATTATAAAAACAAGCTCTTATTTAAAATATTTTTAAAATAATAATTAAGGTAGATTAAGGTCAAGCTCACATTAGTATTTTATTGTTGTAGAACCTATATACATACGTGAACAAAATTTAACAGAAATAGGTTAAGTAAAAGTGGTTGCTTGAAAAATTGATCAAGGTCACGGTAAAGCTCAGTATCATCAAATCCATCGGACTCTAATTATTGTATTGTCATCTGACCTTAATACATGTACAAAATTTCAAATAAATAGATAAAGTGGAAGTGGGTCAAAACTGGTTTCCAAAATTTGACCCAGACAGACCGACAAACAGACAGAAAAAACTTGTAATACCATGCTATTACCCCTACCTGCTTGATGATATGCAAATTGATAAAAACCAAAAAATGTAATAATTAAAATTTCAAAAGACAAAAGAAAATCTTTGACAATTTGGAGTAAATACTCCAATTTATTTTGCCTGCCATTGAAATGTGTGTGTTTCTTTACTGATTCAAAAAATAAAGAGGTGTACAGTGTGTTTCACCATATTTGGACTTCATCTACTGCCTTTATTATAAGAAATAGACAAATTAAATACAAAAGTTGTAGGGATTGTCCTAAACCGCCAGGAAGTAATTTGTTAAGAAATTAATACTAGTGTCAATTACTTCCCTTAAATCCTCTAAATTATTACTTCTTTTTTTATAAACTTCATTCTTCAAATACCCACAAAGAAAACTATGTAACGATGTCAAGTCTGGACTATTCGGGGGTCAATTTATAGTTCCATGAGCTCCTATTCCCTGGTCATACTGTTCATTTAAGTATTCTCTTACATAAATAGGATTATGAGGTGGCGTGTCATCTTGCGCGAATTGAGAGGAAGCTCTTCTAAAAGATTAGCTATATCGTTTTCTAGAAACTCTAGGTATTTAATTCGTCGTTAAAGAATCTCTAAAAATTATAAGACCAATTATTTGATTTCCAAGAATCCCACACCAAACATTTAACGATATACACCCCTAAGTTTTAATTTCAAAATATCCATGAGGATTTTCTGGTGCTCACATGTGAGTATTTCTTCTGTTATACACGCCAGCTGTAGTAAACCCTCCTTAACATTTTGTTAAAAAAACCATAGTCTTCGTTTTTCCTGGCTAACATATAATTACAGCAGTCCAGTCTTTTAATTTTATGCATATCTGTTAACTTTTGCACTGGCAACATTTTGTAAGGATGATATCCATGTCTATGTAGGATTCTGAATATTTTGCTTCTAGATGTATTGAAATGTTTGCTAGCATCTGATATAGATAAAGCCGGGTTTTCTAAAAAAACGGAAATAAACGGGCTTTAAATCACATAAGTAATTAATAATAAATCACTTCCAACCTTGAAAAAATAATAATATTTGCAACTCTTCACCATTGTTTTAAGTCATAGTGCGTTTTTGCCTTTGAAAATGGTTGCGCTCTCTGATGCATCTTTCAGTGTAATAGAAGGTCGATTTGGAAGGAACTTGCCTGTCGAGATAAATACGGCGATATTCTGCTTGGGCTCTGCTAACAATATTACTGTTTTTATGAAATATGCGAACAATGTCAAATTTTTCGTCTTCTGTATAACCCAGTTTACAGTTTATATTATTTCGTTTTGACGTCTAAATAACTTTTAATTAATATTAAAGACGTTTGAATCTTCCGCTTTGTTTTGTTTTTTGTCCATGGCAAGTGTGATTTCACCCAAATCTGATATCGGGATTTTTAAACGTAAATGTTTCAAAAACTATTGATCCAAACATAGACATATTATACATTTTTGAAATCAGAAAGATATTCTCTATCGATAGTGTAATATATAGGGTGTCCAATTTAAAAAATACCAAGTTTATGTTTTTAGTAGCTCTGAAATATTCATTTGTTTCAATAAAAATTATTTCCTGTCGGCTTAGGACAATCCCTACAACTTTTGTATTTAACAAGTGTTTCTATCTCTTATAATAAAGGCAGTAGGTAAAGTGTAAATATGGTGAAACACCCTACTCATATAGACTATATAGGCTCAATAGGCTTATTTAAAACCGTAGTAATAGCTAATCATTAAAATAAGTTATTGTGTTTTCCGTGGTTTTTTTCTATTGAACACCGTTAACGAGATGTTATTGCTACACCTGAACAGCGATATGACACCAGGAAATGCATATCCATAAGTCTAAAATGAGGAAGACCTTTAATAGGCATGCAGGCTTCATTTGTAATTCACCAAGCTAATCATGACGAATTGTGGTAGGTACTTTTTTGCGGAAGTCGACTAATTTATTTAAATATATAAAGTCGAAACAACAATTATTGGATCGTGAGAAAATTTGGCGGAAATTTTAATACTGCTAAAGATATTTGAAACACGTTTTATTATTGTGACAATAATTTTATTATTTTATCCATCTATAACTTTTTCTTTCGTTCTTGGTTTTCTGAATTATATGGTGAACGAGTGTGAGATACATCAAAATCGCGTAGGCGGATTTCCTTTATTCTCTTTTTTATATGTAGATATCACAAATAGAAATGTATATTAAATATGAAAACAATGCTTTTGGAAATAAAAACCAGAAATGATGAGGAAATTTACTGCTGAAGCTCAAAATACAAATGTATTTATTTTCTTCAATATATGAGGAATCCAAAAACATTCTTACAAACGTTAATATATTTTTTATCGCCGTTACCTAAAGTAAAATTTTTCTAACCGTTTTGGAGAAACAAAAATGTCCTTTTGTTTAACGTGTGAAATATTTTTTTATTTAACGGGTTAAATATATTTTTTATTTTACAGTTTAAGTATTTCAATTTTTTATACATCAAAATAAAAATCAAAATCAATAGTTTATTTCCTCAATTTAAAAGTACGTATCGAAACATATACAATAATTGGAGAAAAGTCAGAAGGTCAAAAAACGTAAAAAAAACTTAAATACATAGATATACTTATAAATTAGACAATACAAAATAAGTTTATTTACGTAAATTCCTGGGCATCCTAACAGCACATTTTTTAAGTGTTTTTTTAAAAATATTTATGTTGGCAGCATCTCTAATTTCTTTGTTCAGTTTATTAAATAGAGTACATCTCGTAAAGTAAATATATTTTTGATACATAGTAGATCGGTGATTTTCAGGTAACAGAGGCACCTTCGATCTCGTATTGTAACTATGAGATGATCTTACTTCTTGAAACAAACTCTTGTTACGGTACATAAAACAACATGCACAACATATAGGTATATAAATGCCAGCAACAGTCAAAACCTTTAAATTTTTAAAATCATCGCGACATGATTCTCGGAACTGTAGGCCGGCAATCAGATGTATTAAATACTTTTGTAAAATAAAAATCCTTTTAATATGAGAACTCATACTCCAATTTAGTATACCATACCTAATTCGGGAGTGTATATTACCGTAATAAAAAGTTAGAAGCACATCTTTGCTGCAGTGCAAGGACAAAAAATTTAGTGCATAAAGCCACTGTGCAGTTTAGATGAAAGTTTGTCAACATGAGAACACCACTTTAAATTTTTACCAAAAGTGATATCCAACAGTTTGGTTTTTTTCTGCAAAAGTCAATGAATTCTCCAAATTCTCGAATAGTTTAAAGTCTACCATATTATTGTTAGATCTCATCGAAAAATTTATTATTGTAGTTTTATTTTTAATTTTAGTTTGTTTTTTTTTGGACCATAGTAATATTTTTTTATAAACATTCTCGGCAAATTATCTCCAACAACTAAAACATTGGTGTCATCACCATATGCAACTACAGAAATGTTTTCCGATATTTTAGTAACGTAGCTCAGGTCACTGGCAAAAATCGAGAAAAGGAACGGTCCCAATATGATCTTAGAAGATCTAAATGTTTACCCTTTACACCATATATAAACAGTTTTGAAAGCAACAGCTTATGATCTACTACATCAAAAGCCCGCGAAAAGTCAATAAACATACCAATAATCTCTTATCTAGGGACTTGACTATGGTACGCTGAAACTTGTACAGTACTGTCTCTGTAATTTTATTCATAGTAAACCTATACTGGTATGATGGCAATAGATTATTTATACAAAAAAATTAAACCAGCTGATCCTTAATTACCAATTCGAAAATTTTGGATACGCTGGATAACAAACTTATGTCACGATAATGCTCAACATTATTGGGACCCTAATTTTTTATTATTATCTAATATATCGGCTATAACTATAACAGCATTGCCACAAACAGGTTTCATGAAGAAAGTTTTGGGAAAAAGAGGTATATTTTCATCAAGAAACTCAAAATATACAGCACTATCAAAGCGAATTGTGTATTCAAAATTTCCGCCAATTCTTCATACGAAAGCTCATTTCCGTTTAGAGTGATCTTAATATTATTCTTTACTAAAAAGTATTAAGAACATTGTAACGAAATGATCAATAATGAATTCAACTAATTAAATTAATCTTACAACATAATGAAACATGATTAATAACAAATTAGTTTTTTTTAGTTTAATTAACCTAAAAACTCACTTACAATATTGGGTGATCCTTGACATTATAAACCCAGAAATTTTACATATTTTTGTTATTGTTTTGGAGGAATATTCTAAATTGGACGTTTTTAAAAATAACTAACCTTGGAAGAGTCAATTTTTTTGAATAAAAAGTCACTGAAAGACTGGGTTTATTCTTCTACTTCAGGTACAATTTTTTCCAGTTTTACGCTCGTATGCCGTTACTAATAATTAAAATATGTAGTTCTAAGTAATTTTTATTGACAATAAATATTATTTAATTAATGACAAGCGATTACCCTAATGATTATTCGGTATGCTCCATGCCAATGTTGCCAGGTTCGTTTCTGATTATCTAATACATATATTTTTATTTTTTTAACAAAACTTAGGGTTAGGATTGGTTAGGTTGCTGTAAAGAAAGCGGGCGATAGCGCGCCAACAACATTTTCTGAGTCTATATTAAAACAAGGATAATGTTAGGTGGATCCGTCTCGTTAGGATAGCACCAGGTTCATCAATACAGCCATAATAAATAATGAAATCATCATTATAGTCAAAAAAACCTCTTAATAGAGAGTTTTTGAATTGCAAAGTTGTGAAAATTGTGAGGTTTTTTGAATTTTCTTTTTCAAAAAAAAAGAGAGTTTTCCTAGGAATTCTTACTTTTAATCTACTCTATACAGCATATGCTACTGTTTAAAATTGGAAAAAACACTAAAATGTTTAAATTTATAAGGTCAAGGAGATTTCAACATTATGTTTCCCTTAGCAACAGTACTCCAGATCCAATTATTCTCTTAGCTACTAAATATCCATTTAATTTTACATTAAAAACCTTCTTACTACTCTTCAATACCAGAAAAAGCTCAATCAATTCTTAAGTATTTTACTCCAAAAACCGAGCCAAAAACCCTTAGTGAAAACCCACGCTTACAATAACGCTATTCTTGAATACTTAAAGAAAAACACATAAAACATCATTAGGAATTCTTACCAACTTTACAAAAATACCACAATTTTTGGGCACTCTAACAGGAACAAAATTTTTAAACTCTAACGTTTTGACACCTAATGATTAATCACAATGTCACGTTTCTATAGTAACAAAATCCTAAAAATGGTAAAATGATAAAAAAATGCCTCCAAAATTATTAATATAATCATCACCTTTTTAGTCAGATATATAAAATATTATTATTGCGTGTTACACCAGCGTCATAACAGGGATGCTATGATCCCCATCTGGAAAAGGTTGGCATTGAACTACAATGTTGGCTCATGACTTTCGTTGAGAGCATTAATGTTATTATATTGTTATTTCACGTTGCGCTTTAGTCATAACAAGGATTCTATGAACCCCGTCTAGAACATGTCTTGCAATTCTGCAGGCGGTATAATCAGTTTTAGTCAAACGACGCTCTTTTTAGAGTTGGTCAGGCCGCCATAAACTAACGAGGGCCGTGTAGGGCAAATGCTCAAAATGGAATCGTATATCTTTTACCAGTTTTTGATATGCCACTGCTACCCCATCGAATTTTGTAACACCTCGTATAGACCCTAATAGACGTGAAAAATTTACTGCGGATCAAAAAATCGGTAAATTCGACTTTACCGAGAACTTTTCTCGTACAGAATTCCGCTATGTACAGATAATACAATTTAATATGTATATAATTATTAGACATCAACTGTACACAAATCCCTGTATCTCTAATTTATGTTATTTTTTTAAGTTATTACCAAAGGATTCCTAAAACTATCTCTGCTTAGTGGAATTCTATACGTGGGTAATTGTGGGTAAAGTTGAATTTATCGATTTTACATTTATTTTAATTTTATTTTTATATTATTATTAATAATATTATTATTTATTTTTGATAACTTTATTTACTTGTTCAACTTGTTGTTTACCGGAAGTGGTTTTAAGGAAATGAATAAAAAAGAAGACAAAAAATCTTTCCTAATTTCGTTAAAAGCAGGTCATTTTAGAATCATCAGACGATAAGCTCACAACTGAGATTCTTTTTAGGCTAAAACTTAAATATCATATATGGTTTTTTTCTATATGGATTTGTTATTATTGTGCTCTAAAATTTTCAATCGTTAATTGAAGAAAGGCACATGTGAACTATAACTTCAAGTTGAACCTTCGAAAGTACTTAATTATCCACATGATACTACAGCTGCTACAAAAATACTAGTCAATTGTTCCAGCGGGGGTCACCAGTGAGGGGGAAGCCATTTGGTGAGACCTTTTCGTTGAAGATTTTTGTATACTCGCTGTTGATAAATGATTCATATTTTTGGTTTATACGATTTCCTCATCATAGTAATATTAGAAACGCCATTCCGGCAACGCGCTGATCGTCTCGCGCGGCAGCAGTGGGTACCCCTTCATACAAATTATTGATAATAGATAGATAAATCTGAATTTAATACAATAATAATAAATTGTCATTTATCATTTTTTTACATAAGAAATTCTTATTCGAGGAAATGAAGTTTTATAGTATATTTAAACAATTAATTATGCCACCATTTTGTTTTGCCATACAGCATTCGAATTAAAATGTTACCAGTTGCAAGATATCAAGTCAGTTGAATAAGTGGTTTTTGGTACCTAATTTCTAATATTTCTTTAGGCGGCCATTTTGTTCGACCATAATGGCTTCACACTAAAATTTTACCAGTTTATTTTTATCCCACACTGGATTTTTGTGCGAAATTTGAGGTACATTTGATAATAAGTTTATGATTTAATTAATTTATTAGATTTGCCATACGTTGCATATTTATGTCTATGGTTTCTTACAGAACAACTTCATCAATCCAATGCCCCTATCTAAAACTTGTAACTAATTGATTAAGTCTATGCAATTATTAAAAACCAATGTAGAGGGTGTCAAAATTTAGTTGTAAATTCGTAGTATCTCTTAAAGATTTCAGTAAAGTTAAAAAGATACGGTTTCTGCATCACAGTGCTAGTTTATTGTCTACTGTAAGATACCGTTGTTTGACAACAGCATAACTTTTCATCTATAGTTTGTTCTTATTTAATTATGGCTCACTGCGTAACCACAACACACTACAAAAACATGAAAAATATTAAATTTTGTATATAATTTTAAAAATATCTATGAAGTATTCCATGGATATTTTTAAAATTATATATAATTATAGTATATATTGTTCAAAAGCCGATAAAAGTCAAAATCATATTCTGTAAAAATATACAAGGTGATCCATGAAAAAAAATCGCAATGTATAACTCAAAAACAGAAGTATCTAGAAAGAAATTGACTACGTCACTGAAAAAAATCTACTAGAATATATCTTTATATGTTTGATATCATACATGGTCACCGACCTTCAGCGTGTGGCTCTTCAATTTCACCCGGTATATTAAAAACTATGGAATTTTTGTCAACGGTATCTTGCACAGTCATGTTGAAACCGCATCTTCCTATCTTTGCTGATAACCGAGATACTCTATATTTACAGCAAAATTTGGACACCTCTACAGTGCTACCAGTCCTGAAAGCATTTTAAACGTTAATAACTTTTTAATTTTTAACTTATCGGAATGAAAAAACATCTCTCTCTCTCTCTCTCTCGACAATGACGGCCGACATTTTGAGCATTTGCGAAAGTAGGTTTGATTTTAAATATATTTGTTGTTAGTTTATTTCTAGTTGTTAGAATATTTCGTCGTTGAAACCGACCTTCCAGCTTTACTTCTTGTTTTATTTTTTTTTCAGCTAAATTTAAAACTAATCAATTTTAAAGCCTGTTAATATCTAAATACTGGATTTGACATTAAAAATATCACGATAGTATATATCAGTGTTATACGTATAAATATCTAAGCAGCACAAACATGTTTACGTATTCTTGAAGTTTGATAGTCGAAGTTATTTACCTAAGTGAAAAAATAGATGTTAAAATGTAACCTGTACCACCGTATCACATTCTATTTTAGATTAACATGTAAATTATAAAGGAATGTCAATTAGATAAGAGGCAGCAGAGCCATATTATGTCAACAATGGTCGGGTTCATCAGACTCGAGCTATCAGGTAGCGAATCCACTAAACAAGAACCAACTTATAAGCAACTCATATAAGTGTCCTTATTTTGGCTGAGCGCTTTGATAGCGTTGCATTCTCATGAAAGTGTATATTAGTGGTATCGATACTTTTAGAGTTAGTTTCATCTGAGAATCTATCTGAATTCAAATAAAGAAATTTATAAAAAAATGAAATCGACTTCAAAGAAAAGCAATGAAAAGTAAAGGATGACATTTTATACTTGAAAATTTGTCTTTTTGACGGCTTCAAACGTATCTCAAATTACTAAGCAAACATCAGAAAATATACGTGTATGTATTGATTATTTTAATGCACCTGAAGTAACGTCTGTTTAGAGTTCTTGCACGTTTGACGCCGACTTCAGAGAGTAAAATTTTCAAGATTGAATAAATTGTT
Source organism: Kuschelorhynchus macadamiae (assembly GCA_030620095.1). Taxonomy (NCBI): domain Eukaryota; kingdom Metazoa; phylum Arthropoda; class Insecta; order Coleoptera; family Curculionidae; genus Kuschelorhynchus; species Kuschelorhynchus macadamiae. Next base: position 61,703 of record JAUTXW010001591.1, on the reverse strand, counting down.
ATTTTTTTGTGTTTTTTTTATCCAGTCGGTTTAATTTTTTTATAAAAAATTATTTTCACCTTTTTTAGTTTTACTTATACCAAGTTATAATATAATAAACAAAAACTGGGATCCAATGCATATAAGGTTTCGCTAGCAGCACAATAACTGCTCTTATACAGGGTTGTTTAAAAGAATCCCACGAAATTCATAACTTCTGTACGAGTCATTTTTCACAATAACGCTGGAACACGTAAATTGGTTTAAATAGTTGGTCCTCTTTATGTAATATTTTCAGCTTCCTCCTTGCAACCTCTTAATTTATAGGCACCCCACTTTTTTTTTAAATGGCAACCTAGGTTTTGTAGGGGCTCTATGAGAAGGTCTTCTAAAACTGAATCCGATACTAGCAACAAATTAGGGGTATGCGCATTTCGTTACAGTAAAACGGGTCCACATAAGTTTTTAATTAAAATTAACTATTAAAGAAGATCCTTATGGTGTAATGCGGAACGACCTTGGTTACCATCAATTTTATTAGACCTCATCCACCTAACCAGTGACAGTGACGGAAAATTTCAAATATATTTTGAGAGGGTTGATTAAACGATAGTGGTATTGATTATGGCCCCATTTGTTAAGAAGCAACTTCCTAATATCACAAATTTTTAAATTACAAAATGCAGGTGAAAACATACCCAATTTTTTCAAATTCTAGGACAGTTTTTTCCCACTTTTGGTTGTTTATTTGGCAAATTCCTACACACACAAAATAACAAATACGGTTTGGTCATTGAATTTTAGACAAGTGTTATTATTTTGAAACTTTGACATTTTTTAATTATGGTGCTTTCAGAAAAGCAGCGAATTGAAATTTTGATATTGTTGGGTTGTGGCAAAGCAAATGGTTGTGGTGACCAAGTATGGAGCCTGGATAAAGTTTGTGTGAGAAGAATGGGACAGTTAGGGATTTACCTCCTGCTTTAACTGAAGTCAAAAAACTTGATGTACTCCTATCAATAAAAGAAAGTCCTCATTCTTCAACTAATACCTTAGCGTTAAATAACGATGTCAGTAGAGTTTCTCTACAACGATTATTAAAGAGCCAGAAGTATCACTCGTATAAAGTGCATCTTGTACAGTAACTTCTTGAAGATGACTTCGACAAAATTCACAATTCTGAGAAGAAATGATGGTGAAGATATGATGAAAAGTACGTATTTTTTCAAAATATTATCTTTTTTGATGTGTCTACATTTTATTTAAACGGAAATATCGATAGACATAATTATCGATTCTGGTCTGATCAAAATTCACAGTGTATACGTGAAGAACGTACACAACATCCCCAAAAAGTCAATGTCTCGGCTGGCATAACAAACAACCGAATTGTAGGACCATTTTCTTTGAAGAAAATCTTACTGTTGAGCGTTATTTAGATTTCCACTCATTCGATTTAATACCTGCTTGGCAATAATGTTTCCTAACCAAGGAGATCCAGATATTCCTCAAGAAAGAATATGGTTTCAACAAGATGGCGCACCACCGAATTTTGGTATAAATGTTCGAATGTACTTGGACGAAATTTTTCCAAATCAGTAGATAGGTCGACTTCCCATTAAATGGACACCAAGCTCTCTGGACCTTACATCACCGGATTTCTTTCTATGGAGGTATTTCAAGAAGAGAGAGTTTAAAAATAGACCAAAAATAACAGGGAGGGGGCTAAACATATTACAAAAAGACGAATAACCATTTAAACCACTTCATATGTTCCAGCGTTTTTGTGAAAAATTACTCAAAGAAGATATGAATTTTTCGCGCTGCTTTTGAACAATCATGCATATAGACTATAAATATAAACAGCTAAAAATTTATAGAAAATCGACAAAGTTTGGTTAGCAAAATTGAACTTGTGTACCAAAAAACTCCGAAAATCATATGAAGTACGATATTGTTAGATCCCCCCCCCTTTTCACCTCCACGCCACACTCCTCCTTACTGACACAAGAAATGTTTTATGCCTAGAATATAGCCATCTAATATTATCGTCATTCATTAAAATGAGTAAAAACCAATACACCTGACAAGAAAATGAATTCCCCCCCCTAGGTCGAGGATGTATCTTAAGCATGCACAATTACCTTGTTTTGGTTAATTACAGCTTAGACAGCAAATATGAAGCTAATATATTAAAGCATTTCAAATTTATCACAGAAACTTTCTGGCAGAAAAGATTCCAGAACCATTCTTAATTTTTATGGATATGCTCCTTGAATACTTTCTTGCAAAATTCGTCCAAATTGGTCAACCCCTCCCACAATAATAAGATGTACATACGTAAAAAAACAATCTTAGGGTCGATTTGTCCTCCATATTTTATAGTTGGTTTATTAAAACCTTAGCCAGTATAACTAATGGTTGAAGAACCTGCCTGTAATAATTACGTAAATAGCAAAGTTTTATTCAAGAAAAAGATCTTTTTTATTGTTAGTTTTGAACGGTTGACTTTCGAATTATCAAAATAATTTTATTGACAATTATGAAATAGTTACCCACAAAACCAGCTTTAGTTTTGTAGAAGCAAATACTTCTCAAGTATTTTCATCTCCTCAGCTTCAGCTCCCAGGAATGATCTTTATCCTTATATACAATCTTGAATAGTAAGGGGAGCCGTTTGGTACTTTCTTTTGAAGTATATTAAATTTCTTTTATAACGACATCTCACTTTTCGAATCAATGCAATTCTCCTGAAATTAATTTCAGTAATTAATGTTTGTTTTGCAGAGGAATGGTACAGTCAATACGAGTAACTCTCAGTATTGTTAGGTTTCTAATCCAAAGCTATGCTACTAACATACCCAACACCCAGAAAAATTAAATGTGCGGGCGGAAATTGTTGGGGACCCCATAGTTAATGATTTTTTTCTGTGAGAAGAGAAATGTATCTCTATTTTTTTAGAAAACGCTAATGATCCAGTTTTTCTCCACTACGCAATGCCAGTAGAGCAGTTCTTAGATGCACGTTTTCCTGAGAGTTGAATTGATAGAAGGGATTAAATAGAATAGCCACCACGACAAAATGATTTAATTCTAATAGACTTTTTTCTGTGGGGCAATAATATATGCAACACAGCCAACTTCTATGGTATAGGTGCAACAACAGATTCTATATGGCTGTCAGAAAATGTCGACAGAAATGTTGCGCAATTGAGAATATTTTGGATAGTCATTGTATTATTGTTTGTAGTAAAACGTTCCACCATTTACTGAACTGTGTCGGGTAAAAAAATGTCTAATTTTGTTTGTTCTAGAATGCTATTCATCCGAATTCAAAAGCCACCTTTCCATTTTCACAGACTACAAACTAGGCAGATCAGGAAATGTAATAATTTCGAATAGGCGACGCTGCTTTACTCACGCTCAGTCTCATTATAGGAATGTAAAAAATTATTTAGGCCTCATCAGCGCGACAAGTTTCTAATATGTGTGTATCAACTTATTTGATTTGGTTTGAGTAAGATAACGATGAACATAGTAGAATTATTAACAAAATCTAATTTTTGCAATTTTTATCTCCCCTATACATTTAAGTCCATGACTCATAAAGCTCTGCTAATTAAAGTCATTTTATCTTCAGTAAATATTAATTGTATTAGTCATATTACGTAACAAGATAGTCGATATAAAAAATTGCTCTCTTGTACTGAAATAACCTAAGATCTTATCTACAAGTATATAATATGGAATAAAATGCCTATTTCTGAGATTATCATAAAAATAAAAAGTTCCTATGAACACGCATACATTCGCATATCACTCTTTTCTTTTGTAAGATTTAACAGCGTTACGAAAAAAAAATTATTATTGAAAATAAGCCTAATAGGGGCAACATCATATTAAAGCATTTACATGGAGAGAATTTGGAGGTTTTAAACAATTATGTTGGTTACCGTTAAGCATTTTCGGCATACCACGGTACATTCACAATTCTGATCCTTTTGAGATTGTTTTTCTTTAAGGTCCATACCTTCAGCCGTACATTAATACCGGGAAGACATAACACTTTGCCATGCAAATTCTTATAGATAGGTTGAGATCATCTCTATTCTTATATTTATTTCTTGCCATGTCCCGAAGTATTGGAATTTTACTACCCGCTCTACGGATGTATTATTCATCATGATATCACCGTAAGTTTTTTGCTTATCATATGGTTAACTTTGACTTCTTAATATTTTAATATTTAATAATTTATATCGTAAAACGCAGTTATCGTTAAGTTGTAAATTGCATACCCTTCAAGAAAGAATTAAGCCACTTACTTGATGGTCCTTTAATATCTAGCCTTTCAATTTTTTTAACAACAACGTCAGCATCTATGGTATCAAATGCCCTTGTCAGATCAAATAGCAGAGCTACAGCTTTATCATTCTTATTAAGTTGCTTATATATATTCTGTATAAGGTCAATCGCTGCGGGTTCAGTAGAGTGTTTTTCTCTAAAACCATGTTGGTGTGAGCTTTATTTTCCTCAAGAAAAGGAGTTAGCTTGTTGTAAATAACCTTTTCGAAAACCTTTGAAAAACAGCTAAGTAAAGATATAGGCCTATAATTTTCAATTAAAAGAGAATAACCCTTTTTAAATACAGGTAAGAGATTAGCTTCTTTCCTTCGGGAGGGGAAAATATCTTCATAAAGTGACATATTTATCAAATGAACCAAACAAGCAATTACTTTAGAACAACACTTCTTTAGCAAAGCAATAAGTACCTCATCTGGCCCTGTTGATTTTTTATTGGGCAATTTTTTTATGGCAGACTTAACAACCTGTGGTGTTACCTTAGTATATTGGAAGTTATTAAAACACTTTTCCGACAGAGTGCACTCTTTTGATAAACCATTACTAAAATGACAATTTAATTTATTTTTAACAACATTAGATAGATAAATACTAAAACTATTTGCTACGTCTTCTGCATTAGTTAGCATTACATTATCCTTGCATTTGGTTTTGGTTTTTGCCATTTAAAGAGTTAATTATATTCCAGGTGGTCTTTGTTTTGTTCTTTGAATTATGTTTTATCTGTTGTAATAGTTTTCTTTTTCTTTTTTAATTTTTATGTTTATTTCTTTTTTAAAGAGTTTATATTTATTTTTTAGTTGTAAGGCCTCAGTACGCTTCTGTAGCCAGTGCAAGTTTTTTAAAAAGATCGTGAAGAAGTTCGACAGAATTTTTTTTTTTATTTTGAAGCTTTTTTCCTTAACCTCTTTATTTGGACAGCTTACTTGAAAACACCAACTGAATGCATTCAAAAATTGTTCATAGTCACCCTCCACATCACTCCGAATGAAGTTTATTTGAATGAATTTAATTTATTTAATGAATTAAAGTGAAAATTAAATTCGTTAATCGAGCCACTGCCACTATCACAATCATCGATTTATTAGGTATCTCGAGAAGCTTTTCCGGTAATGCTCTATCGAAAGCCTTCTCCCAACTTCTGACAACCAACAATCCCAAGTAACTCTAAGTCATGTCTAGTTATCTCTGCATAGTTAATAAACTAACTTTGTCCTATCAATGTTTCTAGTTTCTAATAGATGCAGTTAGGGATGACTTTGAGAAGTATTTTATAAGTTTTGAATTCTGAGTTGTTTGTAATACCTTCGTTTTCTATGGACAAAAAGTAATAAAATTAGTTTTCAATTTGTTTTTGCAGATCTGAATGTTAACTATTTTATTAAACAAAGTTCGGGGTAAATCGACTTTTTTTCTTTTCTTATCCTTTATATCTAATAACAATAATAACATATAATTTACTAGATACTCATTCATGACATAATTAATAAAACAACAAATACGTAGCGACTTTGGGCTAAAAGTAAAAAACTTGCTTTTCAATTTTTTTGCATTTTGCCTTTTATTATACTTTATATCTTATAACATATAATTTACTACCCATTCATGACAATTAATTAAACCAGTACATACTTACTCTGGAGATTACGTTAATCTATGTAATTACTTTGAATATTTTAATGTTTTAGTTAAAAAATGCGTAACCATGTCCTAAATCCATTACTTAAATACTTGTTTTTGTGACACGCATTATGACACTAAAATCCTAACTTTAAACCAGTACGTTAATAAGAAATTTTAGAATTTAAGATGTCGCCGCGTAATTTCCAGTTATGTTTTTTCTCTCTCTGAATTTGTCTCAGTTTGGATGACTTTCAGGAAAATTATATAAGACTGATCGTTCTGTATGCCGAGTTATTTTTGTAATAAGTTCCTTTTCTATATTCCGCATAGGGTTGCCAACTTTTCAGAAGCTCAAAGAAGGACATTATATGTTATATGAAATGAAGTTTGAGACTAACATCACGTAAAAAAAAACAGAAAGGAAACGGATAACTGCTTAGAGAAAAACTGCATAAAAGTCATGCAACATCAAACGATGATCAAACGATTGTTGAGAGTGTAATGAATAAAAATTTAAAATCGTTACTAACTATGAGTAAGCCAGTGGCCAGTTTCACTTAATATATTTATAGTTCTTAATTCACCTAAAATTTTTATTTATTAAATTTATATTTATATTCTTCATTACTTTTTGCTGCTTCTAATAACGTGACTTAATCACTTAATCTAACATCTTTTTTGTCATTGAGGTTGTTCATGGCTGTTCTTTCTGCGACTGACAAGTTGGATTTTGGTGGTATATAGCTGCGAAGTATTTTCACTGTTTCATCTGCCTGGTCTTGTGGTAGTTTTTGGATGCTGTCCTCTACAGTTGCTATTATGTCTTCTACTGGAATGGTTCTTGGAGCAACTGCAAAGTTATGTTCTTTAGAGAGATGAAATAGATAGTAAATTGATTACCATATTCTGTAGTGGCTGTACTAGCTCGTGTTTGCTGCGCAAAATTTCGAACTTCTTCTGTTCTTTTGCTGTCAGTTGCTGGCAAATCCTTTCTGCTTGCTGGAGGGCGATTTTGTCCAATGTTGAAAATGAATTGGTTTCAAGCATCGAAGCTAATTTTAGATGTACCTATAGAATTTTACGGGCGTTTCTGTCTAAATCACGGCAAGTAGCCTTGCACCTCTCCATTACGAGAGGTATGCTAGCGCGACTGTAAATGTTCCTGGCTGCCCTTTTTGAAATATGATGAGAGGCTTGGTAACCATTTCATCATCACGATAACTTAAGAGGAAGGCCAAGTAGCAGAGCATCTTCTTCTGGCTGGTACGAAGAACGCCAAATGTTTTAGAATTTTTTTTGATGTCCTACTAATAGAGGTTTCCTACTATAGTACGAAACCTTTCACGGCTGGAGTCGATTAAGAAATCATAGTTCTTTGATTAAGACCGTGTCACAATGGAATTATTTTCCGAGGTTTCACCTGCGATTGCACGAGGCATCTTCAGGAATCTTTACTGCACCAAAGTCCAACTTGTCAGCCTCAGAAATAACAGCCATAAACAGCCCCAGAGAGATGTTATACTCCTACCTACAGATAACGGAAATGCAACGGTAGTTACCGACAAAAACAACTCGTAGAGAAAATAGAAACTACTTAAGCGTGATAGGTATAGGACAATACGAACGGACCCAACTAAGAAATTTGAAAGGAAAATTCGCATAATTATTAATGTTTTGGATTTTCCAGACCTAGAGAAGTAAAAATTGAAGCCAAGCTGTTCGAAGATTCCGGACTTCCAAAAATACATCAAACTAATGTATCATTACGTCCCATCGTCACTGCAATAGTTGCAGGATCTTAGGTAAAATGGGAAATATTTAGCTAATATCTTAAATCTCTTTACAGGACGATCTTATATCTAAAACTCTAAACATTTTTTAGAAAAGCTTAAAGAAGTTTTGGTGTTGAATCTCTGTATACAAATGTACCTATTGTCGATGCAATTTCTATAATGTTTGACATATTTTAACATAAATACTTTAATCCAATAATTATTAAATGGACAACAGAATGCATATATTTCATCTTTTAAGGGCTATATGGTCCGGGCACAGCCATGGCAGCTCCACTATCTGCTGTAATAGCGAACATCTTTATGGAGATTTTCGAGGAAATTGCTTTAAGCTCTGCTTCTTTACAACCTAAATATTGGTTTCGTTATGTAGATGATACTTTTGTAATATGGCCTCATGGAGAAGAAAATTTAACTATATTTTTCATCTAAACCAACAGCATTCTAATATAAAACTCACGATGGAAACCGAGATGGAAACTGAGTCAGATGTTAGTACAAAAGAAATAGAACGGCACCCTAGGTCATACTATTTTCAAGAAACCGACACACACGAATATATATTTGAATTTTAATTCTCACTATCATACATCTCAAAAACAATCCGTCATAAGGTCATAATAGGGCTTTGTCAAAATGTGGTGCAAATTCAATTCCGAACGAAACAGAAAAAATGCTTTAAAATCAAACGGATATTTCACTGAAGATATTATAATACCTTTTTTCCAGGGTACCACAGATAAAATTGCGAAAATTCTGCGGAGATCCAACATTCGCACAATCTTCAATATATACATACAAAAAATTGGGCAATGCAAAAGATGTTATTCCTTTGCAATCAGAAGGAGTTTATAAAATTCCTTGTTCCTGCGGTAAAGTGCATATAGGTAAAACTGTTTGTAAACAACAAATTGTAATATCCGCTGTCTCTAAACACCTGATCATCAGAGCTCATTCAGTGTTTTGATCTTGTGCAGTAAAGATTCTCGAAGATGCCTCGTGCAACCAGTGGCGAAACGTCGGGAGTGATTCCAATTTGAGACAATCTAAACCCAGGAACCAGGATTTCTTAATTGACTCCATCCATGAAAGCTTTCTTGCTATGGTAGTAATAAACCTTGAATGTTAACTATTTTATTAATCAAAATTGGGGGTAAACCGACTTCTTTTCTTTTATTACCCTTTTATATATCTAATAACATATTTACAACAAATTTACTACCCATTCATGACATAATTAATATGACAACAAGTAGCTACATATGTGGTGACTTTGGAGGTTACGTTAATCCACTTAATTACTTCGAATATTTGTAATGCGTAACCATGTCTTAAATACATTACTTAAAGCCTTGTTTTTTTGTGACACGCGTTAAGACACTAGAAGCGCAGTTGAAAACCAGTACATTAATACGAAATTCTAAAATTCAAGATATCGCGCCGGAATTTCCAGTTATTTTTTTATAGCCAACAGGATATCACTGATATAATTAACTGAAAAATATTTCTGTCATGTCTCGAAATATAGGTATACAAGGCTATTATTAAAAACTAATGAAGTCATTGAACTATAACATGTTATGACTTAGCGCTGTCCATGAAAAATAATAACAGGAAACCGTACAAGAAGGAAACCGATGATTGTAAGTCTTCCTATCTCTCTGTGTGTTATTAACGATATTTTTATTAATTTTGAATTAAGTAATGTACAATTATTCCATCGGTTATACTAGAAGTATTTATAGTTAACTGTAGTCAAATCAATTATATGATTTTCAAGCGCGTAGCCAGGGGGTTCCATGGGGTCTGCCCCCACCCCCTCGGAGACTAAAATATTTTGAGATTTTCTCCATAATTTACAAAAATAAAATTCCAGTAATTGCTGATCAGCAGTTTCGTATTGGCTTACTAAAGTCATTTTTTAACTCGAACTTCAAAAAAATCAGGAAGCATGTCAAGTTTTTAAAAGCTTTTGGAGCGCTCTTTTAAAGTATCCAAAGTTTACATTATTAGATTATCTGCAAGTGCAAAAGAAATGCAAACGAATTGCAAAAACAAGTTTTTTGCTAATATCTGCCAACATATTGATTGAAGAGAAAGCAAATACCCGGTGTTCCACGGTATTTTGAATCATTTTTACCCTTTATTACTTGAAAACGAATCATTGCAAAGATATGCGGTTTTCCGCAATCGTCTTTATTTTTAAATGCATTCAGCCAATCGTCTTTATTTTTAAATGCGTTCAGATTATTTGTTGCGTTTTAAATTGACAAACAAAAATCTTTTTTAGCTTTTTCGCAACTGAATAAAAATATTTAACTTTAAATCGGAATGTTTCGATACATAATATAAACAATATTATTTAAGCAAGCATAATTATGCCATTTACTTTATGTTTTTATAGACACATAATAGTTGTACAAATACTTTTATCCTACGCATTTCAAAATTTTGAAATCAATTCTTTTCTATTATTTAATGTTTCTCTCTTACGATTCGCACACTGATGAGTCCCGTAGGATGAAAGTATTTGTACAACCACTATGTGTCTATAAAAACTTAAAGTAAATGACATAATTTATAATTTCTTATGCTTGCTTAAATAACATTGTTTATATTATGTATCGAAACATTCCGTAGACAGACTAGTCTACATGTTGAGATATATAATTTTATTAAATATTTGCTACAATTAATTTAAAGTTAAATATTTTTATTTAGTTAAAAAAAATTTTTGTTTGTTAATCGTCTTTATTTTGTTGAAAGTTTTATAAGCAATGTTGAAAGTATGAATAAAACAAGAATATACCGAAAATTCGAAAGCCAAGTAGACGAAATGCAGTTTGGTTTTAGAAACGGTGTAGGGACACGGGAGGTACTATTCTCTTTAAATGTTCTCACCAAGAGATGCCGTGATATGAATGTGGACATATATGTTTGTTTCATCGAATATAGCAAAGTATTTTATTGCGTAAAACCTCAAATTCTTAGAACAACAGGTGTAGATAAGAGAGACCTTCACATCATATCTGAATTATACTGGAACCAAATTGCAGAGGTAAGAGTAGATCAAATGACATCTGAAGTAATATCGATCAAAAAGGGAGTCCGATAGGAGTGTATTCTGTCGCCTCTATTATTCAACTCATACTCGGAGGCAATATTTCGAGAAACTTTAGATGGGGAAATTGGCGTTATTAAGATCAATGGCCACTCAGTCAGATCAGTGGCATCAACGAACTGCAAAACCTGATGAAGTGCATTACAAAATACAGCGAAGCTTATGGTCTATCTCTGAATGTCTCCAAAACCAAACTAATGGTATTCTCAATAAGAGAGAGATTGGAAACTAAGCGCATTGGGGAGAGCGACGTCGAACAAGTGTCGTCTTTTAAGTATACAGGCACCAGCATAAATGATCGATGTGACATTAAAAGAAAAATTCGATCACGAAACGAGCAGGTGAGGAAAACTTTTTTTTCACCAGAGTGGACATAAGCCTGGAACTCAAAATGCGTTGATAAAGTGTTTTGTGTTCTCAGTTTTCCTATATGGTTGCAAGTCTTGGACTCGTGACCCGGGTATAGAAAAGCGCATCGACGCCTTTGAGATGGACAAGAAAAAAAGCAGGAAATTATTTTTAAGTTTACAAGTCTGCCGCTAAAATGCGTAATGTGCGCAGATTTTCTCAGAAATTCACCCAGTGACGGTATATCAAAAATGATTTTAATCTCTGCTAAATTACGAATAATTTTTATTAAGGGTTTTTTCTCTAGCTGTTCAAATAAAGAGTGGGGGAAAGGGCAAATGTTTGTTTTTTAAAACGGTCATAACTTAAGTAATAATTAACGGATCTTAATGATTTTGGTCTTGTTGAAAAGGGCATTTATTAGGCTTTCACAAGACGTATGAATTATATTATTTTAAGTTTCGTTCCGATCGCCAGATAGCGCTTTCTGGCAATTTCTTAAATTTAACGTGTTTTCTTAAAAATTTCAAATGGATTGATATATTTAGTATAAGCCAGTGTTACGGAGCACAAACAAATCAAGAAAACGGCGCAAAAAGCAAGTTGATATCTTTTTTTTAACGGAGATATGAAGAAAATTGTAATTTTTTAGTTTAATTTCGGAGCAGGTTGTTCAAAGACCCATTAAATAAGTGTAGATCAACAAAAGATGTGGCATATTATTTTTTCATTTTGCTATTGGATAACTAACGGAGGAACCAGAATAGTTATTTGCAAAAAACTAACAAATGAAAATATAACAATGAATTTTTCTGAGAAATAATATGAAGCGGAAAAGATCATAAAACAAATAGCGAAAACTGATCAAGAGTATTATGCTAACTAATGATTAGTGTCGAATGAACTGCTCAAAGTACCTGCCGTCATTTTGAATGCATAAACGGAACCTTTCTGCGGCAAATTGAACTGCTACTTCAATCGCAGGAATAATCTCGATAGCGTTTTGAATTCGGTTGATAAGGTTCTCCCTCGTTGTTAGTCTGATATAAAACACCATGTCCTTTAGTTGTCCCCACAAATAAAAATCTAGACAAGTTAAATCTAGGGAACGAGGGGGCCAGGAAAATAAACTATCTCTACCTATCCACCTCCCTGGAAACCGATCGTCTAGGAACTGTCTGACATTGACAGAAATCATGTTGGTAAATCATGCTGTGTCGTCTGTATATCAATGTCTTCCAGTAAATCTGGTAGCTGATTTTGAATAAAGTTTAAATAAATCTTCCCATTTAAAGCTTCATCGAAAATTATTGGACCTAAAATTCTACCACCTATTATGTCACACTAAACATTGATGCTCCAGCGGCCTTGAATCTGAACTTCTTGCATCCAATGAGGATTATATTCCGACCAATAATGTAAGCTATGTAAATTTACCCGACCATTGTAACGAAACGTGGCTTCATCGGTCCACAAAATTCTTAAAAAGATCTGGTGATCCTCATCTATCATACCAAGAAGCCAGTGACAATTGTCCAGCCTCTGATCGTAGTCTTGAGGCGATAAAGCCTGATGCAATACCATATGGTACGGATGTAGCCTGAAAATTAAAAAATAAATGATTGGATCACTGTTTCCCACGAATTAAATGTTGAACAGTGTTGTCACGAGTCAAAATAAAAAATGTGTTTTGATAAGCATAGCAAGACATATTTATTATATATGTAAAATATATAATAAATTTGTTTTGTTTTGCCGTTTTTAAAAATATTAAAAGTTTTTTTACTAAACTTTGCTATTTTGATACTATAAAAACTTAAAATTTTAATTTGGCTTTTAAGGAGTCATTTTACCTCCGTAGATTAACCTTATATAAATGTAAATATCGTTTATAATTTGTCCTCTGTTTTGCCGTTTTTTCTTAAGAATAGCGTTATGGAAATAAAAACATTTTAATTTTTAGTGCGTATAGTGGAACAAATATTTTATATGAAAAAATAAATTTAGCCGGTTTTGCTGTTCGAAAGAAATCAAAAATGTAGATTCAAGACTTTTTATATTTTCTGGGTCTAGATTTACCCCGATTACTTTTGTTAAAATTTGGCTATTATAGGTTTGTGAGTAGGTACCAAAAATAAGATTAATTTATGATTTTACATCTAAAAAATATCAAAGATATTACGCCACGAGACACTACTCTATTTTTTATGCAGATTTAATATCGATTTGACCGTTCTCAAGTTATCGTTCTCGGAAATTTTGTTTACACAAATTCATTAGAAGCGTCGTCATTTTTTTCTAAAAATATGTCTTTGTTAGTTTAGGGTGAACATGAAATAATCTGAACTTATATTTTTCGGAAATCTTTATATTTCCAATACTTACCTGTACTCTTCTAATATATTTTGCACAGTTCCATGATTTATACTTAAATCTCCAGATGTAGCTCTAACAAAAAGGGGGTTAATTACTGTATACCCCAACACATTTATAATGTTTACTTCTATACGGCCTCTTCTTTGCCTTCAATGGAGGGGGATGAAAACTACCAGTAGCACGAAGACGTCTTGCTAATCGTGTAAAAACCCTTTGCTCATATCTACGTCTATCGGGGTATCTAGTAGTATATATTCTTGCTGCAATGATAACATTTTCAAAGCATTCAAAGTAAACTGCAACCATATCATGCCCTTCTTCATTAGAAATAGGCATTTTGCTTTCGTAATACACACTTACTACAAACACTAAAAAATAATAATTTGACAACTTATTTTGTGATTTATTTTGACGCTCGCATTTTTGCCAAAGCCTACTACTCTTTTAGCACGTCGCATAATTAAATAGTAACGCGTTTGAGATACATTCTTTATAAAAGGGGGTGTTAATTAAAGCAAATAAATTAAAAATTAATTAAAGAAGTTGAAGAATACTTAAAATATTTGTAGTATAAGAATAAGATTAGTGTTAAAAATTGATAATTAGGTACAGATTTCATGTTGGACAAAGAAGAGAATAGCGCACCATTTCCACCGTTTTGATATATTTTCACGAAAATATAACTAACATACAGACCAAATCAATCAATGCTTTGTTATCATTGACCCTCCTCCCCCTTGCCTATGCTATTTGAATACATACCTCAGCAAAAGTATTGTAAATATTATAATTTTGACTTAATATTTCTAAAAATTGAGTCATACAAAATTAGTAACTTCGATTAGAAATTTTTCTATAGGACAATAGCATAAAGTATTAACCATTATTTAAAAAATACAATATTTCACCCACTCAATTTTTTTTGGTACAGGAATTTATAAATGTTGTCATTTTTGGGCACTTTTTGAAAAAAATATTTCTTGACTGCCCCTGTATATATACCGAAATGCTTAGATTTTTAAATTAATAATAAAAGCAGAACTAGAAAGTGCGAATATTTGCAAAACATGAATTTAAAAAATTGTAAAGACTTTTTTTGCAGCCCCTGTATAATTTCAATATTACTTTATTTATTTTTAAAACATTAATTGTATTTTTCGTATACTTAATAATTTTCGTAAAATGCGCTGTGTGTAATAAATATACCAATTTAAAAAAAATGACGGCTACATATTTCTGATTCTCCCTGTATACAAATTACGTTTGTTGTAAAATTTTCATCATAGCTAAGACAATTCGTCACTGTAGTTATAAAAATCAACTACTTAAGTTAAAATTTCTACGCGTGAGCGAAAAAAATTACAACTTTTTAAAATTTTAATAACTGTTTAAATTATTATTATTACTTAATAAAACTTTTTTATTGTACACGACAATGTAAAAAATAAGTTTGTTTAAACGCTCGCAAAAATGAGGATAAACATAAGTAACATCTTTAAGCCTTATATCTTAACAGCAAAACTTGCTATTTTACATTTGTTTTCAATATTTCACTTAATATTTATTTTATTGCACATTTAGTGATCTCGTGTACGTATATCTTACATGTCATAAACTTACGGCAATAATATGTTTTTAATGTAATGTAATTTAAATGCTTTGGAAACATTTTTAACCTATTAACAACTTCCAGGTACGTGAAGTTTGAAATAATATAGTTTCTGGGCAAAAACGTCAGAAAACGAAAGCTTCAATAAGAGACTTATGGGAAGGTAAATATTCCATATATAGGGCGAAAAGTAGTACGAACATTTCCCGCTTACCCTATAAAAAACAACAGTTGAACCTCAATAATTTTCTATATGTCTTTCTATAACCTATATATCTAAGGGTATGTGCTCCAAATTTTACTAAAAATTTTAAAAAATTATTCAACGATTAAAAATGTGTACATTTTTTTGGCCCACCGTGTATATTAGTAATAACGGACACTTTCTAAGTGTAACACCCTATATCTTAAAAACTAGTCATAGGATTAGATTGCGCCTATGAGCAGTTTTTATCGGAACATCGAGAGCAACATAAAAAAAATTGAAAAATTAACGCCATTTAAGAAAAATGCGGTGTTCTTTATGATTATACCCCACATAAAGAAAGCAATGTAAGCTCTGTAAATAACCACCTTTTGTTTTTTGATTGTTGTTTAGTTATAGAATGTATGTTGTTTAATTTTGTAAGTTATTTTATTAGTTATTGATCTGTAACACATGGTAATTATTTATTTAGTAAAAAATTGACTAGACTTTTTTTAAAATCAAATATCTAGAAAATCAAAGCTTTTACAAGAAAACCCCAAGAAATAATTTTGAACAAAAAAAGTAAAAATTATCTAAAATTATTAAATATTTTAGTTCATTGGCGTAGAACTTTTAGGAAATATTTTAACCTCTAAAATCAATATCTATTGCTATTTACCTTAATAGCAGTCAGTGGCGTATCCAGAAAAAAATCTTTGAGGGAAGGGCAAGTCTTGAAAATAAAAACATAAGAATTTAAAGTGTAAACTTTATTTAATATAAGTAAACAAAACTGAAACAACAAATTAGTATATTTAGTATTACAACTATTTAAATTTTAACGTCAAAATTTTTGGTTTGTTTCAGAAACTTTTTGCGTTCTTTCTCAACTCTTGGGGGTGAGCAAATGCCTCCTTGTCACTTCCCCCCTGAGTACGCCACTGATATGTGTACCGTGTAAGTCCTTGTCTCTATATTGTATCTCTGTAAGGAAGGACTCACGTTTATAATTTTTTTTTCTTATTTTTTGTTGGAGAATCGTTGGAAGACGACAACCTGTATTATACGAAACTTGGCGCCAATAATTCTGGTTAAATACATGTTTTTTTTGGTAAACTCGCTTAGCTTAGCAGTTCTTATTAAACTAGCTAGACCCAGTTTAGGATAAAACCGAGGATTACACTAACTATGTTGCAAAGTTTTTATTAAATTACTTAGCATTACAAAAAAAATATATAGGATAAAACCTATTTTATGGCTTTTAAACATTACATATGTCCCGGGAAAGGAAAAGGAAATCGAAAAAAGTTTTCTCTTTTTTTCGCTGTACTTATATTAGCTATAGTTTGTTGTGCCATTGAGCACAATACAGATTTCGTAAAGACATTAAGTACTTCATTTTTCTATTGTTCTGGCGTTGCTGCTATTGTCAAACGCTGATGAATGTGTTTATGCACCGAGGAAATTTCAAGGAAGTTTAGCTTAATAGGCGAGTTTATAACACACGCTATACGTTTTCATTACAACCAACATTATTTACAAGGTGGAAATATATTTCTTAGTACTCGGTGACAGTTAATTATTCTTGTCGAGTCTTGAACATTCCAGAATTTTTATTTCTAGCGAGATTTTTAGTGTTTTAACACTTTATAGTTTATCAAGTCGTGGTTTTTCTGTTTAATCTGCGAGAATATATATTTTTACGCCTTCGAACTGCACAAGGCAACCCCAACTACCTTTACTGCAAAAAATCAGAAGTATTCAAAGCACTGGACGAACTACACTGAGTAAAATTCAGCTATTATACTGCTTGTGTCAAAAGCATCATATGCGATCACTCATTATTTCATATTGACCAGTTCCCTATCTAGGACCTAATTGGGCAAGCTCCTATGTATATTAAAATTTTCAACAAGCCTTAAAATTATGTCACTAAGATACATTTTTTATTAAGGTATATTAACTGCTGGAACTTCGAAGTACACCAAGGAATTTTTTACTGGAAATTGAAAACGAAATATTTAGTATTCATCCCGATAAGGGACAGCCTCAGGACACCATCGCAACCGTCTTACACAGGAGATTATATAAAACCTATCATTTTTTAAAAGTTTCTTCGACCAGAATTCTTACTATAGAAGATTTCTCTTTCTCTTTGTGCAACCAAAATAATAGGTAGGGAGATAGCTACGAAAAAGACATTTCTAGGAATTTTGAAACTTTTTTTTAGTTTCCAACATACGGGTTTTTTTGGAAAAAATGATTTTTTAAAATAATCTGCTGAACAAAGCCCACTTGTGGTATTCAGAGGTATATCTATCAAATTATGAACAAGGTTCGCATCCTTAAATTTTCTAACATGAATATTGTATACAGGGTTCACCAAAAACTAAGAGGTGGACATTAAATAGTGATTTGTTGGGTTGATGCCAGTTTTAGTAATAATGGACATTTTTACCGAGACATTTTTTACATTTGAAATTTGCTCTAGTCTTTCAGATATTGCCTTTAATTTAATACAGGTTTTTTTAATAAAAAATGAAATCTCGCCTTTTATCATTGATATAATTCCCTCTTTCTGAATAAAATACAGTTTTATATGTTATTTTTGTTAATAAAGACTTGATTAAACTGTTTACCCATCATTTCGAATTAACTAAGAATGTCCCAATAATACAGTGGGTAATAAAGGTCTGGAATACTACCTACCTCGGAGCAGAAATTTAACATTGTTAAAGTTTAGAATCGATAGAGTTTTTGGTGCACCTTGTATACAATATTCATGGTGGATTACTTAAGGGTGCCAACCCTGTTCATAATCTGATAGACCATACTAAATTTGATTGCCATAAATGGGCTTTGTTCAACAGACCATTTTTTAAAAAATCCAATTTTCTGAAAAATCCTGTATATCGGAAAAGAAAGACAAAATTTCAAAACTGCTGGAAATTGTTTTGGTTGCACAAGAGAAAAAGAAAACTTCCACAGTAAGAGTTCTGGTTGAATAAACACCCTGTATAAGATGGTTGCGATGAAGTCCTGAGGCTGTCCTTATTGGGCTGCATATTCTAGGAATTGGTCAAACAAAAGTCGAAAACCGCAATTCAGAATCGCTATACGTATTAAAAATATTTCATTTTGGAATTTCCAGTAAAAATTTCCTTGGTACACTTCGAAGTTCCAGCAGTCATATGCCCTAGTGAAAACTGTTATTCAGCTACAGTAAATTGAAAAATTTTATTTTTATTTGTACGACTTTGCCCTATCCTAAACCATCTACAAACAGATTGAGAGACTGACCAGTTTAAACTGTTATTTGAAGTGACGATTTCTTAAAATGGCTCCATAAAAATAAGTTAACTGCCGACCAAACAGCTTCCAGATCGATATTAACTACAGGTCACAAGAAAGGAAGACTTCAGTTTATCGAGATCATATGAACCGGATGAAAATGACTGGGTCAGAGTTCGGTTTTTTGATTTGTCTGTACTCAGTATTCTAATGATCAGTGTATAAGAGTATTCAGACCTAAGAGAAATTGTATTCAGACCTGAGAGATAGGGCGCTGACTGCTCAAAAATATATTGAATTTCTTTTAAATCCTCTTACCATGCCCTTGTAGATCCATCTCTATTAAACCTAATTTTCAGTTTTTGTTTAAGGAGGACAACGCACTTCCTCTCTCTTTTGGTGGGAACTGAAACTGCCAAAGATCCGAATTTTAATGGCATAAAACATATGGGATATTATGAAAAAAAGTTCTAAAATGCCTGGAAATCCTTTGAACAATCTTAAATGCGCCAGAATCGAAGTCAGAACTGCTCTATTTCACATAGAGGAGACGTTGTGACAAAACGACAATTGGAACCTTATTATCAGTAGGCAATGGATATATTAAAATATTCCTTCACGTGGTGAAAAAAACTACTGAAAGAGACAAATGCTTCATAAGCTTGAAAAATAGTTATTAAACTGTAATAATAATTAGAACTACTTTAACTTAATGCTTTATTTAAACAGTGAGAAGGTACTTAAAAAATATTTCACAATTTACAGCACTTTCTTTATAAACATGCTGTAGTTTAGCAACAATTTTTGGGAAAGTAGGATTTTCTCCATTCTTATAGCCCCTTGCTGTGATATTTTGTATTTTTAAATTGAAATGTTGGGTATGGTTTAGTAGTCATAAGAAAACAAACATTACAACTGAAGACAGAATACTTACCTACAAGTTGCAAAAATAAGTTAGCAAGACAACACCGTGAATACTTACTAAATAAAAAAAATAAAATATAATAACACTAACTAAATAAAACTTTGCAAAATAAAGCAGTTAAAACAGTATGGATAAAAAAATGAAAACAAAGAACATTTACTAAGTAAAATTTATTAATCGGTGAGTGAGTGTCTTGTAATAAGATTTTTTTTACAGATCGTTTAAAACACTTATCTAACATTCGACTGAACAGTAAGAAAATCTGACATCACGGAAATGAGAGCAGTCTTGAGTATTATGAGACGCAAGTCGCAGCTATTACACATATTTTGTTGGCCATAATTTCATAATTTACATAATTTTTCTATGCATGAGCAAAACAGTTCTTAGAATAAAAATACCTATTACAGTTCCATTTTTACTTTCCTTGTAAAAGGGAACTAATTGTAAATGATCCTCCGAGTTTTTTCAGATCTTTAAGTTTCAGGGTCCCTATATGTCGAAAAACATGTTTCCCAATTCCGTCGGTCTGTCGGTCTGTACTAAATACTACTTACCGGATTGACTTCAAATTTTGGTCAAAAATTAAGAGTCGTATGGGGATGACCTGGTAATATTTTGGTAAAAATCCAATATGTCAAAACAAAATGGCGGGCTAGTGAAATATTAAAAAAAATTATTACAAAAAACTGCTTATCCAATTTATCACAAATTTTGCACAAAAATCAAATATTACGTAGGAGTCAACTGGTAAAAATCTTGGTATGAATCCAAGATGGCGGAACAAAATACGGGCTTAGTAAAATATTTAAAAATTCATTGTATACCATAAATAATTCTGGTATATAGATGAACTAGTAAAAACGTCGTACTAATTCAAGATG
Source organism: Kuschelorhynchus macadamiae (assembly GCA_030620095.1). Lineage (NCBI taxonomy): Eukaryota > Metazoa > Arthropoda > Insecta > Coleoptera > Curculionidae > Kuschelorhynchus > Kuschelorhynchus macadamiae. Next base: position 41,205 of record JAUTXW010001591.1, on the reverse strand, counting down.
AAGGAACAAAATGGCGACTAAATATATTATTTGTAATTGTGAAAAAATCATCTTCTCAGGTTTTACATATCACATTTTAACGTCCCTAGATTGCAAAAAATATGATTTATCAATTCCGTCTGTTTGTCTCTCTGTCAAGTTCCCGGCATAGCTTAAAAGTACTTATCATCAAATTTTGGTCAAAAATTAAGGGTTATATAGGGAACCTTAAAAAAATTATTACTGAAAAAACTAATTGTCCAATTTATTTCAAATTTTGCACCAAAATCAAATGTTATATAGAAATGAACTGATAAAATTTTGGTGTGAATATAAGGCAGCAAAACAAAATGGCGGGCTAATAATGTTTAAAAATCAATTAATTTAAAATTTTGTGCAAGTACTAAGTGTGATATAGAGATAAACTGGTACAGTTGTGGTACCAATTCAAGATAGCGGTACAAAACGGCGGCCAAATAAAATTTTTAAAAAATCAGCCTAAAAAATCTTATTCAATTGACTCTATATTTTGCAGAAAAATTAAATGTGATATAGAGATAAACTGGTACGAATTCAACATGACGTAAGAAAATGACAGTGTGTGTTAATATAAAAACTACTTATTGAATTTATTTTAAATTACGCCCAAAAATCAAGTGTGGCATAGGTATAAACTGGTAAAATATTGGTAGGAATCCAATATGATCTAATAAAATGGCGACGAATAAAAATGTTTTAAAAGACAGTAAATATCTGTTACTAAATGTGTTACTACGTTATGATGATTCATAACGAGGAAGTTCCAGGTAAAGGAAATTTACCGATTTTTTCTTTTATAAACAGAGGTTTGCAATGCTCTTTAACACCACAAAGGAATCTAAGTGCCTTCTTTTCCAGTACTAGAATAGAACCAAACGACTCTAGACCACAAATTTCCAAAAGGTGATGCTATATATTAGATGGCGTTCATTCAACGAAAAGTAAACAGTTTTGTCCTTATGACAATTATCTCGAGGCGACTCTAACAGCGTAATACCCTGATGTTAACATTTTACTGAAATTTCAAGAACATGGTCTCTAAATTTTTGCTTGTCATCAATAATTAGAGCACCTAGAAATTTAATACAATTTGCATTTTCATTAAAGTTGTTCCCTAAGTCTAAATTCAAATAGGCAAATTTTCATTTAAATGTCAGAATGTTAATTTTTTTTTTTGAAATCTAAATAGTTAGATTTTTACTTCCCTCGTAAAAGGAAAATATTGCAATCGTAAATTTTAGAGCTTTTAGACCGAGGAAAGTTCTGGGTATTTTTTGTAATAAATCACCCTGAATATTTTCTTTCAGTTCCTTAGAATTTCCACCGTGCCACAGAATAGAGGTTTTGACAACTAATACTGTGAATCTACCACTGATATCAATGCTTGCCAGATTATTTACACAAAAACTGTAGGCACTATTACTAGAATAAAAAAAATAAGTTATCAAACTCGTTAAATCTAAATAGGACCACGACATATACCTACGCACGTCTCGTACCTTTCCTAAATTGTTGCATTTGACATTTTGTAGTCGCTAATTGGTACATAGAAACATCACCAAATAAAATTTTCTGTCAGTAGAGCCATTCAAATCTTAATGCAAATTAAGCAAGAGATAATGGTAAATCCTCATTAGAGATTTTAATTGATTCAGAAGTTAATAGTTACCTTGGATATTATACGCTGTGAGTAAAGTGAGTTAACGATATCCGCATAATCAATATTAATGATGCCGTAACTTATAAAATAAGCTTTTAAAACTACATATCAGGTTGAAGACAAAGTTGTGGGGCAACTATTTTGCTCTGAAATAATGCTCATTCGCGGCTAATTCTAATTACTACTTATTTATATTATAAAAATGCTTAAGTCGAAATTATGGCCTATTATTCTAACTAGTAACATTTAGTGATGAACTCATGGTTATTCCCAATCTAAATTTTGTACCAAAATTGGGGTCGAAGATCTAAAGGGTCACAAAATTGTTTTGATAGTTAGAATAACTTATTTTCATCTGTGATACAGAAAGAGTAATAAATAAGCGTCTACAAAATGAAGATATGCAACATAATAATTGGTTTATGAAAAGACTTATTACATTTAATGTTTTTTGATGCAAATCAATAAAAAGTCCTTCTCGGTGTCATGTTTCTGGCACCATTGTGTGTAGCAATATTTCCTCGGAGAACAATAACAAGATATTATTGGTTACGAAAGGTGGAAATCTCCTACAATCAAAAGAAGTTTACAAAATGTCTTGCACACTTCTCTAGCATGAAAGCAGGAAGTTTTAATTTAGTGAGGGATGGCAAATTAAAATTAGTGGAGATAAAATATATTTAGTTTACAATCCATAAAAACCAGCGAATAAAAAAATAAGTCATCACTGTTCTTGTTTCGGGACATTTATTTGATATTATTCTTTGTAAGATTATGCAACTCAATTTTCTAGGGAGCAACCTTAAAACAAACGTTCCTTCTTCCGTAGTTTAACACATTTATTTGGTATTATTTGGTGGAATTATGCCACTTCCATTTCATATATTGTAAAGTTTATGTCTAATTTTGTTTATCCAATAAAGGTTATTATAGTTAAAATAGTAAATAGGTTAATGGTGTTACTAGTGGCATTAGGATAGATGCTTAAAACGGAATAAAGAAGGAGCTTAAATTTTATTTTCACTTCCCTCATAAGGAAGATACTTCTTTGTAGAAACAATGCAGGGAGCTCTGTCGGTAAGCCCCTGGAACAAAGAGATGGTTATCTTTATTAGGAAAAGAAGAAAGGGATGCGTGACATAATTCGCTATAACCTTCTTAATACATAAATTATGACGTTTCAACACAAATTGTGTATCAGTAGGAATATCGTTAATTTACTTTATACACCGCGTATAATCGTTATTATTGCCGTTGCAAGCATTAGTTTCTGAATTATTTCACCACCCCCAATAATGCTTTAATTTTACATAGTTTGTAGAAAAATAGTATTTATGTATACAGGATGTCTAAAAAATGTGTAGCAGACCCAAGATACGTTTTTAAATGAAATCCCTTGGATATTATACGTTTGCGTAATGTTCGCATAAGGGGTGTCTTTAAAGCTGATAGCGGTATCAAACAAGGTATATTCATAAACATCAACAAGATTTGATGGACTAGACATTTAATATACAGGGTATTTCATTTCAAATATATATATATATATATATATATATATATATATATATATTATATATATATACCGTGTCACACAGAACATAGGGTACACGCTATAATTTTTTTACCTTTTCAGATATCACTTTGAAATTTAGATACGTTTAGTAACTTATTTAGATGCATATTTCGACAGATAATTCCGGTATAGATCACTTCCGGTTAAACCTTAATATATTAAATACAACCCTGTATATTTTTTTCATAGTCGTATTCTGTGTAAAATTCCATTTCCAATGATGTGTCACAAGTTATAATTTTCTTCCAAAATAGCGGCACTAAAACCGGTTTTCTAAAAAACGTTATATTCTCCATTTAACATATAACACAAAAGGCAGTGTCAAACTTCTAAGGTGACCTGATTAAAATGAAACTTTTTAGGTTAGAAAAAGCATGAAAGTATTTTATTGTTTTTTTTTCAAAGTATTACGCCCCATTTAAGTTTATGTTATAAATTAATCTGACACATCTTTAGACTAAATAGAATAGTTAGTTATCTTATCTACTAAAAATGATGGGTAAATAATCTAACATAGTTTAACTAATAGAAATAGTAAATCTTGATTTAGTAGTTTCTCCGATAAAAAATTATGTAGCTCGGAGGAAAAATCGAAATATTGTTGTAATTTGACGACAAAAGGATAACTTGTGGCACATTATTGGAAACGTAATTTAATGTGAAATTAAACGGCTATACAAAAGGAGTCATCTTATTTTTTTTTTTTAGAAAAAGCGTAATATTTTGAAAAAAAAACATAATTTCATGCTTTTTCTAACCTAAAAAGTTTAATTTTAATCAGGTCAGCTCAGAAGTTTGACACTGTCTGTTATTTTATATATTACCTACATGAAGAATGTAACATGCATGAAACGTTATGTTTTTCGGAAAACCGGTTTTATTGCCACCATTTTGGAAGAAAAACATAACTTGTAATACATCATTGGAAAGGGAATTTTGCAAAGAATACGATTATTGAAAAAATATACAGGGTTTCCTTTAATATATTGAAGTTTAGGTCACTTCCAGTTAAACCGGTATATATAGATAATATATATATATATATATATATATATATATATATATATATATATATATATATAAATATATATATATATATATATATATATATATATATATATGTAAATATATGGTCATTATTCATTTTTGGCGCGTACGTTTCGCTCATTATATTGAGTTTTCTCAAGAATATTTATGTCGATTTTACGAATTCGTAAAACCGACATGTTTCCAAGAAAATAAATATTTCGTCTTGAGAATCTACATCCGTAAAAACAAAATAAATTTAATGGCGAAAAATAAACCGGTTTGTTTTCACAAAAAAAAAATTGAGACCAAAAAACCAAAGAAAATTTTCCTACGAATATATATATATATATATATATATATATATATATATATATATATATATGTGTTTTCATTCCGGGTGTACACCCGTTGATTATTGTCGTTCTGAAAAGAACAGTTTTGCTGACGTTTCGCCAAAATCACATTTGGCATTTTCGAAGCTTTCTTTCTCGCGTCCGAATAGAGACAGTCTCCATTCGGACGCGAGAAAGAAAGCTTCGAAAATGCCAAATGTGATTTTGGCGAAACGTCAGCAAAACTGTTCTTTTCAGAACGACAATAATGAACGGATGTACACCCGGAATGAAAACACATTGTATTTTTCCATCCGTGAAGGAGTAAAAATCAACACATATATATATATATATATATATATATATATTTCATTTGGACATAACATTTTCTGTATCTCTTATAAGAGTAAACAAATACTGAGGGTGACAAATTATAAGTAAAGACCCCGTGCTGGGAGCCAAGAAAGTAAAAAATTTTAAAACGCAACAATTTAGGCAACGTAATACATGTGCGTTGGTAGCTTGATCACTTTAAGAGTTGTATTCCATTAACACCTTTAAAAACTTCACAAGGTCGAAAAAAACATGGGAAATATTCAAATGGTCGTTTTTAGATGAATGGGCGTCCTAAAACATTTTTAAGTAATGACATTTTAATGGGTCAGTATTTTCTCTAGCCTGGCATTGTCCCAGGATTATGAGAACCAAGGCTTATGTCTGGGAGGTATCGAAGCCTCGCACCTAATGAATAAGTAAAAAGGTTAACAATCTAATAAGCAAAGAATTCCTAACTTAAATTAGACGTTAAAAATAAAGAATGGTAAAATTAAGGTTACTAATTCCATTTATATATAATTTTTTAATACGAAATAAAGTGAAGCTCTTGAAAACCTTCGTGAACTCATCACTTTAGTTTATAAAATCAATATATATGAAATAATTTATCTTCATATTTACAAGGCAGCCTATATTTTCGGTGACCTGAATATCAAAGATGAATAATGACCATTCATTATACCACGCATAAAAGAAAATCAAGCTCTATAAAATTATCGGCACTCATGCATACGAGCAGTATTTATAGTGTTGAACATTTGATGGGTCTTCTTCTTTCGTGACGATGATAGGCATAATAAATTTTGAACTTCACTTCTAGAAAATAATATTAAGTAAAATTTAAACTTCTTTCACAAAAGGAATTGTCGTGTGTTTTATTATGATATATATGTTTCAGAACATGTTTTAGGCCTCAACCTCGTCAAGCTTGAGCAGCACGAAATAATTTGGATTAAAGCACTAATAAAAATGTATTCCTTTTTAGTTCGCTCGTAAAAGGGAAGTATTGTTATCGTAAAAAAATCACCCTCCGAGATTCAGGATCCCTAGATACCGAAAAACATGTTCTCTCGATTCTATCGGCCTGTCTGTCTATCGGTCTGTCTTTTCGTGGCATAGCTGAAGTGCGGGACACCAAAGAAAACCGGGCGGTCCTTAAAATAAAGGTTCATAGTCTTGTGTGGGCGTCATTGAGAAGTACTATACAGGGCCTTTCCTAATTGCGTGCTAATGTTAAAGGGCGTGATTATTGGACCTTTTTAAGAAAAAAGTTTAATATGAACCTAATAGTCTTAACTTTGGAGATACAGGGTTTTAAAAAAACATTTTTTTCAAATCCTAATTCTGATGCTATTATAGATAAATAACTGTGTAAAATTCTTCACTTCTTTTCTACATAAAAGGGCATTTTTCATTAACAATCAATTTTTGAAATTTCTACCAGTGGCGTGCATATGTAATTAACCTGGGTAAATCCGTATGCTCCTTAATGCATAGAAGACGTGTATCAAATTTCATGCACTCAGTTATCTACAATAGCATCAGAATTGGGATGAAAAAAAATGTTTTCTTTTTAAACTTTACCATCCTGTATCTCAAAAGTTAAGACTTTTAGGACATAAAAACACCTCCTTTAACATCAGCACGCAATTAGGAAACGCCCTGTATAGTACTTCACAATGACGGCCCCTGTATAAAGTAATATGACAAACGGAGACAGACGGCCCAAAGTCGAACTGCATAAATTAAAATTTTGATAAATCTCGTTCACTGGATCTGGTGCTGGCTGTCCTCGTAAAATCTGGACTTGTAAATCGTGTATCACTATACTCGGTGGTCCAATAACAGTGGACGTAGGAAGTAGCCCTAGAACCGTTAATGACAGAACTCGAGAAAAAATATATTTATAGGTAAATCGGTCAAGAAAAATCAAAATTAAATCATTTTAAGATTCGAAAGTTCGCAGTTTTTGCAACACAAAAGAGATATATAAGTACGGTACACGAAAGAAAACAGACAAATATAGATAAAGGTTCATTAAGCATAGTTACATTTTTTAATTATCCGTAGTGCGTATAGCCAAAAAGGAGTGCCATATTATTTAAAGAACGACAGGACACCACTGGTTTAAAGAGATTTCTTGGCCGACCTTCCTAAACCGATTGACTCCGCTCGGTTTTCTTTCGTGTCCCGCACTTTAAAAAACTACTTACCCGATTAACTCCAAATTTTGGTCAAAATCAAGGGTCATATGTGGTGACCTGGTAATATCTTGTCTGTGATATGTTAAATAAATTATTACTATAAACGTACTTATCCAATTTATCTCAAAATTTGCACAACATCAAGTATTATGTAGTAATCAACTGGTAAAAATTTCAAATGTAAAAAAAATCCAAAATGGCGGCTTAAAATATTTAATTAAGCCTGAAAAACTACTTACTGGATTAATGGTAAAACTGTGGTACTAATTAAAGATGACGAAACAAAATGGCGGCCAAATAAACTATTAGTAATCGTGAAAAAATCACCCCTCAGGTTTTACATATATTCATCGCTAGTTGCAAAAAAAATATGTTTTATCAATTCCGTCAGTTCGTCTGTCAGTTATTACATTAGTATTTTAAAAAACGGCCTGCAAAAAACTATATACCTATTAGATTAATTTCAAATTTTGTGCAAGCACTAAGTGTCATAGAGAAAAATTGGTTAAGTTGTGGTACGAATTCCAAATGGTGGAACAAAAGGGCGGCAAAGTATTTTTTTTTAAATGAACTTAAAACAAATTATTCAATTGACTTTCAATTTGATTTTGCAGAAAAATTAAATTTGATATAGGGATAAAGTGGTACGAATTCAACATGACGCAACAAAATGGCGGTGTGGATCAATCTTAAAACTACTTATTGAATTTGTTTTTAATTATGCCTAAAAATCAAGTGTGGCATAGGTAGAAACTAGTAAAATATTGGTGGGAATCAAATATGATGGAACAAAATGGCGCCCAATAAAAATGTTTGAAAAGATAGCATATATGTGCTACTAAATGTACCGAACTAAATTCGGTCACACATTATTCTTAATAAAAGGAGAGATTCGTAACGAGGGAAGTCCCGAGTAAAGAAAATGTACCGATTTTTTCATGCTAATATTGTTGCCATATCTTGAAGATTGAAACTTGTTACCGTCTCTGCATCATCCGAGAATATTGGATGGCGAAGAGTGGCCATACAGAGTGACCTCGGACTAATGATCGCCCCTCTTTTTTCTTTGTTTTAACCATATCACTACGAAGTTGTATAAGTATGTATACGACACTATTTATCAATTTTTAACCTATGTTTGACATTTTTGTACACTTCCGGAAGTGGTACTATCTATGAAATTTGAGATGAAAACTTCCAATTTTTTATTTATATTCTGATAAAGCTTAAAATAGTCTAAATGTCAGTTTTTAGATTTTTGAAATCGGATTAAAAATGGCGGATCATTAGGCATTTGTTGGATTTTGCTTAGTTGGCTATGACAAAAATATTAATGCAAGTTATAGGCTCCTAATTTAGGCGTAGTGAGTAACATAACTAAGCAAAATTGTATTTAAAACAGACTACCTAATTTTTCTTCATATAAGATCATTTTTTTATATTATTTAAATTTTTGTCTTCATAAATAGCAACAGTATGTTTTTATTTCTTTTTCTAATAAATACCGAATTGCTAGCGGACTAATTTTAGAATATTTGAAAATGAAGACTCCTCTACTGACTGATTTTCATTATCGGTCTGAGAATGGGTAGTGTATTAAAATGAAATATGCAAATAACATTACTTATGGTCCATTTTCAATAATTCTTAAAATAATTATTAAAGCAGTTCAATTCAAATTCAATAAAAAGATATTGTTGCTCTTTGGGTTTTTAAAATAAATGGGTCCAAACATTTAAATACAATTTCCTTTGAATTATATTTTGTGGCATGACGAACTAAGCAAAATAAAACAAATGCCTATAGCTCCCCCTTCCGATTTCAAAAATCTAAAAACTGACGTTAAGAGAATTTTCGCGGAATGTCAATAAAAATTTGGGACTGTTCATTTAAAAATTTATAGACGGCGCATTTCCGGTTTGAAGAAAATTGTCAAACATGGACTAAAAGTTGACAGATAGTGTCCCATACCCATAGCTCACATAATTTCAAATTAATATTTTAAAAAACAAAGAAAGAAAATTGGGCCTTCATTAATCCGTGTTCATCCAGTCTACATTCTGTAAAATAAAACAAATCTATGATTGCTAGAGTATCTTTATTATTTTGCAGCTCCCATTTTCTGTTTCTGTCACTTTCTTAAGGTTTATAGGGTAAAACACCCAGTTATTGGTACGTTAGGCGACTTGCTAAATAAAAAATATTGTTTTATAATTAAAAATTAATATTTTTCCTTTAATGCCACATTTCTTCCATAAATTTTTTAACTAGACAGGTTTTTACCTACGTTTTTTTACTGGAAGTCTTTTTTACCTCCAGGGTTTTTTTACCGGGAGGCTTTTTTATCGGGGACTTTTTACTGGGAAATTTTTACCAAAGGCTTATAAAATTTCGACACTTATTCTATGTGGAGATTATCCTTTGGATTCAAACTTTAATAAAACTAGGCACAGATTTTAAATAAAGAGTTGCCAATAACTGCTTAGCACAAAATATGAAGCAACCCATTTTTTGTCAGTTACTACCAAAAAATGGTTTTCCGTGATTAATAATACCCAGCAGGTAGTTGGCACATTTAAAATTTTTTTTTAAAGTGCAATGATTTATCCTAACCTATTTAAATACATTTTATATTACTTCCCATATAATAAAGACTAAATTATTACTATTTGCAAACAGTTTCAACCTAAACTACGTAACTAAATAAATAAACTCTAATTTTTACTATAGTTACGGGGCTACCAACCTGGCTATTCGATGTCACAATATATTATGTCACTCCATTGTTCTTTTTGTCCAGTCGGTCAAAATATTTTTTCTTATGATTTAGAAAATTAACCTTCATTGTATTGCTTTAAAATAATGTTTGACATCTTTGCAAATAGGCATTACAATAATAATTAAACTTTCATTCACTTTGCATGTTTTCGTTAACTGAAATTATCCGATGTCGTAACAGAACGACATCCTACTCCAACATTTTTAATTATTTGATAATGGTTAATCTACTTATGACTTCAGCTAAAGCAGGAAGTCATTACAATATTCCGTAACTGTATATCGAAAGTAATCATATGAGAAGTCGGAAAAGAAGCGACGATTCGATATGGTTAATAATTATACCATCGCCAGACATTAACGATGATTTATTTTAAAATAAACTCAGTTTTTATAAATTATTTTTTATCATACAGTTTGGCATGAAGTTAAAAAAATAGATAACATGAAAAATAAATTGTAATGCTGGATAGTCATGATTACAAAATGTCGTTGTTACTGTATTCTATTTATTTTTTTTTTATTTTTGTCAAAGTAATTGAGAATATAATAACTATATTCGTTCAGTTTTTTTTTTCATTTCGTTTTTATATGTGGTTGGATTGACGAATTCTATATAAATTAATATTCTCAAAAGGAAATTTATACCACAAAGTTATTACATTACATTTTCCAAAAGATCATAATAACAATAGCTTTCAATATAAAATATTTTTATAGCCCTGGTTAAATTCTTATTTGGGATTTTCAATTTTTCTATTTTAGACAGAATTATACTCTGTAATATTTCAATTCTTACTCTCTGGAATGTTAGCTGTTGCATGTATACCAAAAAAATTACTTTTTGCATGCTTAAGCTTCTACCAATTCTAACAGTGTGAGAAAGTGAACTTCTGAATTTCAAATATAACTATCCAGTTATACCTCTATTTTAAAGACAAATGAGAGCAAACGATCCGTTTCCACTTGTCGGTTCATTTTCTAATAGCGAAGGAATGGAAAATAAGTGAAACGCATTGTGACCAAAAAAAAGTAATTTTTAACACTTTAAGATTTACTCCGGGATAGTTTTACCAATTTCGACAAATTGGAAAGTATTCAGGATAATGTCGAGATAGTCCCATAGCGAGCATATTAAAAGAATAAAAATATTGGAATGGCGCAAATTTGAATATTTTTTTGAGTGTTTCCGTGATAACGTTGAAATGCTTTAATATATTGTTCTAAAATTTGGAGTTTTGAAATGGAATGAACCAAAAATACTATTTGGGCGTACCTTGAAATACATCCTCTGACCTTCTCGACAATATTAAATACATTTATACTTGCCAGAATAATGTCTTGTGTCAATAAGCGATTGTGTAAAGAGGGAGGGATGAGGAGGAGTGAAGGAGAAAAGATTAAGTTAATCTGAAAATATTGTGTTTCACATCGTTGTTAGGGTTTTTGAGCGTCAGGAAGTTTAATTCTTCTCACTGGCCGACAAGATTTTTCTAACACAGGCCAGCTCATTATTTTCACAATGGAAATACCCTCCCAATAATAAAAAAAATATTCGGAAAGCCCTAATAGGTACCATTTTTTAATAGCCTATTAAGAACTTTTTATATTGGCAGGTAAACAATTTAATTGTGGGGCGGCTAAAATGGGTCTATTTTACAACGGAAAAATTACGTAGACTGGGTTGTTTACAACATTAGACACAACAAAAGCCTACTTTAAATATTTTGGTGTGTTAATTGGGGATGAAGATAAGCGGTGGGCTCCCCATGTGTGCTGTGTTAGTTGTAGTGTATCATTGGTACAGTGAATGAAGAGAAAGAGAAAAAGTATGCCTTTTGCAGTTCCAATGGTATGGCGAGAACCCACCAATCATTCTGAAGATTGTTATTTTTGCCTGACAAAGACTGAAGGTTATTCCAAAAAGGGAAAGCACAATATAGAATATCCAAACTTGCAATCTGCCATACGACCTGTTCTTCATAATGCAAATTTGCCAGTGCCGATTGCGCCTTTAAATTGGCAAGCTATTGATTTGGGAGATAATGGAGATAACGCATCAGGCAGCTCAGAAGAACTGTGCACCGATCCCACTTTTACCACAGGTCCCAGTTTCGGCGAGGCACATTTAATTGGTCAAAGTGAGTTAAATTATTTAGTACGTGATTTGGGGTTATCCAAGCAACAGTCAGAACTTCTGGGTTCCCGTCTTAAGGAATGGAACCTATTGGCCAAAGAAACAAAAATTACGAATTTCAGAAAAAGAAATGCTATGTTTTCTGAATTCTACAGTATGGAAAATTCGTTGTGTCCGTGTACTGATATAGACAGTTTAATGCAGGAACTTGATATTGAACATTCTCCCCGTGAGTGGCGCTTATTCATAGACTCATCTAAATATAGCTTAAAAGCTGTGTTATTGCATAATGGAAATTTAAAACCCTCTATACCAGTTGCCCATTCAGTTGCAATGAAAGAAAATTCTGAAAATGTGCGTACGATTTTGGTTAAAATAAACTACAATAGGTATAAATCGCAGATATGTGGGGAATTAAAAGTTATAGCGATTTTAGTGGGACTTCAGGGGGGATTTACAAAATATTTCTGTTTTCTTTGTTTATGGGACAGTCGTGCAATAAATCAGCATTATGTAACAAAAATTGGGCCAGAAAGAAACGAATTTCAACCGAGATCTGAATATGTTAAATTTATACCTCTTGTTGATCCCAAATATGTCCTTTTGCCTCCTCTTCACATTAAACTTGGGCTGATGAAAAACTTTGTGAAGGCTTTGAATACAGATGGTGATTGATTTAAATACCTAAGACAAGTCTTTCCCCAATTAAGTGATGCCAAATTAAAGGAAGCCATTTTTATTGGGCCACAATTCAGAAAATTGCTGGACGATGTCAATTTCACGGAAAAGCTTACCAGGTAGGAACTCAGAGCATGGAATTCATTTGTTAATGTAGTAAGAGGATTTTTAGGCAACAATATGGATGAAAATTATGAACAATTAGTTAATAATGAACTCTTAGATGCCTATAAAGCGCTTGGTGCCAGAATGTCATTAAAAATTCACTTCCTCCATTCCCATTCTGACATTTTTTCCTAAAAATTTGGGAGCTGTTAGTGACGAGCAGGGTAAAAGGTTTCACCAAGATATCAGAACAATGGAAATTCGGTACCAAGGACGATGGAATACAGCCATGATGGGTGACTACTGTTGGTTTTTGAAAAGAGAAGATAGGACACCTCATAAACGGAGAAAATAAAGTTTAATTAGTGTTTTAACTTAATATTTTTCTCGTTTGCTTTTCTCTTAGATGTATGGTATGTTTAATAGGCGAAAACTGTAAACATAGTCAATAATCAGGGTTAAGAATTTTCTGAAATCATTTTTTCTATAGATATTAAGTATCGTAACATTCGATATGGTTCTACAACTCTAACAAGAAAACCCTACGTGCTACAACTTTCTATTTGTCATTTTCGTATTTGGATAGGTCCATTCTATTAGATTATGCGATTCTGATTTGTGTTACAACAAAAAAAAATTTTTTTGTCGGCCAGTGAATTTTAATTTTTAACAATGTATATTGGTGATTCTCTCTAATATGTACACTTACGTAGAAATAAACCTTTTTATGTTTTACTAGTTGTCTTGCTTCGAGTAAAATGTCATTTGTTTTAAGCCTCGAAAATATTGAAGCTGACATAGATAACACTAAAAAAGGATGAAATAAAATTATTTATATGAAAATAAATCCGACTTCAAAATTAAACATTAAAAAGTAAAAAATAATATTTTATTCCTTCTTGAAAATTTGACTTTAACTTCATAAAGTCAATTAATGATTATAAATATATCTCCATCTTCTTACTCGGATTCTGGAAATAAATGAACCACGCATCATTTACGTCATCAGGTGTCTACTAACACTTTAAGTAGTTTGTGTCATTTTGTATTTAACTAAATTGATTTTTATAGGCAATGTAACGGAAGTTGCAAGCAACTATTAGCATTAAAAAATGGTCCCCGATATAATCCTTCTTTTGTTAAAACCGAAAATGTTCCAATTCAAGTTGATCACCACTCGCCTAGAAAATCTGGTGCCTACTTTTAAGCGTCCGAAGAGAATTTAAAATAGACGCCCTTAATCGGCAATCTGAGAATGAGCAACCAATTTTATCCGGGTAGTACTGTTGAAAGCTCTTATTTTAGCCAACATCCATGTCTTTCATGACATCTTTTAATTTGCCTGGAACAGCGACAAGATTGGAGCTTCCATCTTTTACAGCATGTGACTCCTGAAACTTACAATCTTAACATTAATGACATGGGTAAGTCCTATCGAAACTGAAGGAATCTGTATGGTATATTGTACAGGGCAGTCCATAAGTAAAGGGTCATGGAGCAACAGGATTTTTTTCTAAATACTAGAAACCGTGGCTGCTTTAAGTGAAGACTGGCAAAGTTTATGAATGTGGAATTTAAAGACTTGCAGATTAAAAGAGGAGGAAAAGGCATTTACTGGTAACACATTCCATAATCGTTAATCACTGGTATTAAAGGAGCGAACAAAGTGGAAGATCCTTGGTTTTTTTCAGTTGGTGAAGGAATGCATGTGGGGTTGAAAGGAATGACTAAGGAGGGCATAAGTTTTTATCATATAAAAAAAGTCCAAATTATTGCTCTCGACATATTCAAAGCATTTGATATGGCATGACGCACTTCTTAACAAATTTCCTACTTATGGTATTCCTCCAAAACTTTGTACTTGGATGGCCAGTTTTCTTTCTAACGAAAGTATTTATTCTCTAGTGGTTCCTCCTGCACATCACTTTCTTCTACCAGCAACCCAATTCACAGCTATGCTAACAATAGCACACTTTACCCCAATTTAAAATTTTCCAAACCTGTCTCTAAGACTGATGGTAGGCGTAGAGTAATGACTTGATAATCCAAACCTTGCAAGGAAGCTTCCATCACTAGAGCATCGTCAAATTGTGTACGATCTGTCTCTGTTTTAAAGGTACTACCACGGATTCCATTCTGATAAAATCCATACATTATGCTCTCCTTAGTCATTCCTGCCAGGGCGACACGAGCCTCGACCCACATGCATCTTTTCACCGTCCAAAACCAAGGACATCCCACTCTATTCGCTCCCTTATTCCGGGCAAAGATCTTTCCTTCTTCTCCTAATACAGAAGTCTTTAAAATCCCTGTCTTTATTTAAAGCAACCACCGTACCTAGTACTTAGCCTTGGTCTTTCGTGGATTTGATATAATTTTTTTTCTGTTGCCTTTAAACAAATTATTATTTGTTTAAAGGCAAGTGTTGACCTGATTTTTGTTGAATAGAACATACATGAATTAGAAATAAGAAGATTCATTTACGATACGATTTACTTGGTTCTCTCAAATATGCTTGAAACTCTATGGTTTCAGCTAAAGTGGTTTAGAATTTTTAAAAACAAGAGTTCCTAGTTTTCTACCACACATTTACTAATCGGTAGTATCTTTAAAAAGAAAATTGCAAGTTTGTGGAGCGAATATTCTTTGCTCAAGACGACATAATCCTTTAATGAAAGTTTGACGCACAAGTCGTAGGGGAGAGAAACTATGCGGGCAAAAAATATTCATCGTAGGTATTAAAGATTCCGACGAGTTGATAAACAGACAAATACATCGAGAGCAACAACATACAAAGCGGTGTGTTTTTGCTTTTTTGCGTTTTACTGCGCGGTTCCTTCAGTCATCGCAGCCCAAGATCCGTGCGTCGGCCTATAGAATTCCTAAAAATTGAAAGCTTTTTAAAAAGAAAAATCGAAGGGAAGGGCTTCATTTTTTTGGCTGGGGCAAAAAAGTAAACTTTTTTCACTCGGTAAAAAAGTGACACTAGATGTCACGGACATAAATCAAATAACTTAGCTTACGGCATAGTAACCAAAAAAAAAAGGTTTTCAAACGTGTTATACACTGGATTTTTTTCGACTGCAGTTAAATTAATTGTGTACTCTCAATTTCATACAAGATAATGTAGCCTCTAATTGCAAAAATAGTATATTACATACCGAGGTGGAAAGTGTTTCATTACTGTCGAGAGATTAGTTAGTTAACTTTAATCTGGTCACACTAATGAAATTGTCCATCGAGGTTTGTATACTGTTTTATTTACAACCAATTGCATCGTAATTTTGTCTACTTAAATACATATAAAGTAAAACTTATTTTTGACAAGTTTTGATTTATTTAAAGGCAAATTGACGTATCGTGAAGCAGGACTTGTCATTGTTGGGATTTTCTAGATACTGATTCGTTCATCTATTATCTTTTGTTTCTTTTTAATCAAATCAAAGTAAGATTTTACTGTGTTTCAGGTAAAAAAGTGTATAACTCAGAAGAAAATTATGTCAGATGAACAATCGCTGGACTGTACTATGATTTGATTATCGTGTTATCTTTTGTTTCTTTTTAATACGGTCAAATAAAAGTAAGCTTTTATTGAGTTTTAAATAAAAAAAGTGTAAGATCTCAAGAAAATGGTTGGAAATAAGGATGGGAAATGGGGGCGGGAAGTAGAGGTATTTAATGTAACACTTCAAATCGTCAATGAAGTTACTAATGTCAGCATTACATTTATGGTTGTTAATAAAAAAAATTAAATAATCGTATAAAATTGAAACATTTTCGTTATTCAATAAATATCGACATTTACCTAGGTGGAAGGTGATCATTTTCCACCCGGGTAAATGTCACTTTTCATCCGAAAAATGCCAAAGTCAGAAATATGTTTCTTTCAAACTTTTAAAATGTCGACATTACATACGTTCTTGTGAATAAATATTTCTTGACCTTGAAAAGTAGAATACAAACAGATGCTAACTGCGCAACCACCAACCATATGTCATTGTATAAACTAAAATATGAAGTAGCCTGCATTTTGCATACGGGAGCTAACTAATAACGAACCAATTTGAGCCCTGGTAAATGGTTCCCACGACATGTAAAATTAGTCGTTTTTAGACCTTGCTGGATGTGTTTTTTGAACGTTTTCATAGTTGTCATAGATAAAGAATGTTAATTATAATATTTAAAATTATGTTTTCAAAATACTTACAATTTTCCTATAAATATGCATATTACAAAATACTCAAGAACTAAGTTATGGCTTGTACGAATTTATCAACAGCCATGAAGATCTTTTTGTTCAGTATTCGTTGAACATGCAATGCATTGAAGTGATTATAACTGTTACAATTTAGAGGCCGCGCCTAATGAAGTAATTGGTATTTTTATTTAGCCTTGATTTTGTCGGTATCTGTATTTACTAACAACTTAATAAGCCGGTAATGTAATTAAACTGGAATTATTTTGTAAAAGGAAATTTGTAAGTCATTACTCCCTGATTTTTCGAAAGATATATTTATGGTTGTCAAGAACAAAGATAAAAGTATTTACTTCATATTATCTAAGTTTAACAAGTTTTTAAATGTTAAAAAGTGTTGACGGTTAAGTTCTGGTGAGTCACCTACTATATGAAAATAAAAACATATACGTAAATATGGGTTCATTTAATTTAAACATAAACCTAAACATTTAATTTAATTAAACCTTTAGGATTATCTAAAGCAGGTATGGGCAACCTTTGCTTAGATGATGAGCGTAATTTCGGCATTTAATCAGGTCGCGGGCCGTAGGTAAGAAATAAGTAGGTAGTAGTGAATAAAAAAGCGATAAAAATTCACACATTTCTTTATTTATTAATTATAACAGCATAATCAAAAATGGAAAAAACAAATTAACAAAAACAGATAGAAAAAACAAATGAAAATTAATGAGAGACTTGATTTTGAAGCTGAGAAACAAGATGATTAATAATTAATATCACTAGTACATAGGCGCAAAGTGTTTTCTAAATTAACATCTGTAAACAGAGTATTAATTTTCATGATGGAAAAAAGCTGTTTACATTTATAAGTGCTACCGAATGTACAAATTATCTTTGGTGAGAAAACTCTCACTTGCGGATACTTTTTTTTGGAAAGGTATGTTCTGTAAAATTCGCATAGTTCCATATCATCAAATTTAGACTTCAAATATGAGTCTTCTTGAAACTCCATTTGTAGGCAAAGCGGAGCATCTACCACATTATACTTACAAAGATTTGGAAAAATATTAAAAGAGCTAAAAAATCGGACAACCGATCAGTGACTTGCTCTCACGGTAGTTTCAGTTTTTCAGCATAGCGACCGTATTCAATGTTTTCGTGACTGGATAATGTTGAAAAATGAAAACAGTTTTTACTTCTCATTTGTGTTTCCCAAAAGCGAATTTTTTTTGAAAACTTTAAAATGACTGTACAGCTGATTTACTATTGCCCTTGTTTTTGAAGCTTCAAGTTCAGGTTGTTTAAATGTCCTATGATGTCTACCAGGAATGCCAAGTCACAAAGTCATGTTGGATAACAAATTTGCATCAATGTTTTCTCATTTATTTCCATAAAATCAGGTATTACTTTTCCAAGGTCATAAAATCTTTTTAGCATTTTAGCTTTGCTTAGTCACCTCACTTCAAAATAGTATGTCACATCATCGTGTTCTGAAGAGAGTTCATCCAAAAATGCTTCAAACTGGCGGTGATTAAGACCGCGGGATCGAAAGAAATTGATGGTACTTACTACCACATCCATAACGTTCTTCAGTCGAATGAACTTAGAGCACAAGTTCTGTTGGTGCATAATGCAATGCAGAATTATTAATTATTATTATATCCTTCAGAATTCCGATAAAACCTTTTCGTGAACCGACCATTAAAGGCCCAACATCTGTGCACACGCCAACTAATTTACACCACTGCAAACCATATTGCTCAAAAGTACTTTGCACCTCGGCAAATATACCATTAGGAAAGAACTCTTATTCTTTATAATCCTGGAATGCTTTCCAAAAAAATTCACTCTTCGGATTTTTAGGATGTAAGATGTAATATTTTCTCTGCGCTTGTGTGCAAATGCAGGAAAAACACATGTCGGCGTCCGATATTCGAACGAAAAGTCGTAATAATCTTAACTGGTAGGTTAAATTATGTAACTATCAAATTTTATGTGTATGTTTTTTTTTAAAAGAACATGTTTTTTTAAACCATTGATTTTTTTTTCATTTACATCACTATATACAGTGATAACATTTAATGAAATGTGTGTCTTAAATTAACAACAAGATATAAATATAAAATATTTAAAAGTATATTACGCATATGTATTATTAAATGAAGTAATTATTAAAAAACCAACAAAAAATCAATATAAAACATTGATTTCATCTTCAGAATCGGAGGAATCAACATATTTAGAAGTCATTGATGGTAAATGTTCTTTAAATAATTTTATTTCCATTTTCCTTAAACTTGTGATTAGTGGATCAGAAGATACCAAAAAGATATTTAAACGATCCTGGTTTGTGGCTGTTCTTTATGTTTTGAGAGTAAAATGTTCCCGGTTGTTTTTTAGGTCTTTGTTGCGAGACACTTGTGCCTCTTCCGACATCATGCCTATTGGTAGAACTGCGGCAGAAATTATGGATACGTAATGAATCAAAATCTTGTGAATACTGCTGGGCATGTAATACCACGGTTATTTTGATGTCAACAGCCCCGCTATCTTTTCGCCATATTCTTTAAATTTAGTTTCATCAATTGGAAATCCCGATGACATAGCTTGCAAAATGCACGCACAACGCTTTATACACTCTTTGTCGATATTTAAGATGTAAGCTGTTACTGATGCTTCGGCAAAAAATCTTCTTGCCGTATTCCCATCATTGCTAGTTCCACTCCCCCCTGGCTTTACTTTATCTATATTTAATCCCACTTCGCTTTTAAAGCGGATTTGAATTTCTTTCTTTCTATCATTAACACTTGCCTTTTCCCCTTCCGACCTAGCCTGCCATTTTTTGAAGTCCAATCGGTATGATAAGTGTATGAAATATTCCATAAATCTAATCCATGCGTGAAGAGTGGATAAACCGTAGTCTAGAGATGATTCCTTTATTGGCCTCTTTGTAACTTTTTCCATGTCGTTTATTATTTTCGAAGTAGTTCCGCAAACATTACATGCTTGATTTGAACTCGTTTCTGTCAAATCATGAATAATAATGTTTTTTCTATTTTTACTGTTTACTTTACTGTAGTAAAAATTATTACTGATGAGTACCAAGATAAAAGTGTTGATATCTCATAAAGCGGCAGCTATTTTATATCTCAAAAATATCTTTAGATAATGTTCTACTAAAAACACCATAAGTTGCAAAAACGGTTGATGACGGAAACATAAATTTTCTCTACCAAAGAAAAACGTTTTAAATATATCAGACATTTTTAACCACAATTAAAACATCCCTTCAAAACAGCTACTATGAAATAAAAATCAAACATTGAATTATCGTTTTAATTTTACTTACGTTGTTCTGCAGCTTCCATATCAAATGTTGTTAATATATTTCCAAATAAACTTAAATAATTACCAATAACTTAAACAATCTAATAGAAAAATAATGTGTTTTAAGAGCCTGTTTGTAAAACATTTGAAAAGACGCTTCGTTTTGATAGCTGTAGGTATTCTTTTGTTTCAGTGTTTTTTTATTTTCTAAGCCCACTGGACCTTCTAGTATATTTTAATATAATATTTACTTAGGTTAAAGGTACTTCTAATGTTATTGGCCATAAATGGTCTCCGGGAAACCACTGTGCACACCTCAGAAAGTAACTTCGATGTTTTCGCTATTTTGGATATATATAACTATAAAACTAGCTTTAACAACACGGTCTAGATTTGATCTTTGTGTCTGTTTCCTGTTTTCCTAAATCGGTAATGAGTTTTTTAATTTAATCCTTTCTTAACTAGTCCGTAAGTAAATTATATTGAGCGACATGCTTGCTGGAGTAATGCCGTTTCATATTGTATTCTTTTAAAACAAAAATTGTTTCATTGCACAACAAACACGTAGGTTTACTATTGTGCGTGATAAAAAAGTATTCATCAGTCCATTTGTTTTGGAATTGAATTCTGTGTCCACTTTCCGCTTTTTTATATCAGAAATCTTCGACTTTTCTTATCATTTGTTAAGAGATAATGAGTTGACACGCATGCTGAGCGGTTTATAAATTACTTAATAAGCAACCAGAATACTCTCGAATCGAGAGTGTCGGTCATACGCGAATATGCGATGCGAGCGCTCTGAACCGACTGTTATTCATAACCCATCGCTCGGAGCGCTTCGAGGCGGCTTCCGAATGTTTGTCTGTCTCTTTCTAACGACTATTTCTGACATACAGTTTTAGGTTGATTGACAGTAATTACCAATAAACTATGTGTGCTAAATCTTTAATTTTTTTGCGCGTTATTTGATATTTCTGAATCTCTCGCGGACCGCTCTTGTTTAAATACTGCGAATATCCTAGGTACTATAATATTAACCGCTAAATGGAATAAAGAAATCATATTCATCGTGATATAAAATACATATCAAGGCACTTACTTGCCATCGCCAACGTCCAAATACGGGTAACGCCGAGTATCGCACTTCAAGATGAAGATATCACAAGATAACTTGTCTGGATATCCATTGATTTTTCAGTAATTTTCACCAATTCCTCTTGAATAGGACCCTACAATTTTTCATGGGTCTTGGTTTATATCTATCTGTACTAGCATAATTTATAAATTATTTAATTCTAGAAGATTTACAAAATTTAAAATTTGCGGCTGTTCATTGATTTCCAGGTTGACAAAATTACAAAAATGGATAATGAGCAATTTGTTTTTTTCGGACAACTCATAGCGCACCTTAATATTTTACACACATATTAAACAATTAAATTAAAATTGTTTGTTCAAATATCAAAAGATCAAAATGGAATGCAGATTTTCAAAAGAAAATTAAATATTAATCTTTCCTGGAGCATTAAGTTACAAAGGTTTAAAAATAGAAGACTTCTGACGATTTCTTTGTACTGCGTTTGTTCTAGACATGTAGGCGCATATTTTCGTTTTCGTAAATAGATTAGTAATTATTTTCTTTCTGCGGAAATAATGTATCTCTATTGAAAACGATAAGTTTACAGAAACGAATTTCGAAGAATGGTTAATAGCGCTTCTATACATACGGCTTTTAGAATACAAGCAAAGAAGGAAACTAAAAACGAAGGAATAAGTTAATAATACAGGGTTTCCCAAAAGAACCAGAACGGTCAAATATCTCGGTAACAGATTAAAGCAACGTTATGAAATTTGGAATGATGATGATTGTTTTTCACTTATAATGTTGACCGAACCAAAGTGTTTTCAATCGTAGAATATCAAATTTCTCGTCAGGTAATTTTAAAAGATATGGCAAGTCCGCATTTTCATTCAAAAGAACCGTAACAGTCAAATATCTCGATAACGGATTAATACATTTTTATAAAATTTGCCATAGGGAGGTTATGAGTAGTGCCGGATCTAAAAATAATATTTACAACGTTGCCAGTTTTATAGTAGTTCCGATAGAGCTCCCCACTTTATTTTTTTAAATGCAATACTATGATTGTTTTTTGCTTATAATGTTGACCAAACCAAAGTGTGTTCAATCCTAGAACACCAATTTTTTTTCTTTAAAATTTAAAAGATAATATATTATGGAAGATATTATTATCGTTATGAAATTTGGTATCGGGGTATTATTACGAGGGGTAGTATCAATAATAGTGCCGGATCTAAACATATTATTCGCCACGTAGTCAGTTTTATAGTTTTTCGATTTTTATAGTTTTTCTATAGGCCTGTGAACTTTATTTTTTAAATGCAATACCATGATGGTTTTTTGCTTATGATGTTGACTGAAGCAAACCGTTTTCAATCCTGTAACATCATTTTTTCTCGCGAAATTTTGGAAGAAATGGCAAAACCGCAATCCAAATATTACAGTAACGGATTAACATGGTTTTGAAATTTGCTATCGGCGAATTAACAATAGGCCGGATCAAAAATAATATTTACAGCGTTGCCAGTTTTATCGTAGATAGAACTCTTAGCATTTTTTTAAAGCAATGCTATGATAGTTTTTTGCTTACACTGTTGACCAAACCCAAGAGCTTTCAATTTTAGAAAATCAAATTTTTCCTCTAAATTTTTTAAGATATGCATGACCGCATTTTCATTCACAAGAAACGGAACGATAAAATACTTCGAACATCTAAAATATTTCGGCATCGGATTAACATATCGTTATGATATAAGCTATAGAAAAGTTATCAATAGTGCCGGATGGAAAAATAACATTTGCGAAGTTGTCAGTTTTATAGTTTTTCCGATAGAACTCTCAACTTTGTTAGAACCATGAAGTATAAAATATAAAGTGGCTTTTGAAAATAGCTAATCAATAATTATTATTGTTGTCAACCATCTGTCATAACATTTTGAAAGTTACTTAAATCATTATTAAGATAAAATGGTTTTTGGTTAAGTAAAGCTGAACGGATTTAAAGATTAATCTGTTGTGGTTACGATGATAACATAAAAAGCTTTTAAGAAATTTGTGAACTAGTTTATGCTTTACATCCAGAGAAACAAATTAAAAAATCTACAGTTTTTCTAACAATAAAAAGATTCCCACAAACATGAAATATAAAAACTAACCAAAAACTGGGCGACTTATTCCGTTTCTTTTCAATGAAAATACGGTTTTACCATATCTTTTAAAAATTTCAGAAGAAAAATTTGTTATTTTAGGATTGAAAGCACTTAGGTTTGTTCAACAGTATGAGCAAAAAACTATCACAACATTGTATTAAAAAAAATTAGTTGAGACGTTTATCGAAAAAAACTATAAAACTAGCAACATTGTGAAAGTTATTTTTAGATCTGACACTATTGATAATCCCCCTTTACCAACTTTCATAATGATATGCTAATCCGTTACCGAAATATTTGACCGTGCCGATTCTTTTGAAGGAAAATTTGAACTTGTCATATCTTTTAAAATGTCCAGAAGAAAAATTTAATATTCTAGGATTGAAAACACTTTGGTTCCTCAACATTATAAGCGGAAAACAAGCATAGTATTGTATTTAACAAAATAAAGTTAAGAACTCTATCCGAAAAACTATAAAACCGGCAATGCTGTAAATAATATTTTTAGATCCGGCACTATTAACAACATCCCTATGACAAATTTTACAACGATATGTTAATCCGTTATCGAGATATTTGACCGTTCCGGTTCTTTTGAATGAAAATGCGGACACGCAACATTTTTTAAAATTTCCAGACGGAAAATTTACAATCCTATTGAAAACACTTTGGTTTGGTGAACATTATAAGCCAAAAACAATCATAGTATTGCTTTTAAAAAGATAAAGTTAAGAGCTCTATCGGAAAAACTATAAAACCGGCAACGCTGTAAATATTATTTTTAGATCCGGTACCATTGATAACCTCTCAATTCCAAATTTAATAACGTTACGTTAATCTGTTACCGAGATATTTGACCATTCCGGTTCTTTTGGGAAACCCTGTAAATAATGTTAAATAGGTTTATCCTCTAAAATTAAACAGTTACATTTTGCTACAAATTAAGCTAATATAAGCAGAACTTTTCTTTTTGACTATGTCGAGAGATTTAATAATTATTTTTTGTTAATTTGCAACTCACAAACCAAACATTCTAAAGAGATGCCTAAACAAATATTGTAACATAATTATATACATAATTATTTTTTGGTTAATTTGCATTTCACACACTAAGTTTAAAGCTGTTACTTAAAGTATTTTAAAGAGATTGCTGAGATTCTCAAAAAACAAATAATGGTTGATATTTTAGATCAAGTCGAGTGATATAATTATTTTCTGAATTTCTGGTTAATTTGCAATTCATGTTTTACTGTTAGAATGTCAGCACCTGAATCTGCCAATAGGGACCTAGATGATGTTCGGAAGCAATGCCCCGTATATTGTGCTGGATGTTCAAGTTTGAGATACAGATCAATTTGTTTTGGCAAGGATCCAAAAGAACTAATGCCAACCGGTTGCTTCATACACACACTATTTCGAAATTGGATGAAAAACCTACCATGCTCGATGTTACATGGGCGAAGACTAATATATTTTTGAACTAGTTGAACCATGTCTATCTCTTGAATATTTCCAGATGTTACATAGAATTCCCTGGCTCTTTTCGTTTTACTTGTCGCTAAAAAAAATTAAAACATCGCCAAGTTTTCATCCTTGACATTTTCAACAAAAAATGTGTTAACTCCCAACCAAATAATCAATGCTACTTTCATAAATAAGTATTTTTTGTCATCCGCTTCTAGAAGCAATGTTGTAATATTGGTTTTAGTTAATACCCTTTTTTAAAAGATTTCCCTCAGATTTTTTCTTGAGAAGGGCGACTAAACTTCTAAATTTGCTGATATCAATATTGAGTTTAATAGATATGATTGTTTTTAACATAGAATAAAACGCCCAGAGAGATGAAGGCCTATAGTTAGTCGATAACTCCCCTAAGTATACAATAAGTACCTTTTGATTCCAATAGTTCTGCACATTCTTCTTTCTGTACCATTTTTGAAAACTATAGAAAATATACTCATATTTTAGCCTGAATTTTTCGGGAAGCAATCCGCCAATTGCCCTGGATACTTGCTGCCCAATATCCGAAGGAATGCTTTTTTCTGAATCACTCATTTTGACTAAAGAAATTAAAAAGACATTGCCCGGGGTAACACAGGGTGTCAGGATTAAAGTGCAAACAGGTAACAGCTAATAGAAAGGTGTTTTATGCTTGCTTTAAACTTTTTGAAAAATTTGTTTATTAAAAATATGTGTGAATTTTGTACAATACATGTGAGTTAACCTCATTAAGATACTTGTGTAGTTACAAAACATGCTGTTAACTCAATTGTATCATAAATATCTATTAAGAGATTGCCGAAACTCATGAAAAACAAATAAATATTACTATTTTATACCATGTCGAGAATGTGCGTAATTATTATTTGGTTAATTTGCAATTTACACACTAAATTTCAAAGCGAAAACATTTTAAAGGAATTGCCGAAACTCATAAAAAACTAATAAAAGTTATTATTTTAGATCTTGTCGAGAAATGTACATAATTATTTTGTGATTAATTTGCTATTCAGATACCTAATTGCAAGGCAATAACATAAAGCATTTTTAAGGGATTGCCGAAACTCACAAAATACAAATATGTATTATTTTAAACCATGTCAGGGATGTAATTATTTTTTGGTCAATTTTCAATTTACACACCAAATTTCAAGACATTAACAATTATTTTAAAGGGATGGCAGCAACTCTCACGCGAAAAGATAAAATTGGCGCCATGCCACAATATGTTATTATTAATATGCTCGCTGTGGGACCACCTGGGAAATCTTTCCTGAACAATTCGTCCAAATTGGCCAAACTGGTAATTCCGAAATATAATCTGTTTAGACAATTACATACATAAAAATTCATAGAGCTGAATTAGCAACTTCCGGGAGGTTAGCCCCCAAAGTACCGCCGATTTGCTAAAATATTTGGTGTCATTCATTAGTGCTCCTTAGAGCTTTATTTGGTTTCGTTAATGCTTTCTTAGTTTCGCAAATATTAATTTTTGTTTTATTTTCTAAGTCACCCCTCAAATTTTTTCTGATCGACTCAAACTGGGCGTCGTTCGATAGTGCTTCGTTAGTACTTTTTGGTGCTTCGATTAGTTTTGTTAGTGCTTTCTTATTTTTGTAAATATACGCTTACTATTGTTTAAGGTCAGCCCCCAAAGTTTTTCGGATCTGCCCAAACTAGGTGTCGACCGTTAGTGCTTTAAGAAGTTTATTGCTTGCTTAATTTTGGAAACATTCTTAATTTTGTTTGGAGGCCAGCCCCCAAAGTATTTCCGATTCGCTCAAATTCGTTAGTGCTTCATTTAGTTTCGTCAGTGGTTCTTTAGTTTCGCAAATATTTTTTTTTTTTATTTCAAGGTCACCCCCCAAAATTTTTCTAATCTACCCATACTAGGTGTCGTGCGTTAGTGCTTCAAGTAGCTTCGTAATTGCTTGCTTAAGTTTGAAAATATTCGTTTTTTTTTCAGGATCAGCCAGCCTTCGTAGTTTTTCTGATCGTCTTAAAGACGTCGTTCGTTAGTGCTTTTTGGTGCTTCGGATAGTTTTGTTAGTGCTTTCTTTTCTTTGTAAATATTCGCTTACCTTTGTTTTGGGTCAGCCTCCAAAGTTTTTCTGATCGGGCCAAACTAGGTGTCATTCGTTAGTGCTTTGTTAGTACTTCAGGTCGTTTCGTTATGACTTAATTTTGGAAATATTTGTTAATTCTGTTTAAAGGTCAGCTCCCAAAGTATTGACAATTCGCACACATTTGATCTCATTCGTTAGTGCTTCTTTAATGCTTCTTAGTGCTTCATTTAGTTTAGGCGTGAGGCACTAACAAAACTAAATGAAGCACAAACAAGCACTAACGAATGAGACCAAATTTGAGCGAATCAGAAACTCTTTGGGGTCTGACTTTCAAACAAAATAAAATAAACGAATATTTTTAAAGTTAAGCAATTAATAACGAAAGTATCTGAAGCACTAAAAAACACCAACGAACGACACCTAGTTTGGGCCGATCAGAAAAACGTTGGAGGATGACCCAAAACAAAGATAAGCGAATATTTACAAAAATAAAAAAGCACTAACAAAACTAATTAAAGGACCAAAAAGCAGTAACGAAGTACTAACCAACGACGCTTAGTTTGACTCGATCAGAAGAACTTTAGGGGCTGACCTACAAATAAAATAAACGCATATTTCCAAAATTAAAAAAGCGATTACGGAACTACTTGAATCACTAAAAAGCACTAACAAAGTACTGACGACACCTAATTTGGATCGATCAAAAAACTTTGGGGTTGACCTAGAAATTAAAAAAGTTATTATTTGCTGAACTAAAGAACCATTAACGATACTTAATAAAGCACTAAGAAACACCAACGAAACACTGACGATTGAGACCAAATTTGAGCGAATCGGAAATACTTTGGGGTCTTACCTTCAAAAAGAAAAATAAACGGATATTTCCGAAAGTTCTTAAAGTATCAAAAAGCACTAATATAGCACTAGCGAATGCACCTAGTTTGCGCCGATCAAAAAAACTTCGGGTGCTGGCCCAAAACAAGGGTTAGCGAATATTTACAAAAAGCACTAACGAAACTAATCGCCGCACTAAAAAGCACTAACGAAGCACTAAAGAACGACGTTTAGTTTGAGTCGATTTAAAAAAACTGGATTCTGACCTTGAAATAAAAAAATATTTGCGAGACTAAGAAAGCACTAATGAAACCAAATAAAGCACAAAGAACCATTAACGAATAACACCAAATCTAAGCGAATCGGAGATTCTTTGGGGGCTAACTTTACGGACCTGACAGCAACACTTATTTTGGACTGCATTATTTTGGCCTGTAAGTTTGAAACTAATACTGCTAAACTATATCCATTTGATAAACTTACAATTACAACAAAAATTAAAATCAATGAATTGTTTAATTGAATATTGTGGGGATCTTACCATATACCATTTGAAAGATTTTTAAATTATCTATTCATACCGGAGTTTTTAAATACATGTTTATTAACAAAAAGTATTCAGATTTCGTTTTGATATTCCGAACGGTTCGGAGAATAAAAGAAGGATAGGCGGCCTTTCTGTCCTAAATATATAGCCGCCATCTTGAACTATTTAAAATTCAGATAATGAATATAGAATTTAAAGTCCTATCATAAGACCCTCCCGTTTCATTTCACCAAAGTAATCAAAATAGCACTTTTTTAAAATGTTGACATTCCTGTTTTTATTTAAAAAATAGTACTTTACACCTTGCACACTATTGTTGCGATATTCCGATCGTTTCGGAAAATAAATGGGAGTCGACGGACTCCGGATTTTAAACTAATATTCCGACATTAAAAATTACATAGCTACAAGACATGTTAACATATCTTTACGAAATATAACGATTATACATGGTTGAAGAACAAAGAGGGGGCGCACGCTTGGCAAAGCAAGATGAGACGGCATTTCCGCCCCTATTTGAATGTCTACAAGGACATCGTGAACCGAAACGGTCAAACATGTTGAAGTCGAATATCCTTTTTTTTAATACTAATTATCATGAGCAATAGCTTGGAAAATTATGACGAATTTCAAAATAGGTATTAGCTCGCAATTTTGGTATCCTCAGGTTTCTAATTAAGTGCTTCAAATTATATATAAAATATATATAAAAAAAGGTTTGAAAGTCTGGCGATATTTTAATTTGAAATTGCCTTCTTTCTGTTGTAAACAATAACAGAAATACTGAGATTAAATCTGGAAAAACTCTCGAGACCCGAAATTAATTAATTTCACTCGGTCGGTGTGAAATGTTTTCATATGTTTCTCATTTACTAGGTCAATCCGGATCCAACCTGCAACTAATACTTGCCCGCGGACACTCACCCATAGTATTATTTATTTATATATTTATATATTTATATATTTATATATTTATATATTTATATATTTATATATTTATATATTTATATATTTATATATTTATATATTTATATATTTATATATTTATATATTTATATATTTATATATTTATATATTTATATATTTATATATTTATATATTTATATATTTATATATTTATATATTTATATATTTATATATTTATATATTTATATATTTATATATTTATATATTTATATATTTATATATTTATTTATTTACTTATTTATTTATTTATTTATTTATTTATTTATTTATTTATTTATTTATTTATTTGTTTATTTATTTATATATTTATTTATTTATACTCGTATAAACATTTAAACTTAAGTTGTTACATATAAAAGTTAACTACTCATAAAAAATAGGCGAGTATAATTTTGCACCCTGAAAAGGTACTCCCTTCTCCTTAGTCCAACATCAAAATATATTTTACTTAATAATTGAGAGCTAAATTTGTGATGTAAAATGTCATAGATAAACATTACTCTGTAATCAGATCTACGTCTTTCAAGGGTTGACATTTGAAAGCTTATATTATATTTTAGTGATTATAAATCAAAATGGAATCTTTTGATTTAAAAAAAAAAAGCAGCTTAAGAGGCACTAAAAGATATTTTGCCTTCCAAATCAAGAAAAATATATGAAGCGCAATATCAGACATTCGTAAGATGCTGCTCTGAGCGAAACGTGAAAATGCGCTACTTGCGTTCTTCACGGAAAAATCTAGAACTTTATCACCTTCGACGCTTTGGGTATATTATTCTATGCTGAAGACTACGCTCAACATTAAAAATAATATAGACATTAGTAAATTTCACAAGCTAATTGCCCTGCTGAAAAGAAGAAACGAAGGATATAAGTCAAAAAAAGCCAAGGTCCTGGCTGGTGACCAGGTTGATGAATTTTTAATGGATGCCCCAGACAACCAGTTCTTAGTGATGTAGCAGGTGTCTGTAGAAGTAAGGAGTTAGATGAGTTGACGGTGTAAGATGTAACTGATTTGGATCACTCAATTATGATTAATATTAAAAAAACCAAAAACCAAATTGATAGAATTTTCATTGTTAAAGATTCAGGTAGCAATACTGTCAACTTGACTGAAATATGCCGCAAGCATATGGCTTTAAGAGAAGCTGAGACTCCTCATTTGCTATTTTTCCTTCGTTATCAAGACAATCAATGTACTACGCAACTAATTGAATAGAAAAACGTTTAGCAAACTATCCCAGAAAGTAGCAGCATTCTTAAATCTACCAAATCCGTCATTATGTACTGGACATTGTTTTCGACGAACATCTGCCTGAACTTTCTGTCGATGTTTTAAAGAGGCCTGAAGAATGGAAAATCGGCAGCCGTCGTCGCCGAGAGGTACGTCGAAAACACCATAAATAATTGAAAAACTATAGCCGAAAAAATTTTTGGACATGGTGATGTGAATACATTCCAAATCGGAACTTCAAGAAACTCTTCCAGACAAGGTTCTAACGAAGTATCTAGACTGTTGCATGTACTTCTACAAGTAGTATTATTGAACATATGGTCGATGAAACAAATCGATTATTTACTTTTGCAACTTGTACTAAAAAATACTATAACTAAATAAATTTGTTCAATTTAACCCTTTTTTAATTATGTGTGGCTAAAATACATTTTAGTCCCTTGGGACTAAATGAACCTCTTTAGTCCCTATTAGGCGGGACTAAAAGATATACTTTAGTCCCGAAAGTACAAAAAAATTGTTTTGGTGCCCATAATAATTATCATACTCCAGTTTTGACCTCACTACCGCATAATATATGACTATACACGTTTTCCAACTCCTAAAATCTCTGACAAATCTCAATACAAAATTTAAACTTCTACTGCACTGCTCAGACTCCAGAATATGAGCCGTGAATCTAAGATCATTAGTGAAAACAATTCCCAAGTCAGATATTTGATTTACTGTTGTCAAAGGCACTCCATTTATTTTGAAGGTACGTAAAAAATAAAAAACAGACATGTTTACATTTTGTCTCATTAACTTTTAAGCCATTCGACACACAATAATTATGAAAGAATCTAAAGTTTACGAAATCTTGGGGATCCTTAGCCCTGTTTTCTTTATTGTCTATGTTAAAATATGCCGAGTCCGAAGGATTCAATGAAGAAAATAAAATAATATGGTTTTTATTAGTATTCTGTTTAGTTTTTATGTCCGAATAGTATTCGGTGTAGAATTGGCCAAATAATGAAGAATATGTCATTTATTTATTATAAATAGTAGAGGAAAGTGCCCTAATATTAGGATAGCACCAAATATTGGATACCTACGTATTTCATACATTAAAACATACATGAAGCTCCATCTATTAACAGGTAGTTCAGTTAAAGCTTAAAACACAATATTTACGTTTGTGGAACTTTAGACACTCCCGTATTTTAATAATGGACATTTGTTCAAATTTCGCTGAATGAAAAGTTTTTAAACGGCTAATTTTAAGTGGGAAATAATTCAAAATAAGGTAAGTTCACTAAATATTCTACTTTTATCAATGTGGTGCATGTTCTAGGTAAATTATTTTTATGAGTTCGTAATAAATTGTTGTTTTTTTCTTTGAAAAAAAAAACCTAACCTAGAAACATGACTGAGTTCCCAATATTGGATAGTGGGGGTGTTCCTAATATTGGATATCCAATATAGGGATTAAAGTCTAATGCACACTAAATTTTGGTTCCAGAATGGCACCCAAATAGAGAAAACAATGGGCTAAAGAAAATATGACCAGCGCAATTAATGCAGTATTAAACAAAGAGATGGGCTATCTGAAAGCTGCAAAAGCGTTCAACGTTCCAAAAGCTACATTGGAATACTATTGCAAGTCAAAAAAACCACTTGAATACGTGAAAAAATCCACCCTGGGTCGTAAGCCGGTTTTTCCACAGTCCTTGGAAAAAGATTTGGCAATACATTGTCTGGAACTCGAAAAAAGGTTTTATGGCTTAACTTCACCGGATATTCGCCGCTTGGCTTATCAATTAGCTTTAGCCAATAACTTGCCGCATCCGTTTTCGAAGGTAAAAGGAACTGCAGGGAGAAAATGGCTACGAAATTTTTTAAGAAGAAACAAAAATATTTCATTCCGAACTCCTCAAGGTGTTTCGGCCGCTAGAATCAAGGGGTTCACAAAAGAAAATGTGAGGCAATTTTTTGATATTTTGGAACCCGAATTAGAAAAAATAAAGTTTAATCCCTGCAGAGTTTATAACGTCGACGAAACAGGGATAACTGCAGTTCAGCACAAGCACACTAAAGTTATAGGGCTCAAAGGGAAGAAACAAGTCGGAGCTTTGACAACGGCAGAGAGGGGTTCGCTTGTCACTGTCGTATTATGTATGAACGCTAACGGACACTATATACCTCCAATGCTGATCTTCCCAAGAAAAAATTTTAAAGCGGAACTTATGGATGCAGCGCCTCCCGGTTCTATAGGGAAATGTCACCCATCCGGCTGGATTCAGTCTCATCTCTTTACCCAATGGCTGGATCATTTTATTAAACACGCCAAGCCGTCGTCTGAAGATCCACTAGTTCTAATTCTAGATGGACATTATACACATACAAGAAATCTGGAAGTAATTAATAAAGCTCGTGAAAATCACATTAGCTTAATATGTTTACCCCCTCATTCAACCCACAAGCTGCAACCCCTGGATGTTGCATTGATGTCACCTTTAAAAACTTATTACTGTCAGGAAATTGAAAACTGGTTAAGGTCCAACCCCGGGCGAACCGTTTCTCCATATCAGATCGTAAGTTTGTTGGGTAAGGCTTATGCAAGGACTGCGTCAATGGAAATTTCTATAAACGGTTTTCGAAAATGCGGCATTATGCCTTTAAATCGCGATGTATTCCGCGATCATGATTTTGCTATCCATAAAAAATTAGAGACCTCTCTTGATAATGAAGAAACTTCTGAAAATATTATTGAAGCAGAAACGTGCAGTGAGACTGTTTGCAACAAATCTAAATCAAAAATTGTAATTTTACAAAATATTTCGATTAAACCTCGTGCAGTTCCCGTTGCTGAAAAAAATCCGAACGCCTTTATAAAACCAAGTGAAATTACCCCATTGCCAGTTTTACCTGGCCCGTCGGGAGTGAAACGCAAAAACTCGGGTTCGGCAGCTTTAGTAAGTGGTTCACCTTTCAAATTAGCCCTTGAAGAAGCTCAGAGTCCTAAAAAGGGAAAAGTAGTTAAAAAGAATTTGAACATTGGTTCCACTTCAAACAAGACTGCCCAGAAAAAAATGTCGTTCAAGAAAGCAAGCAAAAAAAAAACGATTTCTTCGAGTTCATCAGAGTCAAGTGAAGAGGTGCCATATATTGATTCTGGAGACGATATGGACCCAGACGATGAAGATGTGGATTGCGTGTTCTGTTTGGAATCGTTTTCTTCCGACAAAGCTGGGGAACAATGGATACAGTGTGCTAAATGTTATAGATGGTGTCATGAGGCATGTGCTGGCGTTTGCGGTAAAAAAAAATTATATCTGTGACTTTTGTGTCGATGGATAATTCGCGCATTTTTTACTAACCTTAAGTTCAAAAAGAGATTTTAATAATTACTAATAGTGTAAAATTAATTAGGTTTGTTCAACGTAAGTTTTTTAAACAGTTTTGTCTGTACTTACTACAATAAAATGTTTTGAGTTTTTATTATTAGTGGTTTGTTTGTATGACCTAATATTGGATACCCTATCCAATATTAGGTGAAACTTTTCTGAATTGGCTAGATTGGGTTTTTTCTTATACTATTTTTTATTGCGAAACAAAATGTTTTTGGAGTCTAATCAATTATGTGAAAGGATACTATATAGTTGTATAACGGCATTTCCGAAATTGGTAAAAATCTAGTGTTGATTAAAAAAGTAATATTGATCGTTAAAAAAATGTATCCAATATTAGGCCACTTTCCTCTACGATGACGTCATCCCAGGTTAATTTTCAATTATATATTTCACCTACTGAGCGATTTTCACTTATCAATTCAAAACATCACGCTCATATTGACATTTTTATACATGAGGTGAATTATTGCCAAATCATCAGAAGATAAGGTTAGAAAGTAGCTTTTGCAAAAGTTTTGATTAGTGGTTTTAGCGGGAGCCAAAAAAGATTGGTTATTATTTTGGTAAGATAAAATTGAAGAAAGGTTAAAGCAATTTTTTATTATTGGGTAATATTATTCATCTAAATTTTAGGACTGTTAAATGATTTTTTGGATAGTTTGATGCCAGTAATGAACTTGTGAGACATTTATAGTCGAAATTTTCCTTCTGCAAATTTAACTGAAATTTTTACCCGAAAATTAATAAGTGGAAATTTTTGGAAATATCCTCGAGAAATTACCAGAATTGACAGTTTTGTAAAAATGGAAACGTATTATTTATAAAAATTTTGAAACATACTTAAGGTAGAATAGTAGGCTTATTTAGCTATTGCTATGGACGTCAAACAAACTACCTATACCGTAAATAAAGTTCCTGCTTTTTGCGGTTTGGTCGTCGTTCTGTGCTGCTTTTAATAAAAATGGCCCGTTTCGGTAGTTTTTGTCTAAACGATATGGATGAAATCGCTCAAAATAGCAATATAGTAAAGAGCAGAAAATCCATTTGGCTACAGTTTAAGCAGTTTTGCAAACAAAAAGACTACAAAGAATCAGTTATTAAGGTAATGTTGACTAATATTTCAAAACAACTACAAGAACTCTACCATAAAAAATGGGGCACCGAAATGGATTCTTTTAAAGGTATAGAATTTGTCAGTTCCAGGAAAGCGAGAGATCTAAGAGTAGACAACTCCAAACGTTGCCAGAAAAACAAAGAGAGAGTGCAACGGCCCTTACTCGTGAAGAATACCAGATCCTAATATCCTATTGGAAAGAGGACACGCCTATTGGCTTACAGACAAAATTTTACCACATTGCAGCTGTAGAACTGGTATGGAGAGCAATCTTCTTGTGTCTCAGTTGCGAAAAGAGGTTCACAATAATGGAAATTTTACTGGTTAGACAGGTATTACTTTGTATTTAAATGTCAAATTATACGTATTTTTGTACTTTTAAAATTTTTCTGTTGATTTTTAACACAGAAAGTGTATTAATACTGTTGGAATATTTACAAAAATCAATTCTAATATTATTTAAACAAATGTAGTTAGTTTTATAATGTTAGTTAGTCGTTTTTCTTGATACCTTCCTGATGCGAGCGAATAAATAAGTTTTATTTTAAAAGGCTAACCACTGTGTATACGTTATGGGCCCAGTTACAAAGTGGTGCTAAAAGAAACATCAAACCGTTTTGTGGGCAAAAGGTGTGTGGAAATTTAGAATTAAGGCTATTCTAAATGAACTTAACGTGATAAAAGTGATAGACGCAGAAATACCTGTTCCACTGACTGAAGAGTGGCTTAATCTAGATCGTATTGCGAAACGTGTTTTGGTGGAGTACCTGTCGGATTCATTTCTTAGATTTGCTAAAGAAGAGAGCACTGCTGAGAAGATTTTGCAAAGTTTGGATAACATTTACGAGCGGAAAAGTGTTACATCTCCGTTCGCATTGAGAAAAAGATTGCTAGGATTAAAACTACAGGATGATACATCATTGATGCTGCATTTTACGATGTTTGATGACCTGATCGGCGAATTATTAGCAACTGGAGCTAAGTTGGAAGTGTTGCATTTGCTACTGACACTTCCGAACTCCTATGTTGGTGTCATAACTACCATCGAAACGTTATCTGAGGATAATTTGAGTTTGGCTTTTGTCAAAACCCGACTGCTTGACTACCAAGTAAAATTGTCAAATGAGAGCAGAGACACAAGCAGCAAAGTTCTCGTATGTAACAAAGCAACAGAAGAAAGTCGTCATAAGGTACCAAAGCCGCAGTTTCCAAAGCGCCGCACCCAGTTCTGAAAATATCCCCAAGGCAATCGTTTTAAAATGAACAAAAAAGCAAGCAGTGCTAAGTGCAATCACTGTTGTAAGCCTGGACATTTTATAAGAGATTGTTTGTATTTTAAAAAATCACAAAAATACAAACAATCACAAAGACACAACAAAGAGCAGTTCAAACTGTGCAGCTAAACCAAAATGAAAAGCAAGAGTTTGTATTTATGCTTGGAAGGCAACAGTACACCAATGCAGATAAAAATAAAGTTTCGTTTATTTTTGATTCTGGTGCTTCCGATCACATTGTTAACCGACCTGACCTAACGGCTCATTTTGGAAGATATACAAACAAAACTTTGGAAGGTGTGCTGTACTACCCGAATGTCTCCTACAATGTGCTTTCAGTGGCAAAAATGCAGACTGCTGGGATGACAATCACCTTTAACGAAAGAGGTGTAGAATCCGCAAAGGCGGTAAGATGGTCATGCAGGGTAAGTCAACAAACAGTTTGATTTGTGTAGAGTTGATCGTAAATATTGAATTAGTAAACAATGTAGCTCATACTTTCAGTTCAATAAAAACAAACTATGAAATATAGCATCAACGTTTAGGGCACATAAGTAAAGATAAGTTTATTGCTTTAATGAATAAACAGATGGTCGAAGATATATCTTTGATAAATCATATTACACCTTCTAGTGACTTATGTGAAGCTTGTATAGTGGAAAATAAGCACGGTTACTTTTTAATAAACATAAAGATAAGAACTATGTCAAAAGGCCGTTATTTATTGTACACTCTGATGTTTGTGGTCCCAAAACGCCATTAACACTTAATGACAAAAATTATTTTGTTTTATTTGTTGATCAATTTACTCGCTATTGTGCAACATATCTCGTTAGACATAAATCAGTTACGTTTTCAGTATTTAAGAAATATGTTGCAAAAAGTGAGACACATTTTAACTTGAAAATGGTGCATTTATATTGCGATAATGGCGAGGAATACTTGTCTTCGGAAATGAAACGCTACTGTATAGAAAACGGCATTAGTTATCACCTATTCCACGTACCACATAGTTAAACGATGTTTCAGAGCGTATGGTTCGTACTATAACTGAAAAAGCTCATACAATGGTAAACGGTGCATAGTTAGATGAGGTTTTCTGGGGGGAGGCAGTGTTAACTGCTACTTATTTAATAAATATATCTCTGACTAGGACTCTTAAGCAAAATAATACGCCATATGAATTGTGGCATAGCAAAAAGCCACAGGTCAAGTACTTAAAGATTTTGGCTTCAACAGTTTACCTTCATAATAAAGGAAACAAAGCAAAGTTTGACGAAAAGTCTTGGAAGGGCATATTAGTAGGGTATGAACCAAATGGGTATAAAGTGTGGGAGTCAGAGAAGTGTCTCGTAGTTAGAGATGTTGTTATAGATAAGACTGGCTATTTAAAATCCTTTAAAATAAAGGCCTGGTTCAAGTTCAAAAACCTCAAACCAACACTGATATGTCAAAATCAGTGATTCAGCAGTACAGTGAAAAGCCAGATAGTGGTAAATCTGGATCTGTAAAACCTGACACTGAAAAACCAGATAGCGGTAAATCTGGAGCTGTCAAATCAGTTAAGCATGGGGCTCAAACTGATGTTTCTGGCAATGGGTCAAAATCAGTAGTACCTAGTAGTTCAAATACAGATGAGTGTTCATTTCAAAACAAGCAGACAGAGTGTACAAGAAAAAGTTGTAGAACTAAAGGTCTACCCCCTGTCTCATACAACGAGGATGCTTTACCTGAGTATCTTTTATGTGCTCAATCGATTCTAACAAGGATTCCAAGTTCTTTTCAAGAAATTGAAAATAGGGATGATAGGTTAAAATGGGAGCTTGCCATAAAAGATGAAATTAATTCTCTTATAGTTAACGATACCTGGGCTTTAGTAGAGAAACCAGCAAATAAAAATATCATTGGTTGTAGGTGGGTATTTTCATTTAAAAATGATGAGCATGGCAACCTTATTAAATATAAGGCTAAACTTGTAGCAAAGGGGTTTAGTCATCAATATCTTGTTGATTATAATGAGACGTTTGCACCGGTAGCTAGGATTTCAAGCTTTTGCTAATCAGTATGGCTTACTGGTTCACCATATGGACGTTAAAACCGCTTTTCTAAACGGTAAATTAAGGGAGGAAAATTATATGAAGGTTCCTGAAGGAATTAGTAGTAAAAGTAACCAAGTCTGTAAGTTAAATAAAGCCTTGTATGGTCTAAAGCAAGCAGCTAGGTACTGGTTTGAAGAGTTTGAAAAGGCTCTTACGGAAAAAGTTTTCACAAATTCTCCCGGGGCCGGTGTCTCTATATTTTAGAGAGAGGTGACATATCAAAGGATATTTACGTTATTTTGTATGTTGATGATTTAGTAGTAGTTACTGCCGATAATGATTCAATGACAAATTTCAAAACGTATTTAATGAAAAAGTTTTTAATGGTAGATTTTAAAAAAATTAAGTTATTTCTTGCTATTAAAATTACTCATGAAAGTAATAGGATTTGTTTGGACCAAAGTGCGTAAATAAAAACTATATTAAATAAGTTCAATATGCATGATTCTACACCTGTCAATAGTCCACTTGAGAGTAAATTAGACCTCGAAGCGTTGAATTCATAAGAGGTATGTGATGCTTCTTGCCGAAGTGCTATCGGATGTCTAATGTATCTAATGACCTGCACGAGACCCGATTTAAGTGTAGTAGTAAATATTTTAAGTAGATTTATGAATAAAAATAACGAAGAACTCTGGAAATGCCACCCCATTTTCTCAAGGGGGATGGAAAAAGAGTGCTGAGAGCACACAGACTGGCTGGTTCAGAATGAAAAAATCCAGAGTTTTGTCCAGTTCGTCTATATGAGAGCATAATAGCTCGAAGACCTCTGAACGCAACTGCAAAATGATTAGACATGACAGAAGCACTTCAATAAGTCAATTAGCAAATTCGGGCATCGAAGGACAACAGCTTATCAAAATAACAGGGCACAGAAACGTTAACTCGATAAAACCATAAGCTTAAGAAAAACTCCAACAAATCCATTCGCAAGCCAGTCAAAGTTGTTCTACAAAAAAAAACATTGATACTAGTTCTGAGGTGGATATCCAACCTACAGTGTTTTCAGGATTTCAACCCCAAGCGCCCGTTATGCTTTTGAGTCAGAATCATAAAACTCCTGTTAATTATCAAAATTGTACAGGGTTTTTTTTTATATATTGCCACCCCCCTTATCTTTTTTATTTGACATTTTAGAAAAATGTGTCCCAAATAAAAGTTTAATGGTTTCAAATGAATTTTTATGAAAACATTTTTTTTCATATACAGGGTGTTACAGAAAGTCTGTGCGTGGTCCAAGTTTC
This sequence comes from Kuschelorhynchus macadamiae, assembly GCA_030620095.1. Lineage (NCBI taxonomy): Eukaryota > Metazoa > Arthropoda > Insecta > Coleoptera > Curculionidae > Kuschelorhynchus > Kuschelorhynchus macadamiae. Next base: position 1,326 of record JAUTXW010001591.1, on the reverse strand, counting down.
TTATTTCAAATAGGTACCCCATTTTTTTATTGAATTTTCGGATTCTCCTGAGAATTTTACACATTTTTTTATAAGGGATATTCTATACTTAAATCTAAAGCCTAAAGAGATATTGTGATTTTTTGAAAACTATTATGTAAAACAGGTAAACATTTTTCTGGTCGTAAACTGGTCATTGACGGTGATCTGTCGTTCTGTCAATTCATTGAAAAGATGCATTACACTGACGAAGAAAGATGTGATATTCTTCGCATTTTCTACAAGAATAATAATAATGCTTGCGCGGCAAGAAGAGAATATCAGCGGCTTTTCCCCATGCGAGCTATTCCATCTCGAAAAACTTTCAAAAATATTGAACTTGGCTTTCGAAATCGAATGACTGTTAAAAGAAAAAAACGTACTGCGGTTATTAATGAGGAGGAGGAATTAAATATTTTATTATTTTTTCAAGGTAGGTTAATAGAAATTACCCACAAGATATAAAGTAACTATACGCAAATATTATTTATTTTCAGAAAATCCAAATGCAGCCTTAAAAGACGCATCAATTTTTTTTAATAAATCTATTTTCAAAATTTATTCGACATTAAAAAAGCATGGATATTTCCCATACAAAATTTTACCCGTCCAGAAATTAACTGAAGATCAGAAAAACCAACGAACCATGTTTTGCCAGGAAATGTTGCTGATGAAAGATGAAGATAACAATATTTTTCAAAAAGTTTTATGGTCAGATGAATGCGCCTTTAGTACTGCCGGGATTCACAACCGGAAAAATGTTAGATTTTGGGCAACGGAAAACCCTCGGGCCATGCGTGAAATTAAAACCCAAGGTCGGAAAACTTTAAATGTGTGGTGCGGGCTCCTTCACAACAAAATTATTGGACCGATTTTCATTGATGGATCTTTAAATGGAGAAAAATATCTAAATTTATTAAATAATGATCTGGAACCTATTTTGGATGACTTACCCCTCCGTCAATACAACCAAATTATTTGGCAACAAGATGGAGCCCCACCACACAATGTTTTTGCGGTCCTAAATTTTTTAAATCAAAATTTTGAAACGTGGATTGGTCGGACTGGACCGATTCGGTGGCCGCCCAATAGTCCCGACTTAACACCTCTTGACTCTTCTGTGGGGATTTTTGCAGAATAAAATATATGAAACTCCCACGGAAGATATAGAGGTGTTAAGAAGGAGAATAATTGAAGCCATTGAGGATTTAAACAATAATCATGCACAATTCATTATTAATGCGATTAATAAAATCGAAGCAGATTATACAAATTGTATTGAAATGAATGGTGGACATATTCAGCAAT